>PVHX01001667.1:77115-196495 GCA_004024805.1 Geosciurus inauris
TCAAGCCTGTAATCCCAGCACTTAGGGAGGCTGAGACAGGAGAATCGCGAGTTCAAAGCCAGCCTCAGCAACCGCGAGGCGCTAAGCAACTCAGTGAGACCCTGTCTCTACATAAAACACAAAATAGGGCTGGGGATGTGGCTCAGTGGTCGAGTGCCCCTGAGTTCAATCCCCGGTACCAAAAAAAAAAAAAAAAAAAGAAAGTTTAACACAAAAATTTTTGAATGCTCCTTACATGAAAAATTATACTTCTTTTTCTAAAGTTATAAATCTAAAATTCACTTCACATAAGAAATGAAAAAGAAAAAACATCCATAACACCACAGGCATAGTAGCCAGGATTCCTTGAATTTTGATCTGAACACTTCATCTAGCCACCTGGACATTGTCACCTATCACTAGAGAAAAGTAATGTCTTTTTGAGGCAAGTCAGTAACCTTATACAGTTTTACAGAAGAGGAAACCAAAATTGGATTTAAATTACTTGCCCAATAAATGACTAACTAGAAGATACTATAAAGTCTTAGAATCACAAACCCCCATCAATTTACAGGCAATTCAGCTTTTTCCCCTTCTGAAGTTACATTTAAGAAATTGATATTTGTGCTGTAAAAGATACCAGCCCAGTTCAAAATTCAGCAAAACATTTAAAAATATAATTTAACAGCTAAAATTTCAGTTTCTTAAAAGAGAGTAATTGTTTTGGGGAAGAGAAGCATTTTAATTATTCTCTGCATCTCCATGCAGCTCTTTGGCAACTACCACATTGGGCCATCAAGTGTATATGGATAACTTTCCAGTCTCAGCTATTGTCTACACCAGTGTTTACCTTGCTAAACTTGCCTAAAATGATTTGTACTTTAACTATTGCTTCTCCTATTGCCCTTTCTTATAAAGTAATAATAGTTTACATTTCAATAGCAATTTAAATAGTTTTACAAACACTAAATTTTACAAATACTTTATGGGGCCTCTCTTTTTATTGATCTGAAGTCTTCAACAAGAAGGAAGTATGTATACATTTCTCACATGTGCTATGAGTAGTTATCAAATAAATAAAAATAAAATTAAACAGCATCCCAAACCTTGGCATGACCTTTGCATGCCTGACAGTAACTTATAGAAGTTTGCCTCCACAGCCCACAGCCTGGAGACTACAGCCACTGATGCAAAGTCCCAGTTCCAGCTTCAGTCAAGACATGGGACCTAATGAAGTTCTCCTCGACAGTCCATAGACTTGGGACCTCAGCTGTTGATGCCAAAAGGCCTGGCATTAATTGTGCTTGTTCCTTGGAATCTAGAGAAGGTATCTTGATTCTATGTTACCCAGTGCTACATGCCCAAACACCATCCACAACTACTCCATGGGACATGGAGAAGGTCCCCTCGGCATCCCACAACCTTTGAGTCATCAGTTACTAGTGCTAAAGAACCCAGCATCACCTGTGCTCATTCCATGAGAGCTGAGGGAAATCTTATCTCATCCTGTAGCTCCAGAACTATGGTTACTGATACAAAAGACATAGCACCTCCCACATTTATACTGACAGTCCTGGGGGAAATTCTGTGTCACATCTGTGACTCAAGGACTGTGGTTGCTGGTACCACAACACTTGGTATAACCTGTGTTCATCATAAAGGACCTGGGGACAGTCTTCTTCACATTTCCTACCACTAAGACTGTGGCAATAGGTGCCACAAACCTTAGTGCTATCAGTGCTCAACTCTGTGGAGACTGAGGATACACACCTTTGGAAGCCTACGTCCACTGCAAAGTCATATAACCAATTTTATACACCACTTTAGTTTAAACTATTGAGGCCCTCATAGTTGTTATTGGCATCAGTCAAAGACAAAGAAATCACACAGAGGCCAAATTTTTTAGTTTACCTATAACCCAACCCAAAGCACCTATCCAAATAACACTCTCTATCCCATCTAAGTGAAAGAGTCTTTTCCTATAAAAGATACTCCATAAAATTGGAAGCGTGGCTCTTACCTGATGTGAAAATATTGATATAGGGACACAAGAACCATAGGAGGAAACATGACACCTCCAGAGGAAACAATAATTCTCCCAAAATATACCTCAGCTTGGAGTAATCTTTGAAATACCTGAAAAATAACTCAAAATGATGATCCTAAGAAAACTCAGTGAGATGCCAGAGAATACAGGTGTGCAATATAAAGAAATGAGCAAAACAACTTAGGCTAAGAATTCAACAAGGAGATCTAAATCATAAAATGAACCAATCAGAAATCTTGAAACTAAAATCACCAATAAATGAAATAAAAATATAATAGAAAACTTCCACAATGGACTAAAACAAGTAGACAAAAGAATTTTTGAACCTGAGGACACCTCCTTTTAATTAACCCAATCAGAAAAGAAAGAAAGAAAGAAAGAAAGAAAGAAAGAAAGAAAGAAAGAAAAGATAAAAGAAAAGAAAAGAACGAATGGAAGGAAGGAAGGAAGCCAGCCAGCCAACCAGTCTATAAGACTTACGGGACACAGCTAAGTGAACAAATATTCACATTATGGGAATTCCAGAAAGTGAAGAAAAGAGGAAAGGCATGAAAATTTATTTCAAAAAATAATAGGTGAAAACTTCCTGAATCTTCAAAAAGAAGTGGACATTCAGATACAAGAAGCTCAAAAGACCCCAACTAAATTCAGCTAAAAAAGATTGTCATCAAGGCATGTTTTAGTTAAAATGTCAAAAGTAGTACAAGACGAAGAGAGAATTCTAAAAATAGCAAGAGAAAAGTATCAAGTCACCTATGAGAGAATGCCCTTTAGACATATAACACATTTCTCAGCAAAAATTGTATAGGCTAGAAGAGAATGGGCTGATATATGCAAAGTTCTGAATTAAAAAACTGCCAAACAAGACTACCAAAACCAAGAAAAATACCCTTCAGAAAGGAAAGAGAAATAAAGCTTTTCCCTGATGAGCAGATACTGAGGAGATGCATAACCACCAGATCAGCCCTACAAGAAATACTTAAGGGAGTCCTATATTAGAAACAAAAGGATGATAGCCACCATGATGAAAACACATAAATATACAAAATTCATATTCATTGAAACAACAAATATATGAAAAAGAAAAAGAATCAAAACTTAGCATGACAGAAAACTACTAAGTCACAAAAAAATAAATAATAATAGAGGTAGAAAGGAACAAAGCATACTGAAAACAATAAAATGACAGGGGCAACTTTCATATCTATCAACCATAACCACAACCTTGAATGTAAATGGATTAAAGTCACCAATCAAAAGACATAAACCAGCCAAATGGATTTTTAAAAAGACTAACCAGATACAAAATCACGAAGCAACATGACTCAAAACATTGCTAATATATATTTACAGGGCATTTTGTCTCATCAGCATGTGGAACATTCTCCAGAATCTTATATGTTAGACCACAAATCAAGTCTAAAAAAAATTTTTTAAACTGAAATTTTCCTGCTATATCTTCTCAGACCATAAAAGAATAAAACTACAAATCAACAACCAGAAGAAAAAGAGAAAGTTCACAAATACATAGAAATCAGTGTGCTCTTAAATGACCACCGGTAATCAAGGAACTAAAGGGAAATCAAAAAGTTTCTAGAAACAAATGAAAATGACAATACAATATGTCTGACAAGACAATACAATCTGTGGTATACAAAAACAATAAAATCAATAAATGTGTAATCAAAAATAGAAAGATCACAAATAAATAACTTTACAATGTACTTTAAGAACTTAGAAAAGTAATAACAAATCAAACCTCAAATTAGTAACAGGTAATAAATAATAAAGATAAGAAGAAAATAAATTAATTTGAAAATAATGCAAAAGATCAATCAAATAGAATTGATGTTTTGAAGGAATAAACAAAATTGACAAACTTCTATCTAAAATAATGAAAAAATAGAAGATATAACGCAAATGAATAAAATCAGTTGTTATGTCTTGTTTTTCACATCTGAAGAAGATGACATTACAACTGATATCATAGAAATGCAAAGTACCATAAGAAACTAAAGTGAATAATTATATGCTAAAAAAAAAACCCTGGAAAATCTAGAAGAACTGAATAAATTTCTAAATATACATAACCTACAAAAATTGAATCAATAAGAAATAGAAAATTTAAACAGACTAATTATAAGAAGCAGTAACTAAGAGTCTTCCACCTAAAAAAGACCAGGACCTTCATTGTAAAATGAATTTTACAAAACATTCAAAGAAGAATTAATTCTAATATTTCTTAAGCTAATCCAAAAACTTGAAATGGAAAAAAATCTACCAAACTCTTTTTACAAAGTCAACATTACCCTAATACTAAAATAGGCAGAGATGCAAATGAAAAAGAAATCTATGAGCCTGCCATATCTCTGATGTATACAGATGCAAGAATTCTCAATAAAAATACTAGCAAACCAAATTCAACAGCTCATCAAAAAGATCATACACCATGATCAGGTGAAACTTATCCCAGGAATGCAAGGATGGTTCAGCTTATGTGAATCAATTAACATGATAAAACATATGAACAGAATGAAGGACAGAGATTATCTCAATAGATACAGAGAAAGAATTCCATAAGAGTCTTTATTCTTTAACAACAAAAAACTTCCAAAAAATTAGGTATAGAAGGAACATACCTCAAAACATTGGCAGCTATATTGAAAAACTCACAATATCATAATAAATGGGGAAAATCTGAAGGTGTTTCCTCTAAGATCCAGATGAAGAAAAGGATATCCACTTTCACCATTCTTATTATAGTACTGAAAGCCTTAGCTAGACCAATCAGGCAAGAAAATGAAACAATCAGTATCCGAACTGGAAAGAAAAAGTTTAATTATTCATGTTTGCAGAGACATGATTTATTTTTTTAACAGGGATTGAACCCAGGGTCACTTTAGCATTCAGCCACATCCTCTAGACTGTTTTTGTTGTTGTTGCTGCTATTCTGTTGTTTTTTGTTTTTTGTTTTTGTTTTTTTTTTAAGACAGGATCTTCCTAAGTTGCTTAGGGCCTCACTAAGTTGTTGAGGCTGGCTTTGAATTTACAATCCTCCTACCTCTGCCTCCTGAGCCACTGAAACTACAGCTGTGAACTACCATGCCCGACAAGATGACTTGATTTTAAACACAGAAAAACTTAAGTATTTTGTCAGAAAGCTATTAGAGCTAATAAACGAATTTAGTGAAATTACAGAATAGAAAATCAACATACAAAAAAAAGTAGTATTTTTACATACTGATAATGAACTTGCTGGGAAAAAAAAAATGAAGAAAGAAACCCCATCCATGAGAGATACCAAAAGTAAAATATTTGGAGTTGTCAGAGCTTGGATGCGAGGTATCTCTCCAAAATGTTCATGTTAGATAACACAGGAATGTTCAGAAGTGAAATGATTAGATCACAAGAACTATAATCTGATCAATGGATTAATCCATTTGATGGGTTAACAATTTGAATAAACTACTGAGTGGCAACTGGAGGAAGGTGGTGTAAGGTCAGATAACATTGACCCAAAGGAGGCCAATTAAAACTGCTGAGCAAGGCTTTATTGATACACGCTCTCAGGCAAAACTCCCCCATCCCACAGAGCAGGTCTGGGCGTAGGTTCAGCTGATTTGGAAGTTTTATGGGTTTGGGGTAGAAAGGGGAGGGCTTGGGACAGGAAAGGGAAGTTTTGGGGCGTCCCGTGTCCTCCTGGGGTTGGTCAAAGGACTGGCTGATCGATGGTAGGCATGAAGTCACAAATTGTCGTCACTGTCTTCTGGTGACAGATTGACTGCACTCTCACGTGCGGGCTGCCTGGTGTTTTGTTTTTCTTTAGCGGCCTTAAACCGACCTAACAGGTACGGTGTAACTGGAGGAAGTAGGTCACCACGGGGTGTGCCTTGGGGATTATCTATCTCGTCCCTGGCTTCTACCTCTTTTCTCTCTGCTTCCAAACTGTAAGCTGAGCAGCCTTTCTATGCCATGTCCTTTCACCGTGATGCTCCACCACAACTTCAGGTTCAAAGCAATGGAATTGGCTGACCATGAACCTATGAAACCATCAGGTACAATAAACTTTTCTTCCTCTAAGTTGTTCTTGTCAGATATTTTGGTCACAACAATGAAAATCAGACTAATGTAGGAATTAATTTAACAAAGAAGAGAACCATCTCTGTAATGAAATTTATAAAACACTGATGAAGGAAATTATAGATGATATGAAAAAATCAAAAAATGCCCTGCATTTATGGATCAGAAGAACTAATATTGTTTTAAAATGACCATATTACCCAAAGTGATCTAAAGATTCAGTGTGATTTTCATCAAAATACTAATGACTTTATTTGCAGAAATAGAAAAAAATACCCCCAAAATTCATATGCAACCACAAAATAGCCAAAGCAATCCTGAAAGGAAAATAATTAAGGCTGGAAGCATCACAATACCTGACTTCAAGCATACTACAAACTTATAGTAACCAAAACAATATCGTACTGGTATAAAAACAAACACAAGGTGCGTGCAGTGGCACACTCCTGAGTTTAATCTTCAATACCAAAAAAAAAAAAAGAAAAGAAAAGAAACAGACACAAAGACCAATGTAACAAAATAATCCATATTTGTACATCCTGCTAATTTTTGACAAAAAAAACACCAAGAAATACAGTGAAGAAAAGAACTCTTCAATTAATGTTGCTAGAAAAATCAGATTTACATATGCAGATGAAGCTAGAACATTTTTTCTCACTGCATACAAAAATAAATTCAAAATGGCTCAAATATCTAAATGCAAAACCTGAAACTATGAAATTACCATAAAAGACCATGAAGGGAGCAATTCAATGTATTGGTATAGGTGATGATTTTGTAGATAGACCCCAGAGGCATAGACAACAAAAGTAAAAATAGACAGATAGGATTATACCAAACTTGTTGAATTCTGCATAGCAAAGGAAGTTAAGAGACAGCCGAGTTAAGAGACAGCAGAGTTAAGAGACAGCCTACAGAATGGGAGAAAATACTAGCAAATTATTCATCTGACAAGTGATTAATATCCAAAGTATAAAAGGAACTAACAAAAAAATTTTTAAACCCAAATAATCCAATTTTAAAATGGGCTAACAATTTAAATAGACACTTCTCAAAAGAAGACATACAAATGACCAACAAGTATATTGAAAAGTGCTTATTCTCACCAAAGATTAGGGAAATGCAAATCAAAATCACAGTACATTATCATCCCAACCAAGTTAGAATGGCTATTATCAAAAACACAGTAACAGAAAATAAATAAATAAATAATAACATGTGCTGGCAGAGATGCAAAGAAAGGGGACCTCTTACCTGTTATTGGTGGCAGTGAAAATTAGTATAGCCATTCTTAAAAATAGTATAGATATCCCTCAAAAAACTAAAAATAGAACTATCATATATTCTAGCAATTCTACTATTTGGTGTGTATCCAGAAGGAATAAAATCATTATGGAAAAAAGATACTGATACTCACATGCTTATTACAGCACTATTAGAGCTAAAATATGGAATCAGCCAAGTTGCCCATCAGGGCATGCATAGATAAAGAAAATATGATACACATACAGACACGCAATGGAATATTATTCAGCCATAAAAAGAATGAAATCCTGTCATTTGCAGCAAAATGGATAGAACTGGATGTTATTATGTTAAGCAAAATAAATCAGATACAGAAAACAAATGCCACATGTTCTCACTCTTTTGTGGAAACTAAAAAGTCAATCTCACAGAAGAGCACAATGGAAGAATGATCACTATAGAGACTGGGAGGGTCGGGGAGAACGGAAAGAAGTCAAATATGATACACCAAAACATATTTAGAGTGGAAGAATTAGTTCTGTTTTTTTAAAGCACGGTTGTATACTATTTGTTAAAACAATCTATGATATATTTCAAAATGACTAGGAAAGAAGAGTACAAAATTCCCAACACATAAAATGTTTAACATTTGAAGAGATGGAAGTGCTAATTAGCATTTAAATATTGCACATTGGGATATACAAATATTATGTCCCAATAAAAATAAATAAACAATAAAAGCAACAATTAGGAAAATGGGCCATTCAGTAATCTTCCAAATATGAAACAAACCAAAATAAGGAAAAAATTGAAGAAACTGAAGAGCTCTAAAAAATTCCATTTGTTCTTTTTTTTTCTTTTCTTTTCTTTTTTTTGGGGGGGGTACCAGGGATTGAACTCAGGGGTACTCGACCACTGAGCCACATCCCCAGCCCTATTTTGTGTTTTATGTAGAGACAGAGTTTCACTGAGTTGCTTAGTGCTTCGCTGTTGCTGAGGGTGGCTTTGAACTCGCGATTCTCCTGTCTCAGCCTCCCAAAGTGCTGGGATTACAGGCTTGAGCCACCACGCCCAGCTTCCATTTGTTCTTAATGCAAGTAAGAGTTTTATTCTTCCAGCCAAGAATAATCCAGTTGAAGCTCTAGAAAAGGAAATTTAATGTCCTAACTATGCCAGGATTAGACGATAGCCACAATAATGCAAACTCTGTTCATTGTTTTTCAACTTTTTATATTCAGCCCATAATGAATGGAATACTTGGTAATGACTATGGAACAAAATATATTGTTGATAGTCTTGACAATATGAAAGTTAAAATAAAGCTGTCAGAAAACAGTATATGAATAAGGAGGAAAGGAAGAAAAGGTAATAATAATATTTTTTTCTTAGAGATTTCAGAGTCAAGAGGTAATAGAGGAAACTGATGAAGCAAAAAAGTAATGTTTGAGGATATTATTTAAAATTATAAAGATAACTAATATAATAACTAAAAATTATGTAACTGTCAACTAGTCAGAGGAGGGAAGGTGATCTAAATGAGACAGATCCTCATCTTTCATATCTAGAAGCTAATAGAAATTGTCAAAAGATTGTGAATCCTGAAATAAAAGTACAAATGTGTTATCTTGTCTTTCAAAAGTAAGCACCAAAAGAAAAGTTAAACTGTTACAAGAGATGAACTCAGAACTGTGATGTTGAAATGGGAAACATTAATGAGAGACTGACATACTGTGTTATTTATCATCATGTGTATATATTTGGTACAAATAACAAAAATAATTGAAATGAATGGAGGGGTTAAATTCCAGAGAAACAGAAGTGAATGCCCTTGGGTGTAGCTGTCTTGCCCTCTCCCAGGTGAACCCTCTCATTGTCCTCCTGTCCTTCCTCATTGCGTACATTTCCTTCATTCTTTGCCATCAGCTCTACAGCTCTTCAGTGGCTGCTCTCAATTCTCTTTCTTCTTTGGCTCAGAATCACTTCTAACTAAGAAAATTGTAATGTCACTGTGACTTCTTTGGCTTTTTCTAACATCCTGCACCTCTTCCTTTCACATCCAATAAAACATGAATATGAATGTGGTAGGATGACACACAATTTTTAAGAGGCAAAATATATTTAAGCAATGATAGGAGAATATTCTTTCACTGGCCTATATCCATCTGAACTCTTTCAATTGCTAATAGAAGAAACCAAATTCAAACTAGTTAATAAGACAAAGAAGTATTAATTGACTTCAGAACTCCAAGGAAGAATTATTGGCCAAATTGCAGAAGGAACAGGTGAAGAGATAGGCCTCAAAGAAAATGGGAGCAGAAACTTAAGTGCTACCAGGATTCCATTCCCTATCTCCATTATCATCGATTCTTCTCTGTATATCAACTTCATCTGCCTTACTGAAGACCAGAGTCCTCTGCATGGTATTGAAGCCAAGCCCTTCTTTTGGAGCTGAAGAGCAGCAGCCCCAGTGGGCTGGGGTGTGGGCAGCAAGCACAGGCTATGACCAGCAAAGCCTTCCATGCCAGCTCGGGGCTGAGGCACAGCAAGCAGGACCAAGGCAAAACGGCACACACCCAGCTGTCTTTCTACATTGGCCCAGCTGGCCAGATAGATGAACAGCAAAATACAGAAATGGGGCAGGCCCCAATGTAGATTACAAAGCTAACCAATAGCATTGGTACTTTCCCAAAACCTGATTAGCATAAATTTGGACCAGTAGCATTGACCTCAGAGCTATATCAACCCCTAGACTAACACACCAAAGCAGCAAACCCTATCAGGTTCCCTCTCCTCTGCATGAGTTTTGTTTATTTTCTTCACACTTGGATAAATCATACACTCATTCTTCTTCATTGGTGGATTTCATTCTTTGAATTCACGAAACAAGAACCCAGAAATTGGTATGAGCTGCAGGGGTCTGCTGCAACACTGGAGGGCACAGCCTGCCATTAAGAGCTGCAACCCTCAGAGCTGAAGCCAGCAGGTATCTCCTGCTGTGATTAGCTGCTAACACTACAACAGGCTATCTCAGCTGCAGAGGTCTGGAGGTTATTTAGACCCAACCCATCAGTAGAAGCAGAGAATCTAGTTTAATCTTAAACTCCAGTTTCAGTAGCAAATAAAGGGCAAAAGTGGCAACTCCCAATCCTTGCAGCAGCCAAGTTTATCATCTGAGAGATTTCCTCAGATCTAACTTACAAAACCCCAGAGAAGAACTCTAATTGGCCTATTTTGGGAAAGGCTTTCATCTCTGAGCCAATTAGGTATGAGCAGGTAATAATGCTGGATAGGTCGAGTCATAACCCCAGTTTGCTCATCTCTACTAATCAGTCACCTACAGTCAGGAGCACATGGTCATGCAGGAACAAGACAGATCCTGCTGAAACTACATGGTCAGGACTAGAAAAAAGAAAGGAAAAGGAAAAAAATAAAAAAGAGAGATGCTATTCTAGGGGAGTGGGGTTGAGAGACAAAAGTACTAGATAAATAATAAGGCTTATTACATAGGAAATAGAACTTTTGGTGAAATAATCAGGTGCATAATAACTGTGAGCAAAATACTAGTTTTTATAGCATTAGGGCTTTGTTACTGAGAAATAATAAAGCATTAATTCAACATTATCTTTCAAAGACCCGTAAATGAGAGAATGATGATTTATAGCCTCAAAGATTATCTAACATTTGCCCATCACCCCCTCACAATAATTTCATGTGAATAATATCCTCCAAGCTGGGTGTGTATGTTGTCCTAGTGTGTATATGTTGTTTTAAAACAGTTAACACGCAGTTGGATGCATGTGTGATAATAAATAAGGAAGGAGATCAAGCTAAATGTCTTGAATTAAAGACAATGTTTTGTATTGTAATAAAATAAAATAAATAACTATAAACAATAAAGCAAGTTGTGCCATGTGGCCCTAAAAGTAATTCCAAAGGGGGTGATATAAAACACACACACACACAATTTGAAGCAAGAGAAGTATTTTTTGAGAAAAATGAATAGCCACCTACAATGACTTCTTGGAAATAAACAAGTTATTTAGAAATGTGTTCACTATCCTTTTTGTGTCAGGGCTTGAGAAACTCTTTCTATGCAGCATCAGATAAACAGGTTTATCTGGCCATACTGTGTCTACCAAGACTACTCAAGTCTGCCACTGTCACTTGAAAATAGCCATAAACTGTAAGTCAATGAATGGCTGTGGCTAGGTTCCAATGGTGCTTCACTTGCACAACCAATGTATTCAGTCAGAAACATAACCAAAAAGATAGATAGAAGATATCTAAAAAAGAAGATCATAGGAATTAGTTGGTAATGGTCATGGAGGCCAAGAAGTCTCACCATCTGCTGTCTGCAAACTGGAGAGTCGAGATAGCTGGTGTCTAAGTCAATCTGAGTCTGAAAACCTAAGAACCAGGAACACCCTTGTCCAAGGATAGGAGAGCATGGATGTCTCAGCTCAAGCAGGAAGAACAAATTCATCTTTCCTTTGCTTATGTGTTCTATTCAGGCCCTTGATGTATTTGATGATGTCCACACACATTGGTGAAGGTGGATCTTCCTTACTCAATCTACTCATTCAAATGCTAGTCTATACTGGCAATATCATCACCAACTTACCCAGAAATCATGTTTTGCCAGGTACCTGAGCATTTCTTTTTTCCTTGGTACTGAGGATTGAACTCAGGGGTATTCAACCACTGAGCCACATCCCCAGCCCTATTTTGTGTTTATTTAGAGACAGGGTCTCAATGAGTTGCTTAGTGCCTCGCCATTGCTGAGGCTGGCTTTGAACTCGTGATTCTCCTGTCTCAGCCTCCCAAAGTGCTGGGACTACAGGCGTGTGCCACCACCACTCCCAGCATTTTTTAGCCAAGTAAACTTACACATAAACTTAACCATCAAAACCAAGCTATTGTACTTGACCTGCAGTTTTCTGACCTGTGCTCTACACTGAATATTCATCACCTCCATTATCTCTTCTTTCACGTGCACTATCTACTATTTTTATTCTCTGTAAAAGAGTAACTGTGATTTGTTACAGTCTCACTTTAAAAAAGTTTTTTCCACTGATAAATTTTTTTTTTAATATTTTTTTAGTTGTAGATGGACACAATGTCTTTATTTTATTGCTTTTGTATGTGGTGCTGAGGATCGAACCCAGGGCCTCACGCATGCGAGGCAAGCGCTCTACCGCTGAGCTACAATCCCAGTCCTCCACTGATAAATTTCATCAAGACAGAGCAGATTTTTATCAGATGATCTCCTCTGCTGAGACTATCTACAAATGCTAGGTAAGAACACAGTTAAGAAGTTAACAGACAGGAACCACAGTAGCCAGGGAGAGAGGGGCAAAGATCCCAGAGTGGAAGGAGGAGCACCGAGGTGAGCTGCACCTGTTCCATCAATTTTTCTCCACAGTGCATTTTTCTGTTCACAGCACAATGCAGAGAGTCTGAAGCTTCAACATAGAGCTTTGGCATTCTCAAAGAACTAAGGCTGTTTAGTCAGCCAGGGATTGAGGGACCGAAATCCCAAAGAAAAGAGAACTTCCTGCACAATAGACTGCATAACTTTTGCTCTTGAGGCAATTGTTGAGTCCTAGGTTGTAAAGAACTGAGGAGCTCAGAAACCAGTTTCTTGGCTTGAATACAGGACTCTGTTCTGTGCTTTGCACACCATAAATATTCACAAAGCAAATATTTAGTAAAGAGCCAAAAGGCATGGCCTTTAACTTCAGCATACTTATTATGTCACGGAAATACCTGCATCCTCACATGACATGGCATTAAAACAACAAGCCACAAAGGAATTAATGCAAAATAATGAAACACAGGCTTTGAATAAACAACAAAACCTTCTGGGTTCTTCAGCCTGTCATACAACAGCATCTTCCTTAAACCCCTATGATTTTGGTTCCATCAAATCCTCTTTGTCAGTTCTTAGGTGGGTCCAATTAATTTGGTTGCAGACCAAGTCATTTTTTTTGCAGATAAAGTACGTTCACATTCTTTGCCTATTTCCACAAAAGAATAGTCTCATCTTTAAACTCTTCAGAACAATGATGGTCATTTATGAACCAAGGTAACAAGTACTATATGAACACTATCCACATTTTGTTAGTAATCTCACTTGAGAAAACATCAAGAGAATTTTGGGCCTTGTAGATATCACAGTGCTTTTAAAATTGTCAGTCCACTATTTGCTTTGTTAACTCCATTGAAGCATCTTCCCAGTAATATATTTAATGAATCACTAATGCACTCTCGCAGGAAAAAACACAAACTCATTACATGGCATGACATTTTAAACAAGACAGAATTTTGAATTGTCTTTTTGAAATTCACTTGATATTCACGTCAGTAATAATTATCCTTAAAATTCCTGAAAAACGTTAAGATGGATGGATTGATAGATATTGTGGTAGGCAGAATAATGACCCCACACACAAAGATGTTCACACCCCAATCCCTGTTGCTATGTTACCTCACATGTCAAAAGGAACATGGGGGATATGATTAAGATTATGGGCCTTGACATGGGGAGATTATCCTAAAGTATATGGGTAAGCCAATTTAATTTCAATCTGATTCATCCTTTAGAGCAGAGAACTTTCGAGGCTGCTGTCAGAGATGCAACAAGGGAAGAGAGCTCAGAGAGAGAATGTGAGGACAACCCATCTCCTCCACCTCCAAGGTGAAGGAAGAAGACCTTGAACCAAGGAATGCAAGTGATATCTAGAAGCAAAAGGGGCTTTTGGTTTATAGCCAGCAGGAGAATAAGACCTAAGTCTACAAATTCAAGGAACTGAATTCTACCAACTCAGCAAGAAAAAGATTCAAGAGCCATCAGAAGAGAACATAGTCCTGCCAATACCTTGACTTCAGCCCAGTAAGATCCATGTTAGACTTCTGATCTACAGAACTATAGTCCTGGTAATTAGTTCTGGCAGCAATTTTTAAAAAACCATACATCTAGATAAATGGATGTGGGATTTTCCATAAAAGAATTTGTTATGGTTTAGATGTGGTATCCCCTAAAAGCTCACATGTGAGACAATGCGAGAAGGTTCAGAGGAGAAATGATTGGGTTGTAAGGGTCTTAACCCAATCAATGAATCAATCCCCTGATAGGGATTAACGGAGTGGTAACTGAAGTGATAGGGTATGGCTGGAGGAGGTGGGAATTGGGACATGGCTTGGGGATATATATTTGAATCTAACAAGTGGAGACCTCTCTCTCTGCTTTCTGATCATGTGAGCTGCTTCCTTCTGCCACACTATTCTGCCATGATGTTCCACCTCATCTCAAGCCCCAAGGAGCCAGCCTTCTATAGAATGAGACCTCTGAAACCGTGAGCCCCTAAATAAACCTTTCCTCCTATACAGTTGTTCCATCAAATAGGAGTGTGTTGTCTCATAGTTTTAACCCTTGTTTATGTCATATTTTCAGCCATCTTTTTCTAAAATAGATCAGTTTCATGTATGCTGAAGATCCATCGAAGCAAATAATCCTTTTGTGATAATCACAGCAAGGGCAATGGAGAGTTCCTCCACAGTTTCAGGGCCACCTTCCATGTGCTGACCACTCAGTTTGATGCTGTGCAGATGGAAGCAAGTTCCATCTGGGGTTTGATGAAAGTTTCATCAATGTTCCACTATGCTTGGCTTTTAGGTTCTTAAATTCTTAACCTTCCACTGAACGTACATTAAGATAATGTGCACTCAGAATTCACTTTGATCCTCTGGCCACACACTCAAAAGATTTTCCATCAATCACATTTTTTCCTCTCTTGTTGATTATAGTTGAATACACACGTGCTGTACTTTTCACATTATGACTGATTCACTCCATATTTCAGAATTTTCACACTGTCAAATGATTAATTTTCAGTGCATTTCAGTCTGGTCACTGTCTCACCCCTTCCCATTATTTAACTATCTCCACTGTTTGTGCCATAACCTGTACTTCTCCTTACTAGAATTTTCAACATTGCTATTATTTATATGTTGTGATTGATAATACTCCTAAAACTCCTCAAAATTAAACTAGAACACTGTAAACCTGTAGGCTTACACGGAGGACAACAGAGAATAAGCTGACTGCTCGTTTCCAATACCCCCCCACACCACTGTAGTTTAGTATAGTGCCTCTCTATATAGCTTTTGTGTTTAAGAGTTGTGAAAATCTACCTCTCTGAGGCTTGAAAGGCAAGTTTGAAAATGCTGCTAAATTACAAACTAATTTAGTAATGCTGCTCTTCTGGGTCAGTGATCTCAATTAGGAATATGAGCAAATATTGCTGAGTATGTTCCTGAAAGCATTAGAATATTTGGCCAAAATGGATACTATTGGCATTACAATAGTCCTCTTTGGGTCTTGGCTTTCATATCAGGAAAACCGTGACCTCCGCATCTAAAAAGGTAGACTTTGTTTTAATGACTGCCTAATTCTCTTCCACAGGATAGCATTTTTCCTTTAAATGTTTGGAGATTTGCTGCTTAGTGCTCTCACAGTTAGGCAGTGAATTGCTATATTTTCACTTCTATCTGCCTAAATGTGAAGGTGACCCATGGGGAAGCCCTCTTGGCATCTCTGACATTTAGACAGAAAGCCTACACTGCTCCTTCACTTCCAATTTCCTGAAATATTAAGTTCATAGATTTAAGCACATATTTCCCCATTTTCCCTTCTTAGCTCAACATCTTATACAAGGCACCAAGGCACACAACCAAATATTTTTACAACAAAGAGGTCATTATTCAATATCTGTGGCTATTGTGCAATAAAATGACATTAAAATCTTCAATAATCTGCTTGGGTTCAAATATGTTTTCCACAGTCTTAAACCCAAGGCCAAAATTATGACCTAAGAATTGCTAAGAACTAAGGTCCATTAGGTCCTTAAAAAATCCTACATATCTAGCTTCTGATGAGTCCGTCATACCCCTGAAAGATGAAAATGCTTATATCATGACTTCCATTTATTCCTTCCCAAAGACATACTTTTCCAAATGGAATTGTATGGTTTTCCTTAAAAAAACAAAAACAAAAACAAAAAAACACCTTGTTATCTATAATACGATGGCCATTATTCAGGATATCATTGAAATACGTTTAACTAGGCATCTACTGTTTGGGGAATTTGCAGTGATTGAGTTCCAGTTCATTACTTTCAGGGCTGCGTTGCTATTGTCAGGGCCTCAAAATCAGTGAAATGGCCTAAACCCAGGTCAGAGAGGCTACAATAGCACAAAGGCAATTATGCTGCAAGAAAAATGTTGTCTACTAATCAGCTGGCAATCAATTACTAAGGAGAGAAGATAACCCTCTCCCCACTCAGGCTCTTCAGTATTAACAGTGCCATCATGTAATGACTTTAGGCTTGCGCAGGTGCATGAAAGGACAGACTCTATAGCACACTGCATCTAAGATTAATGAGTTCTGTCAATTTGCCCAGCAGACATCTGATTCTCCAGCTTTCTGTAGCTACTAGTTTTACACTTGCCTCAGGGTTTTTTCCCCCTTAAAAAAAAATTAGCTAGTAATTTAAATACATTCAATAAGTGTACATCTTTAAAGCAAGAGAAAAAAAAAATCTCCTAATTTTGCAGTGAAGTATGAACCAAAAAGGCTCTTCATCTGAATATTAACACAGCAAGCGGTTCGTAATGGCAGTATTCTTTTGGTCACACTTTAGTTTTAGTTGTCGCAATTAGTGATGTACAGGATTCGGAGGCTGATAAACCCCTCAAAGGGAAATAATGTAAACCCAGTAACCCTAAGAGTCCCCATTTCCCTTGCTGGCCCAGAAGCTGAAAAGAGAAGAACTATGCGAGCTCCAATAAGTAATGGAACTATTTGTAAGCCTCCTACGGTACAAATGGCTTGACTAAGGAGGAGACTTAAGCCCGCTGATTTTCTGGGTAAAAGCTATTGAGCTTTCCCACACACCCCCACCCTGAAGGAAAACGCAGCTTTGGCCCAGAGAACCCGGTCACCCAGGCCCGTACATCTCTGTCAGAACAGGAATTGCCTATAAACCGAAATGAATATCAGGAAATTTGCTGTTACTCCAAATTGATATTTTATAACCCAACTACTGTAAAATCTCATAATCTTTAAATACACGAGGTCAATGTACTAAATGGCTATTTTATGATGCTACCTAAAGCCTCCGATTTGTTTCTCCTGGGGACCTGAGTCTTTCTAGTTCATGGCTTTCCCTCGGTTGCTCTTTCAATGAGTGTGTGAATAAAAGGAGAAAAACATCTGACTCAGAAGCATTATTTGTTCCTTTACCTCTCTGCCTCCATCTAATGTCACAATCACCCATCCATGAAATCTTTTCCCAGACTACATTTATTGGATATTAGATTTTTGCTAATTAATTCTTTGTACTAATGTCTTCTGACACAATGTTATCAATCGTTCGCAGTTTTTTTAAAAAAATGATGAAGAAAGCAAAGAAAAAAAAGATACAAAACAGCTCAGTCGTAACTTGATTTTCACATAAGAGAATTAAAACCTACCCAAATTTTACAGTTAAGTTTATCACTGATCTATGTTCATTAGTAGATCCTGTTTAAATTATTATTTCCTAGAGTAGGAAACAATAAAGTAGGAAATATTTTTGATTTGGAGAAACTATTCCTAAAAAGATACCAATACCTGTGCTTCCTTGAAAAAGAAAACAAAGTCTTATATATCTAAAGCCATTGATTCTCAAATTTTGAAATATTTTGAAACTCACATCAGAAACAGATTCTTCATCCAAAAGAGACAATAGATACCTTATTGGATCCATAACTGTACAAGAATTAGCAAGGATAAATGTCACCGCCACTCAACTCCACTATGCAAAGTCTTGGTTGCTTGAATGTTGCTTTTTATAATGTTTTTAACCTACATTGATATGTTTTTATCTACCCAGGGATGCAAATATGATTATTCTCCCCAAATATCTATTACCATCAAATGGTAATAGGCTTTTCAAGTGGCATCAATCTGACTGTCCTGCCCAGAGCTGAGGGCTGTTCTGCCTAGAGACATAAC
Organism: Geosciurus inauris; assembly: GCA_004024805.1. Classification (NCBI taxonomy): domain Eukaryota; kingdom Metazoa; phylum Chordata; class Mammalia; order Rodentia; family Sciuridae; genus Geosciurus; species Geosciurus inauris. The sequence continues at coordinate 95,523 of PVHX01001667.1, forward strand.
TCTGGGAGGCCAGCAATGCCAATGCATGAGGACATGCCGTATCCATGGTGCGACAGCAGGTGTCAGAGACAGAGCTACCCTCAATCACATGTAATCACATGTTGAAATACATATGTATTTAATTAGGTACTTAAAAACCATCTGACTACTAATGCTTCATCAATATTAACTGGATACTTTCAAGATTTTTTTTAAATCTATTTGGATATTATTTTCAAAAGAGGAAATCCAAATCATGTAAACTTAAAGGATAGTTAAGAAAATTAGGCAAGACTGTAGGCAATACTGGACTCTGGTCCAAAGAACTCTTCAATGTACATCCTGCAGGTGACTGTGTGTCTTGCTCATGTGCAGAGGTAAGGTTGGGATCTACTTAAACAGAGGGACATTTCCTGTGGACACCAAAGCACCCAGTTTATTTTATCCAGGAAAGAGACTGGATTATCCGGTCATGAAATAAAATGGCTAACAGAAGCAAACAGCTTCTGTTTCCTGCTCTGTGGTACAGTCACTTTGGGAATAGGTAGGAAGCACCTATTCAGAACTTACCTTATGCACCTGAGGAGACAAATCCATGTGGCAGGGCACATATAAAATGTGGGCCCATGTCTAGAAATGTCTTCAGCAGAAACTTGACATATAAAATCATTTAACTTTATGAACTACAACCTTATATTTTAAGTTCAGAGTAAGTTCTAAAAGCTTTTTTAAACTATTAAAATAATTAGATAAACTAATAATAGCTAACACTTAGTGTTTACTAAAGAAAAAAATAACAACTAGATAGTCAATGCTCAATCCACCATGCTCACACTGGTCATAGATGGGAGAACACTAACATTAATGCATTATGCCTTCATTTCACCAATTCCACAATTTAGAATCTGTTAACTACAACTCGAGTAAGGAGACTTCTGGTTATACATAAAAACACAACTCAAAGTAACTAACATGTAGGGAAAATTGAATGAGTTTACCTGTTAGGTCGGTTTAAGGTAGCTGAGGGGAACAAAAACACCAGGCAGCCCGCAGGCTTGAAAGAACAACCAATCAGACCCGGACAGACAAGCAGTGATGATGCGTCATAACCACCTATCAATCAGCTGATCCCCCGACCAACCCCAGGAGGACACAGGACTCCCAAAGACTTCCTTTTCCTCTCCCAAGCCTTCCCCTTCCTTCTCTAAGCTTCCCTTTCCTGTCCCAAGCTCGCCCCTTCCTGCCCCAAGCCTATAAAAATTTCAATCCAGCTGCGCCTGCCCACAATTCTCCCGGACCCGCTCTGTTAGACTGGGGATTCTTACATGGGAGCATATATCAATAAAGCCTTGCTCAGCAGTTTTAATTTGCTTCGTTTTGGTCATTGATACTTGACCTTACATTACCTAACAAAATTATGGAGTATGTTGGCTTCAGAAATAGTTAAATCAAAGAGCTTTAATAGTGTCACAGAACCAGTCCTTCCACACTTCCTCTTCCTCATCCTTCTCTTAGCTAAGCTTTCTCTAGGTAGCAAAGTAAACACTGCCGGGAATCCATATCCTATAAACAGCATTCCTAGTGAAAAGAGTGATTGTGTATGGTCCTGAGTTTCCAAAATGAGCAAGATAGTAGGCTGCATTGAAGGACAGCATGCGTCTAGTGGAAATAGCTTTACTATTCTTGGGCAAAGAATAGTACAAGCTATGTAAAAGTAAATATTGTACTCCCACTTGTTTGAAATATTTTCTAAATTTGTTATTCATCTCTTGTCTATACTAGAAACCATCATTGTTAGATAAATACCCCTTCAACTCTAGGTCATGAAACTGAGAATCATGTCCCAAAGCATATTCCAAAATGCAGAAGTTGTGGCATATCACATAGAAAAATGTACCCTGCCAAATAACTATCAGAAAATACATATGCTACACCTTATTTATATATTAAAATGTCATCAACATATTAAGGGTATGAAAAATCTAAAATTTAAAAATGTATAATTTTATATAATCTAGCATATTCCAAATTGTACCATTCAAAAGTTGTTTGTTTTTCTCACTTGAGTGAAAGGAACTCAGCTCTACAAAGGCTGTCTTTGGGTTTGAAATAAATTTTTAAAGGCAAGAAAGAAATGGGAATTATAATTTTAATTTTGTAATGTGTTATACAATCTGCCTTTGTAAAGACATAGTTCTATGTTTATGCCATAATACACGCCATAATTATAGCAAAGGTAAACAGGGACCAAAGCAGTGAAATAGGAGAGAATGGTTTGCTTTTGTATGTACTGGGAGATTGAGTTATTTCATTGAGAAGCAGCTCTGTCTTCCAATAGGAACCTACATGCATTTTGACAGGAGAATGCTGAATGGTTTGTGTTGTTTACCATACACCATTTTTATTTACTTAATTATAAAGTGAAGTACCTGGAAATGAAGTATCTCTTTTTATGTGCAACATAACCTAATACAGAGTTGTCTAGGATGAACATACATAGCTCTCTTTGTATTCAAGCATGTTGCTCAGTGGCCTGTACATTGATGGGCTCTCCATGAACTTCATGTTGATAATAACCATAAGCCTTAGGGCAACATCTAGTTTCCTGGTCTAGTCACCTCCATCAGCACACTTTCTGCTTCTCTACCTTTACACCAATATGCAAGGCATTCCTGCTATGTGAATGTACTATTCTGAGGCTGATGAAATGCCACCCAACTCAAATCCTACCTCCTCTGTGAAGTCAACCCTGACAATAATGTTAGTTAATATTTACTGGGCATTTACCATGTGCTATGTTCTAAGTGTTTTGCACACATGATTTATTTATTCCTTGTGTATCCTAAAGATCTATGGAGTCAGTTTGATAATTGACCTCCTTTTATCTGATTCCTAGCCATTTCAACCTAGTCATTTCCCTTTTCTAATTGAAAATCAAACGACTATTTTAGAAATTTTCTCTTGATGTGAGTATCTATAGATAGAACAAGAACTGTTCCCATTCCCTGACCATCTGACACAGCTCGAGCTGCAGGTACTTTATGGCAGATTACAAATACAGAAGGTTATGTAGAGTGTATTGAACTAAGACTGACTCTGTGGAGGTACCTGGCAGGTTGTTAAAAGCAAGTAAATAGGGGCTTACTGGGACACACGGACCTGGAACATCATCTTAATCTAACCGCTCTCTAAGCTGTCCAAAGTCTAGATCAGATGTTATATACACAAAATCTGTTACATAAAACGAAAGAGGCAGGAATCCATTCACTGAAACTGATATTGTGCCTTTAAAAAGGGTTTGATTTGAGCATTTAAAATCCTGTGCTCCACTGCTGGTTTAATTTTTATAAATGTTCTCTCTCTTATAGATCTTCTCAATAGCCACATCAGAGGAAAGTGAAGCAAGAATAAGCTTCTCTCAGGCACTCAGTGCACTCCTGCTTGATTGGAATGGATATTGTACATAATATGTCCCTACAGATGTTTCCTCCAGTGGGGCACATTGAATTTCATTTAAATGCCAAGGCACAAAATCTAAAACAATGTGACTTTAACAAAAAATCTGATGAGGAATTTGATGAGAAAATGGCAAGAATTCCTGTGGCATTTGGGTAACAATTTCAAGCCTTCATTTTAATAGAATAAACAGGATCATATTTCATTCAAATCTGGCAATGAGATGAGCTTTGGGTATTACATTGATATAAACCAATAAAGAATTTGCAAATTTGAAGCACTAATTAACAGACACAATATTAAATGAAAAAAGTTTGCTCCAGGGGCAAATATATTTTGAAGACTTTAAACTTTTATTAAAAGACATTTTTGAATCACTTCTTTTATAGTTCACTCTTTTGCTAGTTTTTACAAAATATAGGAGTATTGTGACATTTTCAAACTGATACCTTGAATACAGTATCTGATATTTCTTTTTCAGCTTTCTGAGGCAATACATCAATGTCAAAATGTTTGTAAATGTAAAGAAAATAAGCCTAAAATTAACCCAAATATAACAGAACAATCATATCAGGATTCATTTAAGACATTATGTCTGTGTTTAGAATTTAATAAACTGTAAGTATTCAAGATGACCCTACTGAGTACATGCCAAAAAAATTATCAGAACCATTTTTAGGAAATTAGCTAGTTGGCCCAACTAGCCCAAGGGCACAGCAGATATGAAACTGTTGTTTGTAAGAGCAGAAATATATGGTTCCACTACCTTGAACTAGAAGAAACCTCAAGATTTTACTCTTATAATCCACTGATAACTCACTTAATTCCACCATCACCACCACAGGCCAAGAGGATCCACCTACATACTATATGAATGCCTTTGTGCATTCGTGTCTCCTAGATGTCTCTGGGGTACTAATTTCAATCTAATTTCTCCTGAATAAAAATATCGAAGGGAGGTGAAGAGATAGGTGTGAAGAGACAGAGGATTTAACTCAGGTACAGATAGCACTTTTAAAATGAACAATCTATTAATTTTTATCTCTGTGTGAAAATTATTTTACAAAAGTTCCAAAGGAAGAGCTCTCTGAAGCCTTGGCTTAGTGGTCACAAGTGCACTGCAGAAAGAGAATTTTCTCTACCTAATTGCAATGCTGCATGGAGTTGCTTTCTTGAGACTACAATATCTAAGACATATGTATCTAAAGACTCATACTTCAGAAAATAGGAATGTCAGCCAGAATGTTAAAGAATCAAATATATGAGACCGACCTTCACATAAGACATTATGAACAGGCTGTGTGTGTGTATGTGTGTACAGGCACGCACATAGACATATTTAGAGTATTTGTATTTTTAAGCAAGTCATGATTTTATCTTTATCCTTAACTCTGTATTCAGCATAAGTCAGCTGGTGTTAATATTACCTTTACCAGCAATTCTGCTTTCTGTGCCCCACTGGCTGGTTTTCACAGAGAATTAATTTGATTGCATTATGACTAAATATCACATTTTTCTTCTAAGAGGGAAGAAAAGGGAAGGGGGAAATGAATATAGTACAGAAGCTCAATGTACATTTTATCATCTCAACCACCCCATGAGTGACATGTTACTGTATCTCTATGACAAATGAGGGATGAAAGATCCAGAAAGGTTAAGTAACTAGCCCAAGATCATACAACTAACAAATGAGAGAGCCAGCATTTCAAACCAAGCAGGTTTGGCTCCAGAATCTGGGTTTTTTCCCCACTGTGCCAGGGTACTAGTAAAACTGGTTGAAAATTGAAAGATTTAATCAATTTATTTAAGCCATCAAAATTAATTAAACTTATTTTAATTCATTTTTTCACTCAGAAGAAATTCTGATCTGATTTCCATGCCAACAGTGTCTGTTTTTCATGGAAACTACTAACCAGTTTTTGTAGTAGAAAGCTTAGGAACAAATCTGGCTCGCCCACCTCCCTCTTCTGTGTATCATATCATCAGTGAGAAAGTTACCCTTGGTCCCTTTTGTTTCTATTTTGCCAGTTTGTCACATTTTACATGCCCTTGACAGATACAATAAATGCTTTCTAGAGGAAAGAGTACAGTAAATAAATAATTTTGTTTTTACTTTCTACTTTCCATTAATCAGTTGTTAGCTGGAACTTAATGAGTCAGCCATCATTTGAGTACCATATTGCCGCCTCCCTCTAGTTTTTAGTTTAAGGGACATTTTACTGACATGTCTTCATTGTTCTTAACAGAAAGAAATTATACCGTGCTTTTAAAGTTGGCAGTTACTATGTCTATTCCAATTATGCATCTCATAGATCCAATGTGGGACAGACTTCAGCTAACATTCCACTGATCACCTCATGCACATAAGCTTTTGACTAGTGAAACTCACTAACATTTGGGCCTCCTGGAATCAGAGTTAGTTCAGAGTCAATGCCTAGTAGTTCCCCAAAAGTTTTATTTCAATGCACAAAAATATTCTTGTTAAAAAGCTACAGCCATAGGTCACTTGGGAAAAGTTGGGAAAGAGACTAATGGTATGAACTTTGGGCAGTATAGTAGGGTGCTTCATTCAGTAAGTAGGTCTGGACCTATAAACTAATTCAAATCTGGGAATTGATTTGAGGATCTAAAATGTCCTGTTTTGGTGATTCAAGTTTGACTCCTGTTCACTTAACCTAGAACTTTCCCACTTATCCAGACCTGATAATAATTTAGCAGACCACCATCTATTTCACTTAAGGACACCATGATCAACTAACCAACACCATAGGTCTCTGTGTATCAGACTCTTCTGACTATGGCTTTGACTCTGTGTCTGTTATGGTAACCACACCCATCCTACCTTTGGTGATTAGGTGGTACCAAGTAGCCTCTGACATCCTGAAATCCAAGTATGCCTATTGCACTCATCTCCAATTCAGATAGTAGTTCCCCAAATAATTTCTAACCTTCAGATAAGAGTGACTGGAGACTCTTCAAGGATGCTAGGGCTTCTTTTACAAATTTACTTCTCACACTGGTGGTAAAAGATGTGTCTTTCACCTGAGTAAGAATGAAGATGTTATGTAATAGATCCACTCTAACAGGGCAGAGTTGGGTGCATGGGTGTGTATGAAAATAGCCTAGATAGCATGGGTCAGAGGATCATATTAAAATTTTTTGAGTAAAGCAGAAATCAGAGAGAGTTCTTAATGATAAATGTTTACATGTTTGCATACTTATCCTATCGAATTTCAGTCTTAAACACCAGAACTAGCTTTTTTCCCTTTGATTGAATATAGCCTTTCCAAGTTTGGCACATCTCGTTGACCTTCACAGTAATTTTGTCTGTCTTCCCCTGATAGTAATGTAAACTTTTTCTCATTGTGAAGCAACAGGTAAGTACCTGCAAATATAAATGAGCCACAGTTGCAGATGAAGGGCCTGAGTGTCTTTTCAGACACTGACATGAATCAAAGCCAAAAGGGGAGAAAAGGATTACAAGCCCAGAACTGATACTATCAACACATATTGGAAAAAAAAAATTGACTTCTGTATTTAAAACGTCATTAGCTGTGAAAATAATTTAACTAGCATACAATAAAAGAAAAAAGAAAAAAACAAACTATAATTTTTTATCCTAATATCTACACTAGAAGTTTAGCTTTTTCATGTCAGTATACAGACTAACACAGAGCTAGTTTTTCTTTTTTTTTTAATTAAACTTGCATACCTCCAAATAGAAAGTCATCTGGGGAAATGATTTGCATATTACACAACTGGGGTGCTAAGACTGCAATGGGTTTGCCTTCTAGGCTAGTAGTATATTACTTGAGAAGTAATGTACAGTTTATCTTAGTGAATCTTGTATATATCTGCATTATGATAATATGCAGCTATTTTTCATGGAAATTTTTAGATACATTTGGCTTTGCATTTAAGAAAGCAAACCAAAAGGTTTTTATTTTTTCTTTTGTCTTTAATTTTTTTTCCTGTTTCTTCACCTATAGATACCTATTAAGTTCAGGAACATGGGTATCAATGAATCAATATCATTCAAGGACTGATACACAAAGTTTGAATTTTGACTATTAAACATAGTACTTTAATTGCAACTATTATCAACCATTATATATAAAACAGTATTTTAATTATCTATTTACATGTCTGACTACCCAATAGGTTGTAAGCTTTTAAGGAAAGAAATCCTATCTTAGTCAATTTTTCACATTCAATTGGCCAGCATCATCCCTGGCATAAATTTCTATTGGTGGAGAGCTTTCTAGCCTAAGATCCTCATCTGAAGATTTTTCTCCTGTTCTTAGAGCTAGATGGAATGCAATTCAGTGGAGTAGAATTCAAAGGAAAATCTGGCCACTAAACAATCTAGCAAACAATCTGGTGGCTCCCATTTCTGAAATCGCAACTACTGTTAGCATTAGGAAAGTACTACTTTGTAGTCATTGAATCCTAGAAAAATCTCCATTTCAAAATCTCTTTTCAGTAAAAAGCCCAGCGTCTTGGAGCAGAAATACTAGAAATATTACAGCTGCCTCTGAGACTAAACCATCAAACCCATCCCCATCTTCTTTATTCTAAACTTTAGTAGATAGAATTTAGTTACACACTCCAGTTTTTAACACTAAACCCTCCCATTTTATTTTATTTTCACATACTGTCATGGATTACACAGATATGTCTTTAGACATACAAATTTCCTTAGAAAATAGAGCATTAATTGGAGCATATAAATTTTAAAAATACTTTTATATTTATTTTAAATTACTAATTTGCTAATAATCACATGCTGATTCTCACGTTTTCTAAATGCTCTGGTTTTTGAGTTGTATTTATTTATTTCTGTGGATATAAATTTAATGCATTACTTTTGACTTTGGCATTCCATCATATGTATATACCACAATTTACTTATTCACATTTTTAATACCTTGTACTCTTTGCTACCACAAAAATCCTGCCGTGAATATGCATTTCCACTTTGGAGTCTTATGTGTATGCATTTTACTGAGTACTGGCAGATTTTCCTCCAGAGTGGCTGCACTAGTTAGACTCCCATCATCTCCTCTCATTTTTGCCAGCACTTGATATTACGAACTTTTTAATCTTTGCCAATTTGGTAGGTATTAATGATATCTCATAGTTATACTCTAAGTTGAACATGATCTCACATATTTAGCAGGGTTTTTTTTTGTAATTTTCCCTTCTTTGAATTACTGATTATATCTTTTATCTTTTTTTTTTTTTTTTGCTTTTGGATCTAGTATTTGTGAAAGTCTTTTGTAGGATTTTCTTGTATGTTTTAGATTTCTCTGTTGGTTTTATGTACTACAAAACCTGTTCCCAATCTATAATATCTCTTCTTTAATTTATGTATGGTATTCTCAATTGACAAGAAATTCATGCTTTTAATATCAAATTCCTCAGATTTCCCTTTTAGTTTGTCTTTGGTAAATCCTTTTGAGATACTTTCTACTCCAAGAATAGAAAGAGGCTCATCAGTATTTTCTTCTACTGGTTTTACAGTATTATCTCTTGCTTATAGAACTTTGATCCATTTGGTATGCATTTTTGTGTGTGTGTGCAGCAGGGATCAAATTTTAGTTTTCCACATCAAGATAATCTATTTTTTTGTCTAATGATTTGTGATTTTTTTTCAGTTATAACCAAAATATTATCTTTGTATGTGAATATATAGACACATGCATAAGCCTTATCACAAGACAAGCAAAAATGGAACCAAGAAATCAATTATGCTTCTTTCTCTCTTCACTGGTTCATTTTTTGCATATGGTTCTGTGGTTTTGTAGTATGCTTTACAATCTGTAAGAATATATTACCACCTATATTAGTCATAATTCTCCAGAAAAATTAAACCAAGAGTATTTAGGATATAAGTAGATGAGAGAGAGAAAGAGAGAGAGAGAGACAGAAAGAGGTAGAGATTTATTACAGATGCTTTCTCACTCAGTGATGGAGGTTTACAGGTTCCATGAGTATCATCTGCACAGTAGAGACTAGGAATGCTGATAGTATCCAAAGGCCTGAGAACCAGGAGACCTGATAGCATAACTCAGTGTGAACCCAAAGGCCTGAGGATTAGGGGAGCTCTTGGGGTATGCCTGGAGTATAAAAGTCCCAAACTCAGGAGCTCTGATGTCCATGGGCAGGAGAAGATAGATAACCCAGGTCAAATAGAGGGAGGTTTTGCCCTTCTTTCCCCTTTTTGTTCTATGTAAGCCTCTAATAGATTAGATACTGCCTACACATTGGTAAGGTTAGCTCTTCCTCACTCAAGCTACCAACTTGAAAACAAATCTCTTCTTGAAACACACACACACACACCAGAAATAATACACCATACATATCTGCATCCCTTAGCCCACTCATGTTGACACAGAAAATTATCCATCATACACCCCACAACCACTTGCTAGTCTGTTTCCAAAATTATTTAATGTATTAGTTAGCTTTTCATCACTGTTGCAAAATACCTAATGAAATGAACTTAGAGACGAAAAAATTTATTTTGGCTCAGATTTTCGTAGGTCCCAGTCCACAGTCCCCTGGCTCCATTGTTTCAAGGCCTGAGGTGAAGTATACAAAATACAGTCCCCAGGGTATGCTCCCCACAAGGACCCACTCCTTCCAGCTATGTTCTACCTCCTACAATTTCTACCACCTCCCAATAACATTCCAATATGAATCCTCCCATGGATTAATCCACTGATGAGATCAGAGCTCTCATGATCCAATCACTTCCCCAAACCCCAAAATGATAGCCAGTGTTTTAGTCTTGCTTCTTTTTCCCAAAAGGAACATGATACTTGATGTATGTATTTCAGTGGATAGACTTTATCAATATAATAAATTTTCTTCTATTCCTGTTTTTTTTTAAACTTTTTTTAGTTGTGGATGGACACAATATCTTTTATTTATTTATATGTGGTGCTGAGGATCAAACCCGGGGCCTCACACATGCTAGGCAAGTGCTCTACCACTGAGCCACCACCTGAGCCCCTATTCTTATTTTTCTGAGAGATTTATTTTTTAAGTACTGAGAATTTACAGTGTAATCATCACTATTGTAGGACTTGCAGATACAATGAATAAAATCCCTGCACTCAAATTAGACAACCAAAAGAAACAAATAATAATCAAGATAGTTAAGAGTAATACTACTAGACTGAGAAGCTGAACTAGCACCAATTCTTGGTCCCTCCCTCCAGTCCAATGCCCCTAAAATAATATCAAGACATTTAGAAACCTTAGAGAAAACCATTGGAAACTTGCTGGAAAAGAGAATATTGACCTTATGTGTGTAGAGCAATGTCACTGGCCTAAGACCGAAGGTTGCTGCATAGGACCACAGACTGAGGGGATAAAAGAGAGAAGACACCTCCAGCTCTGTCCCTACTTCCCCTCCCATTCTGGTTCAAGTATTAGAGATTAAATCAGAGCAAGAAAAAAGTCCTGTGCTCATGAGTCTCTGAGAGAAACAAGTGAGAACTAACCTCAGACATGTGGCTTCTCACTCTGATTCCTCCAAACCCCAAGGCTGATGAATTGTAATCTATGCATGTCTCTTCCTGCAGCTGCTTTTCCCTCAGATGCAATGTGTGAAGATCCCATCTAAGAAATTGTTTAGTAGGCTATAGTTTTCTGGTGTCTTGTCTCTTCACTTTAGGTGCCTCACATGTACACACACACATACATGTGTGCACACACACGCACACACTCACACCAAGATCTTTGGAGCTGACCTTGACAAGGGTCTGACCTTCCTCTATTTACTATTTACATTATCTAGCAACATAGCTGGTACTTCCAGGGAAAAGTGAACTAGTAGGCAGAGACAACAAGACAGCTAAGGACAACTATTTCCATGTATTGCAATGCCAATACCATTATTTGGAGAAATATTAAAACAGGTAAAGATTTTGAAATTGAAAAACATGTTAAAATTAATAGAGGAAGATACCAGTAAAACAGAGCAAAAACATTTCAAAGGAGGTGAGAAATGAAAGGCTGACTAGGCTGTCCAAGGATGATTTCACTATGAATGTAACATTTTAATAAAGACCACAAGAGTATCTGGGAGAAGAGCAAAACCAGGCTGGTAATAGTCAAGTACTAAGCTGGGGTCCAAGAGAGGAGAGGAAGAGTGGTAGGAGAGGGGGCTCCAAAGGGAAGAGGTCAGACCATGGGGTCTTGGAGGCTATGAAGCCATTTTTAGAACTTACTGTTAGTCTCAAGAAGTGGGGAAAGCCATTGGAAGGTTCTGAGTCAAGTGGCATGATCTAACCAGTTTTAACAGGTTTACTCTGATAAGAACTGAACACAGGAGAGCATGCTAATAACAGGAAGACACCAACAGACTACCCCAGGTGAAATGAGAACAACTAGAGCTGCAGCGGTGGCAGTATAGATGCTAAGAATGGAGGGAAGAGTGGTCATCTCCTGAGCGAGTGAAGACAGAGGAGCATGTCTCAGACAGAATATCAGGAACTCATTTGTGGATGGGTTAACACTGAAAATGCTTATAAGACATCCAAATGTGGATGTCCATCAGGCAGATGAATATAGAAATTTTGCAGGTCAGAGGAAACATCTGAACTTGATATAAATGCTTTGGAAGTGATATAATACTGAAGAAATAAAAAATTCTTTAATGTTGTGCATTAAATGGATAGGTTTTCTAAGTTTGGATAATCATTTAATTCCTGGGAAATGAAAAAATAAAAAATGTAGTTGGTTATGAAATACTAGTTTTAACACGATGTCATATTGAGTTAACATATTAACATTTTAAAGGGTATATTTATATCTATGTTCATAAGTGATGCTGCCCCATAAATCTTTTTTCTTGACCTCTCCATCAAGTGTAAGTAACCAGGTTTTACTTACTTCATAGAAGGAGTTTGGCAGCTTTTCCTCTTTTGCTATATTCTAACTTGTTTAACAGAGCATCTATGCTATCTAGGCCAAGAAAAGGACTTCAGGTTTTATTCTAAATGTGAGGGGATGGCATCAGAAGGTTTTGACCCAGATGATGATGATATCCTGTCAATATGTTAAGGAGATAAATTGAGCTGTGAAGACTCACTTATAAGGGCTACTGCAATAATACAGGGAAGAAATGATGGTGGGTTGGAACAGAATGATAATAGTGAAAATGAAGAAAGCAGACAGACTCGCAATGTATTAGGGAGAATCTAATTAGTGACAGTGTGTGTACACATGAATTCCCCCCTGCCCCCCGGGAGTGCTCTATCACTTACCTACAACATCAGCCCTCTTTTTATTTCTTTATTTTTGAGTTTCAGATAGGGTCTCACGTAGTTGAGGGTAGTCTCAAACTTGTAATCCTCCTGCCTCAGCCTCCCAAGTGCCTGGGATTACTAAAGGTAAGTGTCACCACAACTAGATATACACATGAATTTTGAAAAGAAACAGTGGCAACCACTGTAACCTCTGAAAAGCCAAGATAATCATATGAAAGTAGAATAATAGTCGGATGTTTCCTCTGAACTACAGAATTTCTGTATTCATTTTCCTAGTGGAGGTTTACATTTGGATGTCCTATAAGCATTCTCAACACCAGACACATGATATCTTTACCTATCCCTACTCTAACCATACATTACATGTACAAATTATATTAAAATTGGTATTAACATAAGTTGGGCTTGCATATGCTTGCAAGGAGATTACTTTTTTCTTTTTTATTTGTTCTTTTTATATATACATGATAGACTGTATTTTGACATATTATTCATACATGGAGTATGACTTATTCTAATTAGGATCCCATTCTTGTATTTGAACATAATGTGGAGAAGGCAAGGAGATACTTTTAAGTGTATTTTGAATTATTGCCAATGTACATAACGATTAGAAATTAACCCTAGCCTGGAATTTTTTTTTCTTAATTAAAAAATAAAACTAGGTATTTTTGTTAAGCAAGAAGATCCAGCTCCCATTCCCAAGCAGGGATTCCCCACCTTGTAAAGTGTGGTAAAGTACGTAGTAATGCCCACACCAGAAGTTACAGCCACAGACCTCAGCCCACTACATTTCCTTATGGACTCAGAGTCACCCAGAAGAACTCAAAACACAAAGATCTGATTGGAACAAAGCTTTACTCAGACAAAAAAGGTGCAGCGAGATCAGCATCTACCCTGTGTTCTGCTCTTCCTTGGCTAGCAGGTCCCTCCTCCAAGCCATGCCCACACACAACCCCATCATGCTTCTGAGAAGATACCATTTTCTCCCCTGGGAACTGGGCTGGGTGTGGGGCACTTACTAGAGGGGCTGTGTAAGTTGCTCATGATATACACCCTTAAACACTATAAGGAGGTTAATCTTGTACCCGGAAAAGGAAAAGATCTCTCCTAATAAGGGAGAAGAATCTGGAACCCAGCATCCATGCCCATTTGGACTCTCTATAAGGGAATGTGCCAGGCCCAAGGCACTGGTTGGCAATCTTAGGGAAGGGTAACAGGTGGACATAGTTGTTGAGACCTCAACAATTGTTAAATGCAGTCACTATTTATTTTAACTGTTCCTTCCTCAAGTACTTTTTATACAATTATCAGAGGGGCTACTGACAAAAATTACAAAACATTATTTTGAAAACACTATCTAAGAGTCTTGTAGGATGAATTCAGGTTTTCTAATCTGTCCTTCAACACACATCATGTTGACTAAGAAATATTATCGATTTTGGAAATACTAAAAAATAATTGTTACATTGATTTGTAGTACATCTAAAATAAATATATTACAGAGAGTCAAAGGTATGATATGCTCATAAAAATCTCACTGAAAACAAATATATCTAGAAAAAAAATGTTTTTCAACCTTTCAAAACCAGCAGGTGGGTTATGGAATTCTACCATCTCAAGTAATTTCAGTCTCTGTTTGGAGATGAAATTGCTTAAATCTTTACCACTCTAATGCTTACCTGTAAGACATATTTAAATCAAAGCAGAAAATTGCCAAAAAAAAATCTTCTGTCAAACTTAAAAACTTATTGTCACTCCTTACCAGGGGACAACTGTTCAGTTTTATGAGTCTATGTCTATCTGTTATATCTCATATAATGTGATCTATTTAAGACAATCAGCCAAACTTGTATCAAAATGCAAATAGACAAATAATCCAATATGCTAGCTGTGAGAGCTTCCACAGAAATAGACTGAAAAGGTCAAAAGGAATTTACTGCAGGCTTCTTTTAAGCACTCAACTTGTTGAGTAAAAAAGCAGTCTATGTATATGTGAAAAAAAGAAAGAAATCTGATTTCCAAATTGCTAAAGGAAATATACTATGGTCTCTGAAAACATAGTGAGAAACTATTCAGACATTTTAAAGGCAAAATATATGGCTTTAAAATATAAAAGCCTCACTGGTAGAATTTGTAACCCAATTTGAGCTTTAATCTAGTGTTTACTGGTACAATTTTGAGGGGAAACCATGCCACTTCAGTGATATTTCATCTTTCAATTATGTTCTTGCCATATTTGAGTCTGTGTATGTTTCTCTTGTTTTAGTGTGCCAGGTTGTTTAGGGAAGGGAATCTGATATAATGGAAATAAGATGAATTCCAAAGTTGGAAAATTTGAGTTTGAGCCTCTATATTGAGCTCAAATTACACACTAAAACTTAGGCAAGTCACCACTGAGCCTTAGTTTTCTCCTCTCAAGGGGACAGTCACAACAGCTACTTCCCAAGGTCTTCAATGAGATGTATGAGAAATAAATGTGCAAATTCTAGAGCACTCTACAAATATTAATGACTCTTATTGCATATTTGTGTCCCCCAGGGTGAAGCACAGTACTTTGAACATCAATGGCACTCAACACCTGCCTGTTGAATGGAACACATCAACTGAAAAAGTGACTCAATCTTACATGATAACAATTGAGAGGCTCACTCCTCATGAGACACATTTCAGAGGCAGAGGAAAGACAAATTATTAAACAAGTGTAGGTTTTTCCTTAGATTCACAGCTTGCTTAATGATCTCAAGCTGTCTCTCAGGCCCTAGGAACTTATTACTCCCCTGATTTAACCCCAACCCTTCTCCTAACCTCAGTTGTCTACTTCTCTATTTTCCTAAAGCACAAGTCATCTAATTGGGACACAGTGGTGCACACCTATAATCCCAGCAATGTGGTAGGATGAGGCAGGAGGATCACAAGTTTGAGGCCAGCCTTCGCAATTTAGGGAGACTGTCTCAGAGTAAAAATTTAAAAGGTCTGGGGATGTAGCTCAGTGGGAAAGCGCCTCTGGGTTCAATCCCTACCCTAGTACAAAAAAAAAAAAAAAAATACTTCCATTGGCCAGCTGGATAAACTAAGCTTTGCAAATGGGGAAGAGAAACAGAGAAATTTTATGGGGTCTTTTAGACCCCAAAATACCTCCCTTCCTTCCTGACATTTTCTCATATTTTTCTTTTTGTATTCACAAATTAATTTTTCACAAACCTTGGGTTCTGCGCTGAGCCATATTAAAAGTTACTAAAACATTAATAAGTACAGATATCCAGTTACTATATTTAATTAATATCACTATAGCCTTGCAAGTATGTATAATCCTCATGAAAAACCAAGGTCCTACCTGGTCAAGTTTGGGGATCCTTCAGTAGTATACTAACCACCAGTTGAGAACCACTAACAAATTGACATGATTTCTAATAACACTCAGGGTAAAGAGAGTTCTTCAGATGTTATCTTCTGCAAGCAGATCTTCAAAGGTCTTATGTCTGAAGAATTTTCAAAACTCTCACAGGTATAATGTAACTCTATTACATTTTATTCCTCTCTTCTTGAATCCAGAGCACTCCATGTCAATGTTGTAAACTATAATAATTAAGCATAGGGCATATGGAGCGAACGAGTAAAAATGTGAACATCTATTCCTTATATATTATTGATCTTGTCCAAGTTGCTTAGCTTCTCTAGGTGAGAAAGGGGATAATAACAACATCTATCTCTAGCCCCACTTCAAGTCTACTGGGGCCTTTGGGCAAATTAGAAAAAGCTACTCTTTCCTCAAAGTACTTCATTGTCTCCCAGAAAAATGTCACCATAGATACACATGCACAAATTTACAGTGGCCACCAGTGTGAAGATATTCCTACAGTGTATGCTTCAATCTTCAAAGCCACATGTGGTAACCTCCTCTTCCTCAGAAGTAAATGAGATTTACCTCGTCATTTAAAACAATTTCACTAAATGTCTATTATCATTATTACCAGACACAATAATGCTTAGTCTAAATATCCTTAATATAGTCTTTAACATTGATTTTATTCCTAGACAATAATATGTGTAACAGAGTTCTATTATACCATTG
This sequence comes from Geosciurus inauris, assembly GCA_004024805.1. NCBI lineage: Eukaryota > Metazoa > Chordata > Mammalia > Rodentia > Sciuridae > Geosciurus > Geosciurus inauris. Next base: position 112,314 of record PVHX01001667.1, read on the forward strand.
CTTTGTACTTTGTAAATGAAACATTCAACAGTAGAAGCATTAAGAATTTCCGAAATAAATTTCAGTATTTGGGAGTCTAGTGAAATTTCTAGTTCAAAATTTTTACTTTGGCTGATAATATACACTGACTAATGCCATTCCAGTTTTCCCTTCCTCTGCTTATGTCTTCTCGTATTTTTCACATTAACGGAAAACAGACGTATGGCTACAGTAAAGTATATTTGTGGTTCAAATCTGGAACTAGATTTTCAGGAAAAGCAATCACAAAAGAAATATTGTGGGGAGACAAAATATATTTAAATTACATTAGGTTCCCCTACTGAATTGAAATTAAAATTTCCTTGGAAAGTTAAAACCTGCTTGTGTGTTCCCTTTGGTTTGGTTTTGTTGATTTGATTTGCTTGTGGGGCAGGGGAGGTTTGTTATGGATTTGGGACAGGGTACAAGAACTTTTCAGTTTTAAAAAGATTGGGTTTATAGATCAGTATTAATTTGCATGTAGATATGTTAAAGAAACCTTAGTTGAGCCTTTGTACTCCAACCGCATTACCCTACACTAGTATAGAAGCACTTTCACTCACATTCAATGCAGGGAGAAAGAACATGTTCATAAATGGAAAAAAGAAATAGTTTATAATTAAGCAGAACTGAATGCTCTGACAGACAATATGCAAGGAATAAAAATGAAAAACATTCCGGTCCTCCTTTGGCTTTCTTGGTCTAACACATCTCTCCCTGATGAGCGGGTCTGACCACAGCTGGGCTTTACATTTCTGTAATTAGCACAGCAGAAGCCCAAGCGAGGGCACAGCTTTTCTTCCTCTATTGTTTGCACGTTGGGGGGCAGGATTCTAAATGTCAGGATTCTAAATGCTTCTTCCTATTACAGAGTAGCCCATGAGTTCCTTGAAACCAGTTTGAAAAATCTTTCAAAAATCATTGAATCAGACCCCATATGCCACATTAGATAGGTATTCTAACAACAGGAACCTCCAAAGGGTTTGTCAATCTTCTTACTTGGGAAAAATAAGGTGAAAATAAGTGAAATTTTTCGATTATTTTTTGAAAAGATCTGATGTAAATGCGGCTGTACTGGACCCTCTCCCTCGATTTCATTTTTTGTCATTTCATTGAAGGGGATATGCTTTCTGATAAATCAGCAGAAACATTGGGGCAGGGGGTGCAAATCATGACTTTTGGAAGTTTCATAATGCCTTGATGCTAATTTTTCTATCCACGTACTGACAGCTAGATCTCCCAAGTCAGTAAATAAGCAAAGAAGGAGTTTGGGTTTTCATTTTCCTGACAGTTATATAATATGTAGATCCAGTAAAACACTATGCACTGATTTTATATCACTAGAAAATTACTGGCTATATTCTGACACCTAGAAGTTTTATATAGTCCTAATTACTGTAGTGTAGGGTGGCAAGGAATTAAATCAACTATTGCATATTTTTCCTCCTGTGAGGTTCCAACACTTGGACATAAAACTGAGGCTTAACTTAAAAGAGAAAGAAACCCATTATTGCTTAGGTTATTTCAAAGTTCATGCAACTTGGACACTACACACTTTCATCAACCTATTTTTTGAAGTTAGAGCAAACCCTAAAAACCATGATGAAATCAGAAAAGTCATCATTGTTCTGTGACAAACAGCCTTGTCCAAGACTCTATGGGCCACTAGCAAGTAATAATTTAAAATTCAACTGAACAAACCTGTGTACACTGTCACAAAACCAAACAAAAACTTCACAGATTTATAACACGAAGGGTAAGAATGGGTGTGATGGAGGCAAGGAGAGCGGAAATATCAGAATGATGAGGGAAAACATTTTATATTCCTGTTGGATAAAGCTCCCATCCCAAATTGAGAATCTTTCACGCTGGATAAAAATTCCCAAAACTTGTAAATGGAGAATTTGTTGCCACCACCACCAGCACAGTCTTGATAAAAAGGAGTAATTATATCAAACAGAAACCATTCCATTGATGAGTGATGACTTACTCCTCACATATCAGTTGTCTCATGAAGCAGCAAGCGCTCACCTGTATGGTAGTTTTTAGTTTTTATAAAATGAAATGGGGTATACAGTTAAACAATATAAGAAGCCTATCACCTTGCAGTCATTTCACCTGCTCCATCCTTAGCTATAATCTCTAGTGATAACGTTAGCTCAGTACCACCACTTCAAGTCCCATAATTTCTCTTTCAGATTAATACTGTATTTGGCAGACAGTAAAAAGAAAATTGTGGATAGTCACAGTACAATTTATATGTTTGGATTCATTGCATTTTTCATCCTTGTTGTGTGTGTGTGTTTACACACACATGTGTATGTGTATGTGCTTGTGTGTGTTCACTCAAATATATGGGCCTGCACAAGCATAAATACTCAATTATATAGTTCAGGCAATCTATTAGAACTTTCTGTAATTGTGGAAATGGTCTACTTCTGTATTGTGCAATATGATAGCCACCAGCCTCATGTGGCTACTGAATAGTTTTAATGTGGCTAATGTGAAAAATTGCATTTTAAATTAAATTAAATGTAAATAGTCACAAGTGACTAATGGCTACTATATTGGACAAGACAGATGTTGATGATTAGTGTCTTTATTAGATATGATATTGGCACCTTTTGGCACAAATAAATGTTCAGATTGTTCACATATCAATCTTAAAATACATACAAGAGTAGTCTTGGCATGTGGTAATTGTCAGTCTACTTGGGCAACTATAACAAAGTACCATACACAGATTAGATTTTTCTGGAGGCTAGGAAGTCCAAGATCAAGGTGCCAGCAGATTCAGTGTCTGAAGAGGGCCCTTTTCCCATTTCATGGATGGTAACTTCTTGCTGTGTCCCCAAATGATAGAAGAGGAAAAAAGACCCAAAACTTCCCTGGGCCTATGTTATAAGCGCATTAATTCTATTAGCAAAAGCTCAGCCCTCATGACATAATGGTGTCCTCCAAAGCCCCACTTCTTATTACTATCACTGTGGGAGTAAGAATTTCAGCTTGAATTTTGAGAGGACATAAGCATTCAGACCACAGCATTCCACTCCTAGCTCCATAAAATACAAGTCCTTCTCACATACAGAAAATATTCGTTCCATCTCAATAGCCCCCAAAATCTAATTTTTTCCAGCATCAACTCAAAAGCTTAAAATGCAGAGTCTCATCTAAATATCGTCTAAATCAGGTATCGATGGGACTCAACGTACTCTTCATTCTGAGGCAAATTGTTCTCTAGCTCTAAACTTGTGAAACCAGGCAAATCAGATGCATCCAAAATACAGTGATAAGGTGGGCATAGGACAGATTCCCATTCCAAAAGGAAAACTAGGAAAGAAGAAAGGGATAACACTCCTCCCCCTGCCAAAAAAAAAAAAAAAAATCCAAAACCTAAAGCCTAAGAGTGATCTTTGACTCAAGGCTCTGCTCTCCAAGCCCACTGAGGCAAAGGTACTGTCTCTGCAGTTTTGCAGAGGTGGCCTTATGCCTTATGACTTTGACCATCCCACTCTCACAACCTTGGGCAGACCCACACCCACAGCAGCTTTCATATGAGGGTTGGAGTCACCTGCCTGCAGCACTCCTGGACTACAATCACACACCTGTGGCTCTACTAGCTGAGGTCACAGGTGTGATCTCATCCCCACAGCTCCACTGAGTGTTGCCCTAAAGAGGACTCTGTGTGGTGTCCTTACCCCTTGGGCAGGCTTCTGCTTAGGTCTTGTGCTTAAGGCTCCATGCTTAGAAATATGGAGGGTGATGGCTGGGCCCCATTACTCATGTATTCTGGGACCCAGGAGATACACAGCACTACATCGACTGTGCCCAGTTTATCACCTGCCCCCTCTGATTAGAGGCAGCCATCATGGATATACTGGAACTACACTTAAACTTACTGGAGCCAAATCCGGGATGGCTGAGGAGCACAGCACCATGGTTTGAGAAAGCAGAGCCTAAGACAGCCTGGGGAAAAAACTAGCACAAAGTTTTCTCAAGGTGCATTTGAACCTTTCTTAAAATTTCTCTGCTCCCAAAGCCCTTGCACTCTGCATTTTGTCTCCTCCCAAATTTATGTCAAAATTTAACTGCCATTGTAACAGTATTAAGAGGTGAGACTTTTATGAAGTAATTAGGCCATGAATGGATTAATGCTGTTATCATTGAAGTAGGCTCCTTATAAAAGGGTGAGTTCCTCCTCCTTGACTCTTTCCATTGCTCCTTCTACCTTTTACCATGGAATGACACAGAAAGGTCTTCGCCAGATGCTAAAACCTCAATCTTGGACTCACAGCCTTGAGAACTCTGAGGATATACATCTCTGTTTTTTACAAATTAACCAATTTGTGGTATTTTGTGGTACTTGTTATAGCAGCACTAAATGGTCTAATATAGGGCCTGTGTTGGGAAAGGTAACACCAAGATCTTCAAATTGTCTTGTAGGACATTCTTTATTGTCCTGATGGATAGAACCTGGCCAATACATGCTAATACCCTTAGCACTTGAACATACCCTTAATACTCTTTCCCAAATATACTTCCTCACATTTTATTATGGATGATCTCAGAATTTCCAAGTCTTTAAGTTCTCCTTCCCTTTGGATTAAAAATTCTTTTTTAAAATTGTTTCTCCCTTCTCTTTTTCTATAAGTGTTCAATGGAAGCCATTCCACATCTTTGACGCTTTGCTTAGAAATATCTCCTACCAAATATTCTATTTCCCAAGTTCTACCTTCCACAAAATACTAAGATACAAATGCAAGTCCACTATGTCCTTTGTAGCTTTATAATATGGATTGCCTTGCCTTTAGCTTCCAATAACATGTTCCTCACTCTTGTCTGAAATCTCATGGGAAAGACTGTTACCACCCATGTTTTTACCAATAGTCTGCTTGAGACCACTGAGGTATTCTTTTTGAAGATCAAGATTCTCCCTATAGCTTCCTGATTCTTCTGAGCATTCACACGAAGTGACCCTTATGTTCTATTTATGATAATGTATGCTTTTTTTTTTAGCATGCACCTGAAAACTCTTTCAGCTTCACCCATCACCCAGTTCCAAAGCCACTTTTTCATTTTAGGTTTTACTTCAATGCCCTACCTTCCATACCAGTTCTCCACCTCTTAATCCATTCAAGCTGCTATAACAAAATATCATAGACTAGGTAATTTTTTTTAAATTATTGCTCATAGTTCTAGAGCCTGGAAAGTCCCAAATTAAGGCACAAGCAAATATGATATCTGGTGAGGGCCCACTTTCTCATAGATGGTGCTTTCTTTGTGGGTCCTCACATAGTGAAAGGGACAAGGCAGTTCTCTGGGGTCTTCTTGTAAGAGCATAAATCCCATTCATCAAGTCTCTGCCCTCATGATACAATCACCTTCCAAAGGCCCTACTACCCAATACCATCACCTTGGGTCTTAGCATTCCAACACATGAATGAATTTTGAATGGTAGAACACTAATGTTCTGAACATAGTAATACACACTCATATATAACTACTATTCATACATGTATATGTATGACTATATCTATGTATATATGTGTATACATATGTAGATATAGTTTTGGATATAGATATATATGAATGCATGGGTCTTAACCAGCTCATTTGTCAGAAACAAGGTATGCAGTCTTTTAGGAACCCAGGATTCCAACGACTCAAAGGTTTTCTTAGGGATTAACATTCATTTAACTGGAATGAAAGAGCACGCAGGAGGTAGTGTCTGAGTTTCTGTAAGTCAGGCCAGGAAACAAGACACTTCCACTTCTATTGACTAGAATTCAGTCATATGTGCCTGTTTCATAATCGAAGAGGCTTAGAAATGTAGCAGTGCACGCAGGAAGGAGGAAACGATGTTGGTAACCGGCCAGCAATACACACCAGTACAAGTGATCTGGCTTTTCTTTCTACAGTTCTGTAGTCACAAATTTTCTACAAAAACATATGTATCCCCAAAATCACAGTAAAACAAATTTTATTTTTGAAAAGAATATCAAATATCTCTCTATAAGAAGATCATGATTATTGTTAAAATATATAATTAAATAATTTTCAGGCCCCTGAAAAGGATTATTTTAGGAACATAGCTTTATTTATAGAAGACATGGGAAATCAGAGCAGAAAGGGACATTAGACATCATCTGCTCATTTTTCAGATAAGGCAGCGTTTGTCAACATTGGTTTTCAGTAGTATCCTCTAAAGGAATAACTGTTTTAAACATTTTATTCCTTATCACCACGCATGATATTTTAATAACATAACCATGCTATTTATCTATTTTTGCACTGTAGATTTATCTCTATAAATTGAGTACAAAAATTTTCCCCTCTCATCTCATCCCAAGAATCAATCTCCAACCCCTTGGGGACAATATCACAGTGAGATAAGGAATCTGAGTCTAGAGAAGTTAAGTTGCTCTTCCAGGGTCACAAAATTAATTAGTTAATCAGCTAGAAATGATACTCAAGAATCCTGAGCATCAACACAATGCTATTTCACTCTGCGAATTGGCATAGCAATTGTCCACAATGTAGGAAGAGAAGACTATCCACAGTGTTTTATAATATATGATAAAGATGCTGATGGAAGTGTATTGATTGCTTGCTTTTTGGCCTGTTTATTTTTTCCCCTTAGATTTCTTTTTTCTTTGTGGCAAATAACACAGGAAGAGCTAGACTTAGATGTTCAATACCATCATTTGTAAAAATGCTGTGGAAGAGGAAGTGAAAATAAGCCAAAGTGAAGCTCATACTCAGTCTTATGACCTGATGACTTATTCAAGTCATGTTTCCCTTTGTACATGTGGCTCAATGACAAAGAATGGCAAATGTTAGGATGGTGGTCTGGTTATGCCTTCCCAAATACCAAATCAAGACTTATTATTTAAAAAAAAAACTGGGCCTCAATATTGCTTTGACCAAAGGCATCAGTGTGGTTGAATTTTCTGAAGAAATAGCATAGCCATTGTTTCCAACCAAGCACTAGGTAATGGAAAAAATAAAATAACAGACACATTTCACAAGCATCAATTTGATATAAGCTCTGGATTCAGAGCAATGAGGGACAGACATGTACTACACTTGAAATCACTTTCCAAGTAATTTTTAGAGCTACTTTAAAATATTATATACAAGAAAGTCAATAATGCTTCCATAGATATTAGAATAATTTGACAAGAACAAAGTCAATGGTCCTGATGTTGTATCGAGTTGACAACAATGACATTTTTATCAGATTTTATTATAAAACGTTAGAACTATATTTAAGCATGAGAAGAAATTGCCAAGTTATTGAGTTTAAGAGTACCTCCAAGTTTTAGAGTACCTCCAGAAATAAGCATAATTCAACTTTTCCTCTTTGTAACTGCTTAATTGTATCTGGTAAGAAGAGTTATGTTCTTTCCTTTTAGTAGGACAGGTAAAATTGTCACTTAGAACATCATACCATTAAATTTGCTTTTTAAAAGGATCATCTTTTAGAGTCTGTAATACTAGCATTCTAGATCATTTTCTACTACCTTTTCAATGAAAAAGAAAATCTGGCTAAAATTGCACTATCTGACCTTTGCATTAATATTCTTGCCTCTTGCCTGTCAAGCTAATAAAGAGTTTGGGGAATCGTAAGGACTCATCTGGAAACGATAGAATTTCTCCCTTTGTCTTTCTTTCCTGGACACTAATGGCTTTTTGTCAGTCCTCTTCACTCAGTGTATGACACATGAAGCCATTCCATTTTAGCTGTCCATTAACTTCAAGCATTATGACAAGAACAAAGCAACCCCCTAAAGAAACTCAACTCAAACACTCATATTAAATTTCTCCAATTCTTCAGCTTATAAGGTGCTGTTTTCAATTGTCAATAATGTTCATAAGAGTAAGCGATATCCATTACTAATTAAAACAAGCTGTTTAAACAAACACAAAAGGTCACCAAGTCTGTAGATCAACATATTCGTGCTATTGTTTGGTTTCCTGATGCATTATCATGTGATGATTTATTTCTATTTAGTCACCTATTTTTCTAAGTAACAAATATACAGAATAAACACACAGAAAGCAACCTGCCACAATAGGTGCCAAGAGGCCCAGGGCTCCAACGTGGCGGTGGATATTGTTTCCTGAAGATCAGTAATGTGCATTGTATCACCGCAAATGAAAGCAAAGAAATTTTCATTTATTTTTCCTCAGTTTGTAGGGATCAAAGGCATAAACCACAGGGAAAATGCAGTTTTTATTAGGAAAAGTGACACCTGTAGTTTGCTGCAAGATTTTAAACAACCTTTTATCTATATGGATGTGCTATTAAGGCACAAATAAAATGCAATACCTCATCTGCCATGCTGAACAATGGCTTATTTTAAAAGTTTTCCTTATTTTATGCCACTATGTCCCCTATAAAATATTTTGAAACTATTTGCTCAATCTTTTCTTGAGCTCTGACATTTGAAACTGACTTTTCTTTTAAAATTGTATTCCCTGACAGTGTATTAATTACATAGAGGATATAATCTCTGAATTAACATCAAACCAATTGAGAAAGCCAGCATAAAAGTCAGATAGACTTTTAAAGCTACTTAATATTAAGTTGTGTGATTCAATTATTAGAATCAATCAACAGAAGAATTATCAACAGAAGTGGAAGGTATGAATAATTTAAATTAACAAAACCCAGATACAATTCCTAAACCACACATTAGCCAACATTTTCAGCATTCTCCCCCAAAGATTTTATCCAAAATGCTCATGTTTAACAGATTTTTAAATGGACTCAATGTTTTCTAGCTCAAACTATAGCAAGTGTATGATTTTTAAAGAAAGGAAGAGTGGGAAATAATCTTTCTGGCTCATCTACTCTATGTCTATCTGAATGGTAAACCTTTCTCATACATCATCTCATTTAATTCTCATGCCAGTTCTGTGTGACTGGTAAGATTATCCACTATTTGCAAATAACATTACGAAAGCTCAAAGAGTTTACATAATGTTTCCAAAGTCATCCAAGTAGTGATGAGTAAAGTCCAAGCCAAGACTCCATTTATGTAATCAATTCCAGCAGCCCTAGGAGTTGACTCTAAATTCAATGTGATAGTTTTATTTTATCCAACCATAAGATGTACTGAGCTTGAAAGTTTTAAATGGTGTTTAGTTGCAGTACATAATGGAGTTGCCTAATTCCATTTTGACCCTGTGATTATATATATTATGACTTTGCTTCTAACTTTACAACACTGTAGTACTTTGGTGCATGGAAGCACTTCATTAGTTACCATACAGTAAAAACAATACAGCTGTATAGTAACGTTGACTTTGCCGTTCAATGCTAAATTATTTTTCAGATGTTTGTTTTGAGAACTATAACATTTAGACTTTGGAAAATTGTGATTCTTTGTCATAGTCTGAGATTCTGCAAATTTGTAACCATCACTTAAACTCCATTCAACAGTGTTCTCATTTCACTGCTTACAAAATTAAAAAGCAGGCACACTTTTTGGTACTTAACAGCACTGTGGGAAAACAAACAGCTACAAAGGCAAAATCCAGAGGATAGTGCACTGGTATTTATTCTGATTATCTAAGCAGTTTCTAGTTAAGAAGCTATTGTATCAAGGAAGCCAAACTGAACTTAGTATCAAATTCCAGAGTTACTTATATGTCACCATTTTATTTTGGCAAATTAGGTTTAAAACATCTTAAATGATCAAAAGTGTAATAAACTGCATTAATGTTTCTATGTAGTTGAAAAAAATTAAGCTCCACAGATATTCAAAATAACATAAAAAGAGAACATGTGATTTAAGTATGAGTAAATGAAAATCCTGAGTCCTTTAATAATCTTAGTTTCTAAAGTATAATGAGACATTTCCAATTTTTAAAAATTTTCCAAAACACAAAATATCATAAAAAGAACTTAAGTTTATCCAGCTTACTCTCTCCATATCTTCATTGTCTTACATTTTTGTTCTTCCCACTTGACTGGGTATTAACATCTTAATCAAAACCTTATTAGAAAAAAAATCAAAGGAAGTGTAATTCAAATCCACTGATTCCTGCTATATTTTTGCTACTCTGGTAAAAAGGTTTGGTGAAAAAAAAAGAGTTTTAACCACAGAGTAAAGTGCACCATTTGATGACTCATAAGATTGAGTTTCTTCAGGTAATTGAGAGATGCCTATAGACCACTTTGCTCATGATACCATTAAGAAGAAATAACTCCAGTGTGACATAAAACATGGTTTGTGAATCATACATTTGTTCAGTAAACCCTAACAAAATAAAATAACTTCATTAAATAACCACCTCTGAATGTCACTCTTCTTAAGAACTTCTTAAAGAACATGGTTTTTAAAAGAAGGCCTGCATTAAAATGCCAGTTTTCCTGCTTTGATATGACCTTAGACCTTACAGTAATCTTTTAAAATTTCCAGAACTCAGTGTCTTCACACATCAAGTTGAGAAAATAATACATTAATGTATTACAAAAATGAAATGAAATAACACATTTAAAGTCACTCACATAATATCCAGCAACCAAAAGGTAGTCAATAAAGAATTCTGATAATACAATACTTCTAATAAAATGAATGAGTCAGTGAACATGATCCAAAGACGCCATTCATGTCCATTTTCATTTCCCATAAAAAATAACTTAAATTCAAATCCCACCAAATGCATAGTAGGACAGACCAAAGAAAAGAATAGGATTCAATTAGGCTACAGTGAAAATTTATTTCTACTGCACAGTCATTTAATACATTTGTAGATTTATGAAAAAAGCAAAGAAAGAATAGGAATAAGAATATTTGATTGACTGTTTTAATGAAAAATCAGCTCACCATTTTATTTTGCAATCTTCAGTACCAGTGATTACAAAGTTGGTGGTCAGTTATTAATTTAACAGTACATGATACATATGTGGCACTGTGATAGACTGCCACATAATAAAAAGCCAGATATTATTAGCACATATTATGAGAAAAGTGATAAAATTGAAGGATTCTTGTGAGAATGAATTGAAAGATACAGGATTGATTAAACATTAATTATAGGTAATTTTAGTGGAGTTAAGGAGAAAAAGTTCCCAACAATGGAGATTTTATTTTATTGTAAAGGAGGGTGCAATGAGAAAAAGAAAACAGAAAGATTTTATGCCTAATGATTTCAAGAGAGGAAAAAATTATGAGTGTGTTCTGCTAGGCCATTTTATTTTTGTCATATGTAATATGGGACTTTAATAAGAATTTGCATTTGAGAGCAACAAAAAAGTGTGGCCAATTACTATATACTAGACATCAGCAGGTGCAATTACCAAGGAATTTTATGGGGCAAATATTGTAAAAATGATGCTACACTATATATGCTTATAAAAGACTCTCAAAGGCCCTTGTAGTAAAATTTTCTCACTCTTCCTTTTATCCATAGTATCTGGGGACCCAATGTTTTAGTCAGCTTGTTTTGCTGCTATGACTAAAAGATCTGACCAGAATAATTTTATGGGAGGAAAAGTTTATTAGAGGCTCATGATTTCAGAGGTATTAGTCCATAGAAGTCCGGCTCCATTTCTCCAGGCTCCAGGAAAGGCAGAACATCATGGTGGAAGAGTGTGACAGAGGGAAGCATCTCACATGATAATCAGAAAGCAGACAGACTCCCCTTGCCAGATACAAAATACATACCTCATGTACACTATAGCCACGCCCCCATTGAAACAATTCCTCCAGCTACACCCACCTGCCTTCAGATATCACTCAATCCCATCAGGAATTGATTCACTGATTAGGTTAAGGCTATAAGCCAATCATTTCTCCTCCAAACCTTCTTGTATTATCTCACACGTGAGTTTTGGAGGGACACCCAACATCCAAATCATGCATCCAAATACCTTTTATTCTTTTGAACTGTTCCTGTCCCTCTCAGTTCAAGCAAGTAGTGGTTCTATCAATACAATTCTCTTTATAACCTTGGAGATGTTCTATACGTCTATTTAAGGTTCACACTGTTTGACAAAAGTCACACTCACAAATCTTGTCAAGATAAGTCTTCTCTACCTGAAATTCCTTGTGGTGATGCGGCAGAAATGTACCCCAAAGATTGTTAGAAGCTCTGTTGTTTAATAGAGACATTTTGTAAAGAGGTTTTGTAAATCCTTACTGGGGCTTTTATCCATTAAAGGCACCACCTTAAATATTTCTGAAGCTTTTAAAAGGATGTTACAGTCAGCCACATACTTGACCATGCTTTTCTTGACAGTGTCTGAATATATTTTTCCAGAAGGCTTTTCTTATTTTTAACATAGTTTGCCATTTGGAGAGCCTGGGAATGAGAAACCATTCTATTTTTTGAACTTACTATGCTATTTCCTTACTATTTAACTGAACTTCTTTGAACTTATCTTGCTCCTTTTGCTCCTTAAGTGTGAGGAATAGCCAGGTAACATTTCAACACTACCTAGAGATTTCCTTAGCTAGATTATTCAGTTTTTTGAGTGCATTTTTTCTATTTTCAATGTTACTGCAAGTGATGGGCTGCTGAACTCTCCACCACTGCCTAACAAAATCCCCCTTTCTCTAGGTTACGATAACATGTTTCTCACCTTCTTTAAACCTCACCAATAGCGTTCTCAAGGAGTTTCAGTACCAGACTCTTCAAGGTTTCTCCAATTTCCCTTACTTCTACTCAGTTCCTAGCAATTGCCACATTTTAAAGTTTTTGTTCCAGAGACACTCACTTCTGGTACCAAAGTTTATATCAGTTATTAAAATTGTGCGACAAATTTTCCAAAACCAGAGACACTTACTATCACTATCACTTATTATCTCTTTGATTTCTGTAGATCATGAATTCAGAAAGTTCTCAGTCAGGAAATAAACATTTGGGGTCTAATCATTAGGCAGATGTTTGCTAAGGGTTCAATCAGTCAGAAGCCATTTCGGAGCAAAGAAAGGACAACTTAGGGGGTTGAACCAACCAGAGCCAGAGGCCAAAGGAATAATGCTAAGCAGTAGTGCTGAGTACTAATCCAGCATCTGGCAGCATGCACCTGTCTGGGCTTCAGGATGCTTTGGAGCTGTGACTCCTACATGCCTCTCCTTCTCCCCAGCTTGAAACAGGAGTCTATAGTGGCTATCCTTGCCTAGGACACCATTGTGAGTTGTTTGATTGTGGAGTCAGAAAGCATATTACTTTATTTCATAGGTATTCAAAAAAGAAAACCTATACTCTAAAAACATTATAGAGCTTTATTCACCTCTGAACCTGACTTATATGACAAGATCCTAGACCTAGATCTTGAGCTGAGAGTGTAATTAATAGACTTCTGGGATCCCTGAGAGGGTATATTTTGCATTTCAGAGGGTTGTAAATTGTTTGGAACCAGAAAGAAGATTTTGATTCCAGCTTCCGAGATCTTTGCCTTCCATGTATACGTCCTTGTATATTACCTTCCCACGTTGAATTAGGGCTGGCCTGTGTGACCAATAGAGTTTGAAAGAAATGAATTTGAAAGGTTAGGTCATAAAAAGTAATTCAGTTTCTGCTAGTCGCCTGTAGGATCTCTCACTCTGGACGATGCCAGTCACCATCTCACAAGGACATCAAAGCCACTCTATAGGGAGGACCACATGCAGAGAAACTAAGGCTCAGGACCAAAGGTCAGCACTGGTGAGTGAGCCCTCTTTGAAAATGGACGTTCTGGCTCCAATCAAGCCTTCAACCCTACCCAATATCTGACAGCAATTGTTAAGAGATCCAAGTGAGAATTATCTAACCCGAATTTCTAACATGCAGAACATTTGAACAATAATAAATCATTGTTTTTGTTTTGAACAATTAAGTTTGGGGATAATATGTTACACATTCATACTAACATGCATAGAAATAAAAGATTAATTAAATACCGAAAATAATTACTCAAAATTTAAAAAATAAAATAAAACTAATGTGGATTACATTTGTAGTAGAGAAGGTACACTGAGGGAAAAATACGTCAAGAGGAAAGATATTGTGCTATGAGAGAGGAAAAGTTTATGTGAACTTTGCAATGCATTTTGTTTCAGTAACAAGATATACTATGTGACATTTATAAGACCATATATATGATATCACCCAAAAAGCAGTAAGATAATTACATACTAGACATTAGCAGATACAGTTAACCCAGAATTTCATAGTGCAAATATTGTAAATATTTCAGTGCCAAACATAGTAACAAAATGAACAGAATTGTTTTAAAAACTGGATATGTCTAAAAATATATACATCACAAATAGAGACCATGTTGCATAATTTCAGGACATAAGCAAAGTTAATCTTGTTTATTATTTTAATGAGAAATTAAAATACTGTCAGAATTTCTTTTAAAAGAACCGGTATTTACTATAAAACATGGCACCCAAAGTTTGTTTACTCTTATTCTGCCTGCAATAGACAATATGTATTAACCTATCCAACTTTACATATAAACTAATTGTAATTATTACAATCCATATAATTTAGCAGATTTTTTTTCAAATTACACCCAAGCAACACCTTTCCATATGGCCAATTAGTAGAGTCATAAAATGCAGCAAATATATGATGCTGTATTGAACATCTGTGTTGGTTATCCTATGGGAATTTTTAATAAAGGACCAAGCAGCATATTGATGTTAATTCTACGTTACCGGGACTTTAAATAAAAAACTAAAATAAATAGCATCCATTAAACTGATCATACTGTTGTAACTCAAATTGTGTTTATTATGCTAATGGAACATGAAATTAAGAAAAAGACCTTTATGCCAGTGGAATTAATTAATGAGCTTTATGAAGGCATTGGGATGTAATTTATTTCTAGATAAGTAAGTCTAATTTGCAGTTCCATGGGTCTCTGCAATGCTGATTGTAATAGTTATTCCTGCAGATGTGCTGCTCACAGCATGTCTTTCCATTAGAACTGAACACCTCATTATATAAACTGTACCTAATTAAACATAATACAGTGGTGACTTGTTAAACTGGCCTTTTTAAGTCAGCAGCTGCCTAAGCTAATAATACTGTACACAAGATTTATATCATCTTCCCTAGAATACTGATATTAAAATATACTGCCCAAGGGATTGATAACTAATTTACCAGTATGTAACAGGTACATTTCTGATTCTGTGATAAGAGATTAAAGACCAGCAGACCATAAAAATAAAATGAATTCAAGTCCATTTGGAACTCAAAAGTACTTGAGAAACTTTATTGAAACTACATACTTTAAAAAATATCAGTAAAATAGTCATGAAAAGAAAGCAAACGCTAAAGGTAAACATATAGATAAGTAAATGTGAATGATCTAGAGGTCTTTTAGATATTTTTCCAAGCGCGTACAAAAGCTTTTCAGACTCAACATGCTTCAGTTCCATTTGCCACTTACTGTCACTTCTGGATGTGAAATATGGAATTTGCCACTGCAGATAAGGAAAATACTTATAATACCAGATCTTGCTCTGCTTAAAATAGGTTTTGAACTAGTATCTTTAACAGACATTATAGTACTTTCTGTTTTTTAAATTGTTAGCAAGTTAACAGAAACTATATATATGAAGCCTAAGCTTTGTCAAAGTGCAGCTTAGAAATATCCATGCAAAGTCTTGTTTTTCAACTCCACATTCACCTAGTTATACTCATTTATCCTGCAACACTCAACTCAAGCCTTACATACTCTGAAAGGCTGTCCTCAACTCACTCAGTCTATCTTAGGTGACTCCTGTTATGTTTCCAAATCACTTAGTGCTTCTTCTTGACTATTGCAGGTACAATAACATAATGTAGCATTCCAGAATATGTGCCCACCTCCTCACTCCTACTCACCAACAGATTATAAGACAAGTTCTACCTATAATTCATTTCTGAACCCAACTCTTAACTGGAACATCACAGTGCTTAATCAATATTAGTTGATTGCATGATTCAAACAATTCTCAGCATATGACTTTGCTGTTGGTTCTTTCTACATGTGACTACAATAACTTCCTAGGCTGTACTAAGTCACTTTGTAAATATTAATCAATTTAACTCATTGATGAACACAATTAAAACTGAAGTCTAGTCAACTTGTGAGCCAAATATTAATTTAACACCAAATTTATAGTTTTCATACTGTACTCAAATTGGTAATTTCAGGTTGTCTTGTTCTGGTCTACAACAGCCATCTGCACTTAAAATACATATTATTTGGGCTGGAATTGTGGCTCAGCAGTATAGCGTTCACCTAGCATGGGTGAGGCACTGGGTTCACCACATAAAAATAATAAATAAAAATAAAGTATTAAAAAAGTACATATTACTTGGGTCTCAAAAACATCTCATTTTAGCATTCTCCAATATCATCTAGTTGAAATTTTGCAACAGTTACTTTGAAACATTTAACTAGGCATAGTAAGTTTGGATAGTTATGAATTGATATTTAATTGCAGTGTATAGTAAAATCAAGAAAATCTCTGTTGTTAGCTCCTCCTACGGAATTTTTTAACCCTATTGTCCTATTTTTAGGTTATTAAAGGGCATCAAACACATGTTTAAGAAAGAAAGAAAGAAAGAAAGAAAGAAAAAAGAAAGAAAGAAAGAAAAAAAGATACACACACAGTCACAGAGACACACCCACACAGGTTACACAAGGGCCTATGTTTCATTTAGACTGACTAAAAATATATATATAAATTAGGTAAATCAGAATCCATTTTGGAGAACACTGAGGCAGATTGAGGGAGGCATACTTAGTTAGAAATGAAGCTGAATATGATAATATTCACAAAATTGGGTAAGATCCAAGATAGGCCAAAGCTATTTAGAGGTTAAAGATACAATAGAAGGGGGAAAAAAAACATGTCTAGGATATAAACTAAGATAAACTAGTATAACCTAGCTGCTGTAACAAACAAGCCCAAAACTTCAGTAGCTGTTATACTCAAAATTACTCTCACAAAAGCCTTTGCTTCCAAACCACTTACAACAATTGGACCAGAAATGTTTGTTTCAATAAGAAACAAAGATGTTGACCAAACCAAAAAAAGGTAATAACTTTGAGAAAGACACTAAGTGAGCCAACAAGAGAGAAAGGTTTTAAGTTCCATCTTTTTAATATAACTCTTATATTGCATGAAGAATACCAGAGCCAGCTTACAAAGATAGATTGTGAAATTCAATGAATGTGCAAACTTCATTGAACACACCTGACATTAAGAGAACATAAACTTCATATTGCCAGACCCTTAAGAACGTGGCTTAATTTTAGATGCTGTTGCAACCAGTTCATTTTCTTCATTTTTTTCGATCACTATTGATCTGCCTAGAAGAAGCAACAAGTCATAATGGGAGGAGTCAGAGACCTGATGGAATCCTATCTTAATAGTTCTGTAATTTTTAGCAAGTTTTTTGAATATTTCTAAACCGTGGTTTCTGCATCTGAAAATGAGATAACATCTACTTTTCAACTGTTGTGTCAAGTAAAGACACAACAACATGTTAAGTTCCTGTCACCTGATGAAGATTTTAGCTTTAGGGGGTTATGCCTAGTTCAACTTTGAAATATAAACTGGGTATGGAGCTGTTCTTTTGACTACATGTTAGACTACAAACCCTTGGAACATCAGAATCACTCTCCATTTTTTGGTGTTAAGTTTTTTGAGTTCTTTACATATCCTGAAGATTAGCGCTCTATCAGATGTGCATGTGGCAAAAATTTGTTCCCAGAATGTAGGCTGTCTGTTCACTTCATTGATTATTTCTTTTGCTGAGAAAATTTTTAGTTTGAATCTATCCCATTTATTGATTCTTGATTTTACTTCTTGTGCTTTAGGAGTCTTGTTACGGAAGGAAGGTCTTAATCCAACATGATGAAGATTTGGGGCTACTTTTTCTTCTATTAGGCGTAGGATCTCTGCTCTAATTCCTAGGTCCTTGATCCACTTTGAGTTGAATTTTGTGCATGGTGAGAGGTAGGGGTTTAGTTTCATTTTGCTACATATGGATTTTCAGTTTTCCCAGCACCATCTATTGAAGAGGCTATCTTTTCTCCAATGTACATGATTGGCACCTTTGCCTAGTATAAGATTCTGTATTTAAGTGGGTTTGTCTCTGTGTCTTCTATCCTGTACCATTGGTCTACATGTCTATTTTGGTGCCAGTACCATGCTGTTTTTGTTACTATAGCTTTGTAGTATTGTTTAAGGTCTGGTATTGTGATGCCTCCTGCTTCACTCTTCTTGCTAAGGATTCAACCCAATCAATAAATGGGGTAAGGAGCTGAACAGAAATTTCTCAGAAGAAGATATTCAATTGATCAACAGGCATATGAAAAAACATTCAACATTTCTAGCCATTAGAGAAATGCAAATCAAAACTACTCTAGGATTTCATCTCATGCCAGTTAGAATGGCAATTATCAAGAATACAAACAACAATAAGTGTTGGCAAGGATGTAGGGGAAAAGGCACACTCACACATTGCTGGTGGGACTGAAAATTGGTACAATCAATCTGGAAAGCAATATGGAGATTCCTTAGAAAACTTAGAATGGAACCATTTGGCCCAGCCATTCCACTCCTCAGTCTAAACCCAAAGGACTTAAAAACAGCATACTACAGTGACACAGCCACTTCAGGGTTTATAGCAGCTCAATTCACAATAGCTAAACTGTGGAACCAACCTAGATGCCCTTCAATAGATGAATGGATAAAGAAACTATGGTATATATACACAATGGAATATTACTCAGCATTAAAAGAGAATAGAATTATGGCATTTGCAGGTAAATGGATGGAAATGGAGAACATCATGCTAAGTGAAGTAGCCAATCCCAAAAAAACAAATGCCAAATATTCTCTCTAATAAGTGGATGCTGATCCATAATGTGGGAGAGGACATGGAAAGAATGGAGGAACTTTGGTCAAAGGTGAGGGAGCAGGGAGGGGGCATGGGGACAGTAAAGATGGTAGAATGAGATGGACATCATAGCCCTAGCTTCATGTATGACTGCATATATGATGTGATTCTGCATCATGTAAAACCAGAGAAATGAAAAATTGTGCTCCATCTGTGTACAATAAATCAAAATGCATTCTGCTATCATGTATACCTAAGTATAATAAATAAATTTTAAAAATAAAAATAAAAGAAATTTATACTAAGGAAAAAAATTCTCTCCTGCTTTCCAAAATAGCTGAGAACTCAAGTTGTGGTCTCAATTTAGATTTAAGAACACAACTCCTCAAATATCAAAGTAGTCCTACTCATAAGTTACGAATTAAACAAATAGTCAAATTATTCACTAAATCTGTCACTATGTATAATTCATTCTGTAGAATAGAAGGCCCCTTATTGTGAATGAAAACAGACATCAATGTAGTAACTATAATGCAGATTTTCCCTAAGCCAATCCAGAGCCATGATAGCAATGAAGTTACTTGAAGTAGAGCAATCTAAATTTCACTCTCTCCCTTGCCGAATCTCAGCTTCCAATCAGTTTCCTCCAGATAATTCTGGGTATTCTGGGGATTGTCTCACATGTTCTCAAAAACCCCATGTCTATTTATAGTCTGAGAACTTCCCCATCTTCTTCTTCCTCAACCAGACACTGCTTCTGGATTTCTCCTGCTCAAGAACTCTCTTGAGAATAATCATCATCTGCATTGTTTTCAGGGTCCTCCTTGAAAATAGAAATTCCCTGCTCAGGATTCTGTCTCAGTGTACCCAAAACTACAAGTGCAAAAACATTAAAGTGGGGCTGAGTTTTATTCAACTCTTACTAGTTGAAGATTTGCTAGACTTTCATAGAAACACAAAGAAACCCCCACCTCCATTGTTCCATCATCTGGTCCCCCAACTCACATTATTTTTTTCTGCATTCATGACTTAGAATCTCTCCTCCAGAAAACTGACATACTCCTTTCTACTAGGGGGGAACCATGTTAAACCCTTCTAAGTTCCACCTTTCTCCTTGCCCCTCTCAGCTTCCAACAGAAGTACCTTGTATATATTTCTGTTTCCTTCACACAGATCAACTTATATGAATAAATGTTAGGAGCCACAGGCTCTATTAATGTATCAGAGAAGCCTAGACAAGGGATGAAGTCAATGATGATGTGGTAAGGGCCTTGGACAAAATAAAATAAGAAGAAATTCACATACCTCCAACTGAAGAAGAAAACTTGTCTACATCTATAAGTCCCAGGCATTCAATTTCAAGTAATTCCAGATCCAACATACACAGGAAAGCAACTAACCTGGTAATTGGGGCCTTCAAAGATTTGTAATACAAATATCACCACAGGTTAGCCAATGGAAACAAAAACAAACAGGATGTACATATGTAGTTATCAACTCACAGATTCAAGCTTTTCTAAGTTTCTTGGCATCAGAAGCCAAGCGGTACTTCCCAGGACCACCATAAATTGATTTGATATTTTTAAAATCCATGTACTTACCTATATCCAGAAAAGTCTAAAATAACACCTTTGGAGAAGATTCTTAACACTGTGTATTCTAAAGTTAGCTTTCAGAGTGTCTAAGATAAGAATACTTTCTAGGTGTCCTCAGGAAATTAGAGCTGAAAATGAAACGTTTTAAAAATATCAAAACAAAAACACAGGGAAGAGAATTCTGAAATATGATGGTACAGGAAGTATGAGAAATCTGCTTCCCCACCTACACAACTGCACTGGCAAAATCTGTCTGATGTAATTATTTGGTAACTCTGGGGTGTATCGAACTCTTGAAACTTTCAGGAGAAGATGTAGATGGTAAACTGTGGTTAATTTCTGTCCATTTCATCTCCTAACATGATCAAGGCTACCTGTGGCAGCCCCCTGCCACCATCTGCTCCATGGTAAACAGCTGGGTAAGCATTCTAGGAGCACTTTTGCATGCAGAGTGAGGGAATCAGGGTGGAATAAAAGCACTGTCTCCTCCAGATATTGGGGATTTGTGATCTTATTGCTGATTTCAGTTTCTGATCACAGACATATAGACAAAAAAGCAGGTGGCCATTGTTACTATTGATACTATTGAAACTATTGATACTATTGAAACTCTGGGTCTTGGAAAAAATCAAAAAAATGGAAAATCTTTTAGCTACATACACTAAGGAAAAAAAGAAGACTCAACTTACTAAACTCAGAGGGAAAAAGTGGAGATATTACTACTGATTCTACAGAAAATAAAAGTATTATAAGACACTGCTATAAAAATTACATACCAACAAACTGGAAAATTTATCTACATGAAAAGGACAAATTCCTAGAAAAATAAATCTGCCAAGACTAAATCATAAAGAAATAGATAATCTGAACAAACTTATAACTGGTAAAAGGATTGAATTAATAATCAAAAATCACCACCACCATCATTCTAATAAAAATGCCCTTGATATGATGGCTTCACTGGTGAATTCCACCAAACATTAAAAGAATTACCCAAACACTTCTGAAATCTTTTTAATAACTTGAAAAAGGAACAGTTACTAACTCATTCTATGAGACCATAATTACCCTAATACCAAAGCCAGAAAAAGATACAAGAAAACTATAGACCGATGTCTTTTATGAACATTGATGCAAATACCCTCAACAGAATGTTAGCAAAGCAAATTCAGAAGAATATTAAAAGGATTTCACACCTTGACTAAGTAAGATTTATTTATGGAATGCAATAATGATTCAACACAAAAAATTTATCAATATGTCACATTAACAGAATGAAGGGAAAAACCACAGTCATAGCATTTGGTGAAAAAAAAAGCATTTGACAAAATTTAACAAGTTTTCATGATAAAAACACTCCACAAACTATGAATAGACATTATCTCAACATAATAAAATTGACATATGAAAAAATTCACAATGAACATCCATTCCATAGTAAAAGACTAAAAACTTTTCAACTAAAATGAGAAGGAATACAAGTATGCCCACTTTCACCACTTCTGCTTAGTATAGTACTGAAAGTTCTGGCCAGAGAAATGAGGCAAGGCAAGGAAATAAAGACCTCCAAATTGAAAAGGAAGAAATATTATCTCTGCTCACACATGATATGATCTTATGGGTAGAAATCCTTAAAGATGCCACAAAGAACCTCTGAGAACTATTGAATGAATCAAGCAAAGTAGCAGGATACAGAGAAAACATACAAAGATCAGCACATTCCTATTCATTAACAATGAATAATCTTAAAAGGAAATTAAGAAGATAATTCCATCGTAATGGACAAAATACTTAGAAATTAACCAAGGTTGTGAAATACTTGTACATTGAAAACTACAAAACATTGCTGAAGAAAGTAAAGAAGATAAATATAGAAATGCATCTTTCTTGTGCATGAATTGAAAGACTTAATAATGTTAAGATGTCAACAGTACCAAAGTGATCTACAGATTAAATGCATTCCCTCTCAAAATATAAGTCATTTCTTCAAAAATAGAAAAAATTGTTCTAAAATGTATTTGGTATCTCAAGGCACCCTGATTAACAAAAAAAAATCTTGAAAAAGAGGAACAAAGCTGGAGGAGTCTCACTTTCCAATAGCAAAATTTACTACAAACCATAGCAAGCAAAACTTACTACAAAACTACAGTAACCAAAACAATGTAGTCCCTCCACAGGAAGTGCACCTAGAGCAATCCAGTAGAGAGGCCAGAAACAAACCCTCACACATACTGTCATATGTTTTTTGACAAAGATGCCAAAAGCTATTCCAGAAGGGGGAAAAAATGGTTCTAGGAAAATTTGATGTTCACATTCAAAATAATGAAATTAGACCTTTACTCAATGCCAAAAATTAACACAAATGGACCAAAAACATAAATGTAAGCCCTAAAACTTTTAGAAGTAAATGTAAGGAAAAGTTTTATGGCATTGGATTTGGCAATAATTTCTTGGATATGACATCAGAGGCACAGAAAACAAAAAGGTTGATTTCAAAAAATTAAAAATTTTGTGCATCAGAAGATACTATCAGCAGTGTAAAAGGGTAAACCAGAGAATGGGAGAAAATATTTTCAAATCATATATACATTAAGAGAATAATATTCAGTATATAAAGAAAATTTCTAAAACAAAAAAGCAACCTGATTCCAAAATGGACAAATGGGCAGAAGACTGAATAGACATTTCTCTGAAGAAGATATAAAATGGCCAATAATCACATGAAAATGCTCAACATCACTAATCATTAAGGAAATGCAAATGAAAGTTATGAGACTCTACTTCACACCCAGTAGGATGGTTGCTATTTAAAAAAAAAAAAAAGAAAAGAAAGAAAGAAAATAATAAGTATTGTAAAGAATGTGAAATAATTATCCATTGTTGATGGGAATATAGAATTGTACAGATATTGTAGAAAATAGCATGGTAGTCATCAAAACATTAAAAATAGAATCACTGTATTATCCAGCAATTTCACTGCTGGGTATATGCCCAAAATAATTAAAAGAAAGGGTTTTGAAGAGATATTTGTTAATATCCACATTCACAACAGCATGGTTCACAATAAAGCATGATTGTACCATGGAAGCAACCCAAGTGTCCATTGATGGGTGAACAGATAAGCAAAATATAGTATTCTCAGAGGAATATTATTCAACCTTAAAAGGGAAGAACTATCTAACATATGCTACAAAAGAATACTAAAATATTAAGTGAAATAAATCACTCACAAAAAGTCATATACTATATGAGTCCACGTATGTGAGGTAGCTAGAGTGGTCAAAAGCATAAAGACAAAAAGAATGGTGGTTGCTGGGGACCAAGGAGAAGGGAGAATGAGGAGTTGTTTAATGAGCACAGAGTTTCAATTTTAAAAAATGGAAAGAGTTCTAGAGATGGATAGTGGTAATGGTGGCACAACATAATGAATGCACTTAACACCAGGAAACCATACTTAAAAATGGTTAAGATAGTAAATATTGTTATATTTATTTTATACACTTAATAAAAATGGAAAAAAAATAAAAACACAACTACATAAAAACAATGATACTAATTTCATCATTTAAAAGTGAATTATTAACATCTGGAGTTTATCAATTTCTCTCTGATTTCAATTCTACTGGCGCCATTTTTGTCTAAACCAGCCTCATTTCCCATCAGAACTGCTGCAACTTTCTCCAACTTGTTGTCCTACATCCTCCTCTGTACTCTTATTTTCTCTTCACCTAGCTAACATCATGAATTTTTCAAGCCTCAATAGAAAAATCAATCACTGAAAAACAAAAAGCTTCCCTGACCATTTTTGTTATAGATATATCATGACTCATGTGGTAAGTAAAATAATGACCCCCTCTCACCAAAGATGAACTACCTACTGGAAACCAGGATTATGTTACATTACATGGCAAAGGGGGAATGAGAATTTAGTACTTTAACCACATGACCTTAAAATAAATTATTCTGGATTTTCAAGTACCTGCAATATAATAACAAAGGTCCTTAACTTGGAAGAGGGAACCTAAATAGGAGATCAGAATAAATGATAAAAGGACTCAATCCATCATTACTAATCTTAAAGATGGGTAAAAGAAACCATAACTCAAGTAAAGTAGATGGCCTCCAGAAGCTGAATGAGCAAGAAGATTCTCTCTTGGGAACTCAAAACACCTTGATTTTAACCCAACAAAAGCCACTTTAGATATCTGATACCCAGAAATTTAAGATAATAAATGTATATTTAATTAAACTTTGAAGTTTTGGTAATGTATTGTATTTGGAATCGAAGATTAATACATCTGTTTGTTATAAAGTCTCATAGGCCAAGTTTGAGTGAACTTGTCAAAATCGTAATTACATTAATTATGTCAATATTTGTCTTTATCTTAATAGAGAGTGTATTTCCAGTCTGTCCTGTTCATAACTAGTTTAGCACATTGCCTGGAACATAGTAGGCTTTTTACAAATATTACCTGAATGAATAAATTGTATTGCGGCAAAATATTCTGATCCCACAGACAAAAATGGTTCCATTCCAAATAATGCCCAGTCCAGTTCAATAGTTGGGGTTTCTGATGTAGCTGAAGCCTATGTGTTATTATTATCTTTATCAGATAAGAAAAACACTTTATAAATATTAAATATATGCAAGAGTGAATGAGAAGTATTCAGGATAGGCAAGGAAGATTCAGATTAAGAAAATAGAACAAAGGAACAGAATAATGAAAACTATAAAAAAAACTTTATTGAAAAAAATTAAAACTATATATAGGAAGAATATTTTGTGAATATGAGGATACCAACTTTGAACAATCTGAGACTTTTTAGTAACTATGGAATATTTGAATTCTCTCATGTGTCTTTTAGAACCAAGATTTTCCATGTAGAAGAAAAAAAACACAGATGTAAGAAAAAATGTAGGTAAAAACTTTTTAGTTTAGAATTTGAGTTGAAGGTACTGATATAAACTCATGAGGTATTTAAACTTTAAAGGTACACACACATTTCCTAGATCCGTTCCCTGAAAAGATCTAGAAAACTATGCTCAATCCAGAATCAGTGAGCACTGTTAAAGCCTAGACCATGTTTCAACATACCATTTCCCTTTAAAATAAACCCTGACTTCTAAAAGAAGCAGTAAATTTCAGATTTAGGACAACAAATATACAAAATTGGCTTGGCATAACCAATGTTCCATATCACATATGAAAGATATTTTATAATTTTTAGGAAAACATGCTTAAAGAATAAAGTAAGGTCAGATTCACCTAATTTATAAGATGCTTGAGAGCCTAATCATCTTTTCCCCCATCACTCTTAGCAAAGTTATAGAGCAGAGGAATACTAATTTGTGATTGATTGACAAAGTCATAAATAGCTACAAATTTCCATTAACATTTGAAACTACACCAAGGGAAATAGAAGAATTTGAAGCTTTTTTTGTTTCCTTAATCTTATCATGTCCTAGGTTCAGCTGAGACTAAGGGTAAAAGTAACAAATCAATTTCTTAAACTGAACCTCATCTTACTTAATTAAATAAAGCAATTACAGGGTTGACCCTTTCAACATAATTATCAATAATTTTATATGCTTATTTGAAATTCCCTTAGTTTTCTAAGTATCATAAGGTTGGGAGTCTACTCAAAACTAAATTCCTCAAACATATACATGATTAATATAATCAATTGCTAAACACAATCCATAAACTATTTAGATCCAATTGATATGAAGTAAAATAAAATTGGATATTTCCCTGAAAATACATTCAAATTAATAAAGGCAGAAAGTAAATTAGTGGTTGCCAGGATCTGGAAAGAAGGGAAAATTGGAGAGGAACTACTAATAAGTCCGCAATAAAAAAGTACCCTAACATTGAATAATAGTGATGGTTGTACAACCTTGTGAATATACTGAAAGCCACGGGATGGTACATTTTTAAAGAGTGAATTTTATGATATGTGAATTACATCTCAATAAAGCTGTTACACACTCACGAATTAGAGTGAGCATTCATCCCTTTTTCCTCTCTCCCCCTCATCCTCTCCTGTCTTGCTCTTATCCGCTCTTCTTCTTACTCTCTCGTCTCTTAACCTAAAAGGTAATCTAATTAAACCTTTAAAAAATTTGTTATGTGTGCTTTCTCTAAATATCAGAGCATGCATACAGTTATAAGAGGTTGCATCCTTTTATTTTACTTACTTCAAATTAGAGGTTTGGGAATTTGTCATGCAAATTTATGCAAAATAAGAATATGAGTATGTGACTATTTCAATTCAGAGACAAGAAAACAGTCTTTGTAAAAAATTGAACAAATCTACCTCCCTGTTATTCTGATCTTTCTGATATCAAGAAATAGCAACTACTTCTGATTAAAGTGCCTTTTCACTATTATATGTATTTCTAATAGACATTAATAGCACATCACACATATTAGAGCCATTAAGTGAAACACACATCAGCAAATTTGTGTGCTACATGCATCGAATGGAGCAGACATGATAGCATACTTGATTAAAATACTGGGTAAAAGTGCTTCTATCCAAGAAGTCTTTAGTATGGATATCATTTAGTTTATGTATATATAAATTATATTAACAACCTTGGTTTCTAAGTGTTTAACTGTAATGCTACAGTGATTTTCAGCAACATGTACCTCTACTACATTTCTCATGCCACTACAGATTAGATATGTCTTCAAAACATAAATGTAGCACCAGAATTTTATCTTATCTTTTCATGACTGCCATCTATAATCCAAACACTTCAATAATGTTTTCTAAATTCAAGCAAAACTACTACAGTTTTTGCATTGGAAATTTTAAAGACAAAACTGGACCTTAATTGAATTCCATCTCTGCATTCCCTCTGCTTATTTGAGAAGCATACCAAATTTTCCTTATAGAGAGTGCTTTAAGCTTAACCATTTTATTTGCATTTGTTTCAAGGCCAGAGATTTATTGAAACAATATCAAAAAAAACATTTTTTAAACTTTAGTAAATACAGTGTCTCATTTTATAAAGCAAAATACTCAAAATTTGTGCCAGTTTTCCTGTGGTTTGTAAAATCTGGTGTACAGTATGTTTGGTGAGTGAAGCCAAATCATTGGGACAGAAAATACAGTCCCAAGCTAATATATCACTTTTCCATCTAGCATCTATCAAACACGTAGGAGCAGCAGGAAAACAGTGCTAAGCATGTTTTGCATTTTAAGGTAGAAAATACGTTAGAACACTTTCTTAAAGTTAACTATCTTTTTTTTAAGGTAAACTAATTCTCATTTTCAAAAAGAAAGGAAATTTCTTGAAAATGACAAGCAAACAAACTATAAAAGAAGCTTTTCTGTCCCTGGTGATTTTTTTTCCCATCCTGAATAGGAAAAAATGAAACATGTTCACATTGACCCAATCTCTTTGGACTATGTGCTTCAGTCCATAGAAGTCCATAGATATTTAAAAAGCAAAATTTGAGACATGTAGTCAAGCCTTAAAATACAAGCTTCAGACCAAGCAGTTCTTATACCTTGACTTCTTCTCATGCTGGGGAGCTATTTGCAATACATTGTTGACCCAGCTATAGACATTCTGATGAGCAGTACTAGGAGGCTGTAAAGTTCATTAATCCTTCATTAGATACTTAGTGTTTATTTAGACATTTAATGTTTGTTTCTTTTGGTTTCCCATGGTCACTTTTTTTTTTTTTGCAAGAGTCCACGATTTCCTTCTTAATTCTGTATATTTATATAGCTAAGCTTGCACACTTAATGCCCCCAAATAACTTGTCACACTGAATAGCTTGTCACAAAGATGCTAAACATGTATGCAACCTATTTCTAATGTTAATTATCAGATAATTAAACTGAAAGCATAATCTAATTATCACATGAGTTATATACTCATATAACCTAGAGAGACACTGATTTTAAAAGATATTGTATGATTTTAAAAGATTTGATGTACAAAGAGTACATCAAAATATAACATATTTACTTTCATACTACCAGAAATGTCTATTTACCATATCAGCACAGCCTGCTAGAGTCAACTTCCAGGTCAGGACCTTGTCTTGTTCAGCCCTTTATCTCCTGCACCTTCAGCAGATTGTGGTTCATTAGATATACACTAAATAACTTACTAGTGAGTTAATTAAAAAAATGAAATTCATGATGATTGATACCTATATTGATAACTCCTCATATAAATATCTAAAATTTGAGTGTATTCAGTGGGAATGTAGAATGGCTATGAGTGCATAAAATCTTTAAATACCCAGTGGTAGTAAAATTGTGGAAAAATGAAAGAGGAGCTATCATATACTTCTGATACAAATGTAAATTGATACATTATTGGAGGATGGCTCAAAACACACAGTATAAGTTTTACATTCAAAATTCATAGATAATTGATTTAAAAGTAAAATTTAAAAATTAGTTTTGAAACCAGATATGGGCTTCAAATTAACCTCAGGCACAATTTTGTTGACTTCCTCACTCTCTTCTTGCATGTATCTAATACAATCAACATTGCTAGGCTTAGTCTTGCACATAGTAGATGATCAATAAATGATACCTAATAATAACTATCCACTTAATGCTACACACAGGTACCTATAGATAAAAATTTTAAATGTATTTTGGGGGTGGAGATGTACCTCATTGGTAGAACACTTGCCTTGCATGTGTGAGGCCCTGGGTTTGCTTCACAGCACCATAAAAAATTTTTTAAATGGACTTTTGTAAATTTTTCCCCTTAAGTATCTTTATCCCCATCCACAAAAAGAAAAAAAAAAATGTATTCAATTGCCTGTTGTATGAGTCAGTTCTAAAAGCTATTAATTACCTATGGAAAGATCGGGTACAATTACAGTCAAAGCTATTACTAATGTACTGCACCAATGTATTTTTGAGCATATTGCTCTATGCTTAAAATGTGATTTTTTTAAAAAAAAAATCTATCTAAAACATTTTATAACTGCCCAGCTTTTATGACAATTTAAATTTTTCCATATGGCCAACAGCTGACAGTATTATGCCAGCTTTAATGTTCCTCTCCTTTTCTGTATAAATATGCATTTTCAAAAACAGATTTAAATTATTGAGAAGAGAACCATGAATTTTTATAGAGTTCGTGTTGACATAGGGCTTTGTCGTACTTCATCTAGACCTTTATAGTATACCTTTTATGTCACTTTTCTCATGGAGCACACAAAATTTTACCTCTATGAGAGTATTGAAGAAAGGGGCTTAAAGTCTTTTTAACATTATTGATTTTTCCATAACAAATGTGTGCTAATTGCCTAACTCAATTTGGACTTTTGACCACTGAGGGAGATCCAGCTGAGAGGATGAAGATTCACATTGAGTCTTAAACTCAGCACCTCTTAAGTTGCTTTTTTAAAAAAACATGGAGTTTAGAGTGTTTGTATCACAGGGGTAATAAAAAGATCAAGTCAATGGCAAGAGCACGTTTATACTCTCAGCCCCAGGTCCGGGTGAATTCAGGGTTCCGCACTCATACAAACTTGGAGAATCTTCCCATGTTGACGAATCACATGTATGTTAACACTCTAAACCTGTGACTCCCAAGACTGCAAAGGAGGTTGGTGCAGAGTATTAGAAATGTCTCAGAATCACTTGGAACTCATCACCAGAATACCCCCGCCGGGTACCAGACAGCCAGATCTGGATTTGCCCTTGAGGTGATAATATACTGCCACGGTGAGGAAAACAAGTGTTTATTAAAAGTATTTAAGGACTTCTGAAATATGGCCATGCCAGGAGTGCTAAAGACATGCATTTCTACCTTCACAAATGGGCCTAATCTTTTATTTTCATTATTTAACATCATTACAGTAGTATTTATTAGTACTCCACAAAACTAATGCTCTTCAAAAGGGACCTTAGGAGCCAGGTGCAGCGGTGCATATCTATAATCCCAGAGACTCAGGAGGATTATGAGTTCAAAGCCAGCCTCAGCAATTCAGTGACACCTTGTCTCACAATCAAATATAAAACAGGCTGGGGATGTGGCTCAGTGGTTAAATGCCCCTGGGTTCAATCCCCAGTACCAAAAAGGGCGGGGGTAGGGGGTGCTTAGGAAACTGCAGTCTCCAACATAAGCATGGCTACATTTACTATTTGCCCCAGTTCTTTTAGAAACCACACTAGCAGTGAGGATATGGTTACTCAAAGACACACCTCTCCATGGGACTCTGAAGCCCTGTGCAGCCTTCAAAAGTTGCTAGTTAAAATTTATTCTGAAGCTAGATATGCATGTTATCAAAATACCAAAGAATATGACTAGGGCTTTAATATAGGAAAAGCTTTCTTAACAAGACACATATATACTTAAAGATAAAACACAATTTTAGATGCACTCTTACACAGTTGAGAAGTCTGTTCATTACAATTATAGTGTCAAAAAAAAAAAGAAACTAAAACCCTGTATGTGTGTGTTATTCATTCTTTCCTTTATTCATTTATTCACCAAATATTTATTGTACACTTGCTGTGTAACGGATTGAGGGGGATTTGGTTTTAGAGACTTGTGTTCTGGTTATGATTCTTTCATATAGATTTTCCTGCAGCAATTATAGTTGTTAGTAGAAATTTACAGTCACAAGAGCTGGGTCAATTTGAAATCATGAGCTTTTCTCAATGTTGTTCTTTCTACCCACTTCTTTCTTCTTCACAACATTAAGGCTTCCAAGACAAAACACAACCAATAGTCAGTTTTTGACATAGCAAGACATGTATTTTCCCTAAATGACAGACTGAACATTCTGATGACAGCAATCCCAATATATAGTAATAGGAACATAGTAGTAATAATAGTAGAAACATAGTGGTAATAATAATAGGAACATAGTAGGAACAATTTGATATGCTTTATAAATTTTTTGTTCTGTCTTTTGATTTTGTTTTAAAGTCCCTAAAATACATTTACTTGTGTACATATGTTCAGCATAGATTACATACCATTTCACAGAATTAACTGAGATATAAAAAGTAATAATATTAAAGCAATTAAGAAACTCGCCTGTGAAGCAGTATTTGCAGTTTATGAAGCCCCTGAAGAATTTTTCCATATGTGTTCCCAAAATCTCAGGAGCATTAAAGCAATCTGCCCATTGAGGCTGCCCGCTATGTGTGTCCTGGTGGGGATTATCTTTACATTTATCCTGTTAGGGAGTTAACTCAACTCCTGGAATCTATTTGTCTTTTGTAGGTTTTTGTAGATTTGTGGATTTTCTAGATTGCTCTTTTGCCAAACTGGAGAAATTTTCAGCCATTATTTCTTCAAATATCTTTTCAGTCTTATTCTTTTCCTCCTTCTGAGATCTGGTTGATACGGATATTAGAACTTTGGTTATAGTTCCATAGGCCCTGAGGCTCTGTTCATTTTTTTCAGTCTATTTTCTCTCTGTTGTGTAGATTAGGTGATTTCTGTTGTCCCATTTTCAAGTTCACTGGTTCTTTTGTCCTCTTCATTTCACTGATGGAGAGGACAATGAGCTTTTAATTTTGGTTATTGTATTTTTCAGTTCTAGCCTCTACATTTGGTTCCACTTTCCATTTTTTTTATTGTTGCAAGCGTGTTCATAATTGCTCACTGAAGCATTTTTATGATGGTTACTTTAAAATCCTTGTCAGATCATTCCAACCTTCAGTACCAATATGCCATGTTGGTATTGTCTTCTGTTCATTGTCTTTCATCATTTAAGTTTTCTTGGTTCTTGTTATGATTTTTTAAAATTTTATTCTGGGCTTTAAAGGTGTTATCTTACTGGACATTGAACCTTACTTAAATCTTCCGTTTTACCAAGTCTCCTCTGGCACAGCATCACAAGGAAGGCAGTGCTCCCTCGTTTCTGCTGACTCTCCCACCAGGCCTCCACTCACTCCACAGTGACAAGAGAGTGGCTTTGACTCTGGAATCAGGGCAAGTCCTAGATTCCCATTCAGGCTCTCTGACACAAGTCAATAAAGGAAAAGGGCAGGTGTCACCTTACCTCCAAGTGAGGGTAGAAGTTCAGGCTCCCCACTCAGCCTGCACTGACAGGGGTGGATTTGAATAGAGTAGGGATTTTTTTTTTTTTTTTAAGTTTTCTCTTCTGCTAGAAGGATCGTTTCTTGATCTGTTAGCTAAAGAGACCAGATTTCTCTTGAGGCTTTATGTTTGTTTGTTTGTTGAAATTTTGGAATTTTGGGGTTGCTGGCTTCTGGGACATATGTGGTACACATAAAACCCTCACAACTCACCAATATGTTGTTCCTGCTTGTTTTCCTGCATCCTTCAAAGTTTTCTTGTTTATTTTACATGTAATATTCAGCGCTTTTATTATCATTTAGCAGAAAGAATAGGGAGAACTGTATGTCCTATCTTTTCCAAAACAGGAAGTCAATATATTTGATTTGGATGCTCTCTATATTACATATATATTATTTCCCCAAAGATTTTTGTGGGCCTAAGATTATGGTGATTCATTCATCTGAAGGCTCTGTCTCTGCATCTTTCTCTGAGAAATTTTCATTTCACCATTAAAATTTTCTTAATCTGCAAAGCATATTCAATTGCATTTTTGCTGCAAAACTCTGTTTCTTGGAAGGTATAACATCCACAGCCACAAAACCCAATTTTAATGGAAGTACGAAGGTAGTGTGATCATTCCACATGGGCAAAGCATGAGATGCTACTCATCATATCTTTCATAGACTTTTTTTCCAAATGCACACGACCAGAGTCTGATTATTCTCTTAATTTCAGCCTCACCTGAACAGATGTTCCTAGTTGATTTTCTTCTACTTGTGCGCTGATAGTCTCATTTATTCTGATTATCATTTTGTGTTTTTATTGAGCATGATCTTCTATTTGCTCATTTTCATTCCCCATTCCTGTTTGAGCACCTCCATCATCTTTCACACAGTTTGCTTTTGATGTCTGAAAAAGCCAATAATACCCACAAATCTGCTGTGGCTCAGATGCTCACTACAAAAATCTTTTCCTTTTCAGTCCATCTCCTGAAGATATTTTCCTGGCAGGCAATAAAACAACTTTAGAGAAATAATGTCTCATTTACTTCTCTCTACTTAATTTGCTTTTTTAATTTTTTCTCATCTTGGGAATTTGTATGAGAGAAAAACTTCATTATTTGGAGCC
Source organism: Geosciurus inauris (assembly GCA_004024805.1). Classification (NCBI taxonomy): domain Eukaryota; kingdom Metazoa; phylum Chordata; class Mammalia; order Rodentia; family Sciuridae; genus Geosciurus; species Geosciurus inauris. Next base: position 145,935 of record PVHX01001667.1, read on the forward strand.
TGTCTCATGAACTAAATATAACCTTTGACAACATTTCAGTGATACAATGCTCATTTGGAAATTTTACTAAAAATGGAAAACCTGTTTGGTGCAGCATGCTATGCTAACCATTGTTATTTTCACGTCTGCAATATTTTGAGACAAAGGATTGTAAAATCCAAGTAATCTTGTCCCTGACTTTCTTTGGTTAGCAGAAGGGCTTCTCGAAACTTAGTAAGTAGGTAATATCAATTTATACAAGTAAACTCAGACTTGTTTGAAGTCCTTGCACCATTGCTCCTCTTATTTGCTCCAATCACCTAAGAAAGGGTAAAATGACAAACAAACAGAAACATTAGGCCTACTGCATTGTTTTTTCCTATGTTACCATGAACAGAATTGCTATTGAAATTCTCCAGGCTCTCGTGATGTCATTAGAGAAATGCCCTCTCGCAAATCCTTCCCATTTGTCTCTTTCACTGACTGCTCTGTAGTTGAAACAATTCTTTTCAAAATAATTTATAAATTGTTTTCTATGACACCAGTGACATTTATTACAGGCATCAAGTTCAGCAAAAGATCCTCAATTATTTCCATTTAATTCATTTAGCGCATGCTAAGGGCTGTGGCAAGAATTTAGAGGTCATGTCACTTAGCATCTCAGAGCAGGGAGAACAGTTCTGTTCCCAGTCAGATGAGCTAACTTGGAAGGCATTGGTCAACAAGAAATCTGCCAGAGAAGAAAGAACAGTGGCACTAAACAGAGAGGTTCAAGACAGAGGCCAAGGAGTAACCACAGTACAGAAAGCTGATTCGATTTGCTGTCATTTTTTTTTTAATTTTTAGAAAGTGGCTATTTTTCATTATTTCTTTAAAATTGCTTTACTTGTTTTTGTTTCAAATTGTTTTATTACATGAGTAAAGCTGATTCTTTGGTTAAATCTGAGTCTTCAACCTTAATTATTATCTAACTGGTATATCATCATAGAAACAATGGGATTATATTAGAATGTAGATAGAACATGTACTACAAACCATAAAGTTCTAATGCATTGCAAAGTATATCTCAAAACCATTTTTCCCAATGAAATTTTATTTGAAGAATTCTTCATAGTAGAATGGGGTTTGAAGGAACTCTGCATTGGTCTGTCAAACAAGAGGATCCGTTTCTTCCATCTTTGCCATACTGGTGTTTTAAGTGTACCAGTGCTCAGCCCTGAAGAAGGAAGTATCCCAAGGTTTGTGTGAGTGACATCTTATATTGCATTGGTCTCATGTTTTAACATCAATTCTAATATGAGTGTTAAGGGTCTACTAAAAGAAATTATTTGGACAGAAATGAAGTTCTTCAATAGTCCTCGCTAGTGACAAAAGATTTTTCAAACAATAACCAGGAAAATTTTCTCTTCTTGGATCTTAAGGAATGTATGAAATAGATGCCACTTGGGATGAGAGCAAAGATCACTAATGGGTAAAAATTCTCCCAAAGTCTGTTCAAATGGAGGCTAACCCTGGCTGCGGAGATGCCAGCACATCATCATGTAAGCTGTCCTTTGACTATCGCTAAGAACCCCATGCTGTCCCGACCTCCCACAGGCACCTGCTCTCTAGAACCTTCTTTGCTTGCAGGATGAGGAGGTAGGAATTACTCATTCTAGGATGTTCATTGCATTCAGTTTAACTCTTCATATGCTTTTCAAATACTTTCATGTTAGTGGCACCTTGAGGTCTTCAAAGTTTATTTTTGTGCATTTTTTCATCTCCTGGAACACATTCCCTTTTTGTTCATTTTATCAGCCTTCATTTCTCCCACTGTATCTATCTATATCTTATAAGGAAAAGGGACCTTAGTGCCTTCCCTTGCAGCTCTCTTTCCCTCGAGTCAGTACCAACAAATTGCAATCATTGATGGGCGCTGGTGTGCTATACAATTCTGTACATCATCACAAGAAACAGTAAGAGACGACAAGCAACTGCAGATTGAGCATCCAGCATGGATATATAGAGCTAACATCCACCACTTGGCAAGCTGCGTTCAGGGAGGCTTACTTAGCTCTCATTCCAGGATTATTATAAAAATAAATCTTTTAACATTTGTTTGGGATTAAAAGTGAGGGAATCTAGACTCACATTTTAAAATGCACATCCTGATGAATAATAAATACACTTAGTAAATATACATTAAGGGAGAATTATATTTTCTGCAGCTTGTTGTGTTTCACTGAAGGCATTCTCCACATATCAATGAATTACAGAAACCAAAATCAGACCGAGATTGGAGTAGTAAGTGTATAACTAGTACTATCTCCTGGAAATGAAAGAAGCCTAAAATGAGAGGAGACAAAAGCAAGGGAGGTCTGTAGGAGCGGAAAGAGGGTGGCTTGCAAAACATTTCAGGGCAATAAATGAGAGGCTGCCTGGGGCATGCTGCAAAGAGCACTGGGCACAGAGAAACAAGATGAGTCCAGTCTTAGCTTGGCCATCAACATTCTGCTCCTCGGTGTCCTCTGCCACCAAAGGGAATTAAAAGGACTGTGCAGGTAACAAGGCGTCATGGATGCAGAATGACCTGTAAACAATGCAATTGACAACGAGGAAAGGGGGGCGGCAGTCCTGCATTTGCCTGATCAAAGGGACATCTAAGAAAATGATTCCACCAAGTTAGCCATAAGCAAGTCTATGAAATTAACTTTCTGCCTCCTTGGCTCCTCCCCATTTTCAATGTGCATTTCCATTAGTCCTTCCCTGCCAAGCTTCCAGAGGCAGTCTGCAGCTATGATAGCCACATTTCCTCCACTCAGTCATCCCTGTCCAGATTCAGCCTGGACTCCTCTGTTGGGCAACACTCTCTCCAACTCATCAATCCACACTGAATTATCCTGTACTCTCTTTTATCCAGACCCCAATCTTTGTTGAAACAAGTCTGATGAACACACAGGCTTAGAAATCATAGAATCTAGGTTCAAGACATATTTACTCTTCCTGCCTGCTCTAAGGCTTGGCAAATAACCCCTGTGTGTCTCTCCCCTCACCTGTAACCTGAAGATAATGATAGTGCCATTCTCATAGCACTTTTGTAAGGGTAAGTGAGCACCTCTAGCACAGTGCCTGCTCCGTAAATAAACATTCAATATATGTTATATATTACTTAGGCTCAGATGTTAGTGATGAATATCACTTTAACGTCACCCCTCCAAAGCAACTCTTTATCATAAAGGAGAATAAAAGTGTGTGATTTTTAAGTAATATAACAAGACACTGAGAGCAATACTTAAGGGCCAGGGGCCCAGTGTCCTCTGGGACCGTCTATTCCAACCTTCAGTCCAGGATATCCCAACACACCAAGCCAGTCCTACTGACTGTGGTTCCTACAGCGTCTCCACACATCCCCTCCCTCATTTCATAACAGAAAAGGCAGAGGCCTGGACCAGAAGACAGAAGGGGAATATCTGGATGTTGTTTACTCTGGGGCCTTGTCAAATGATCTGCTCTTTATCCAGAACTGGGTAAACGGAAATACTTCTGCAGAAACAAGCAAACACTGTGCTGTGCAGGGATTTCACAAACAACTATTTAATAGTCCATTACCAACTTTGCCAGGCAAGCGATCACTGAACCTCCTTTTTTGTGGAAAGGGCAGTCTTTACTTTGTTTATGGCTTGGGGGAGACAGGAGCAGGGGGAGTAGATGGGGGACCCAGGAGGTGACAATAAAATTACTTGTCCCTCTTTGAAGCTTTCCAGGTAAGCTGTGCCCAGACTCAAGGACACTGTGTTAAGGCTGACTCCTATGTCGCCCCTGAAAAGCCCTGGGAATTTTAATTGAAATTACTTTTCAGCACTGGCACTCTGCCTTATTTGCAATTTGTATTATGAAGGACAATGCTAAATAAGAAGGGTGACTTTTTTCAAAATACAGACTCCAAAACTGTATGTTGACAACGCTCCCCTCCCCGCCTAAAGAAATAAACACAAGATATCTCTTTTTTCCTCACTAAAGGACAGTAAACATCTTTAGTTATCGATATTCAAAAGCCAACTAAAACAGAACAGCAAGCTGTAGTGGGAGAAGGTCCCCAAAGTGGAAAGCTATTCATAGAAATGGAAACAAGCAGAAGAACAAACAGAAAAATCTCCATGTTTTCGTCCTACATTTCAAAGCGGCATTAAAGCCACGGTTCCTCCTGTCACAAGGCACTCCTAAGAATTCATGAAAACTCAAAAAACAGAAAGTTCATGCTTTTTCAGTATTATTTTCCCTCCTCATTCCTACTTTAGTTTGTTTACTCATTTAACAGAATAATAATTTTCAAAACTAAAAACTGATAATCTGCTATAAATACCTTTCCCACAAAGCACCCCTACCCCGGGGTCCTCGTGTGGTTTTCTAAGCTGATGTCCAGTGTTGCTGCCCTGTGACTTGAGAACAGTTTTCCTCAGGAGGAACTACCACACCAGCACAGCCAAGGGAAGGAAAATGAGCTGCTTAGCTAATTATGAGATGCAATGGCATCTTAGGGGACAGGAAATCATTCTATTCAATGGAGGCTATCACCATAAACCCTTAACTTCTAAGGTAGGAACATGGAAACCCTTTGCTCAGGGCCCAGGTATGTGCCAGAGGTAATATGCCAAGAGAATAATTATTTGCCTGTGACGAGCTACTATGATTATCTACCCTATTAGATATCAAGCCCTTGAAAATCCAAAGGTAAGCAGCAGTTAAACAGCTATAAACAGTGGTTAATGAGAATTTGGAGGAAATATGATGAGGTGACAACACTGTGAGACCCGCTGCAGAAATGAATCCCCAAGTATGAGAAAATGTGGCTCCCTGGACTTGAGACCCTGTGCACGGTCCCTCCCTTCCTTACGTGATCCTCTCTTCCCTCTTCCTTCTTTCTCCTACTCTAGGTCCATTTCTCCGGTTTATTTTTCTCTGTCCCTACTTTGCCTGCTTCTCTCTCTCCCATCTGCTCTCTCATCTCCACATGGCTCACTATTTTACTCCCCAATGCCTCGTCACAATTACGTGTGGGAGTTTACTGTAAGTGTATATGGGTTCCCTCGTGTTATTTACTTTGTCAGTGTTTATTGTCTTGTATCACTCTTTCCACTGCCCAAAGACGGCCAGGGTAAGATGATTTTTATGTTCATGTGATATCCCTGATCATTTGTAAACCATTAGCCACTGACAGTGGGCAGAATAAAAGTCTTGATCATGACTCCCCCCCAAAAAAATTACCAAATCTGTAAGAACCTCTTCAAATTAGGTTCCTTTTATTTCATCTGCCTTGTTACTCAACATTTCCTTTAAACATTGGCTCATCATAAATATATTGAGTACTTAATGTCTGCCCAGACCTTGAAACATGTAAACAAGAGGTTTTCAGAAAGATTAAAAGGAAAGGAGGAAGGTTAACTTTTTCCTTACAAATTTAATCTTTATCTTTTCTTTGTGAGAACATAGGACAGAAACAGACCAAAGAGAAATCTCTCTCTCTCTCTCTCTCTCTCTCTCTCTCTCTCTCACACACACACACACACACACACACACACACACACACACACACACGGAAGCCTCGAATATTTGAACATCTCCTGCCTCCCCGCCCCATTCCCTGCCCCTGTGTTGACTTCACACTGAAACATGGGCCTCCTTGTAGACACATAGAAGGGGAAAATTATAGGACGCAGACAGTACTGAGAGGCCAAATTCTTTCCTTTCCAAATCTAAGAACTTTAGACGAAAAGCACAGATGGTGGTTCTCTGATGATATGTGACAACATTCTCTGCAAGGCAGATATCAGGCTCGCAGACTGAGCTTCAGAGAGGTAAAATACTGGGCTCACCAAGTATACAGTGGATTCTAACCCAGCTACCTGACTACAGGCCCCACGCCCTGTCCACTCTACTCCATTGGTCTCTTCCAGGCCTTGACAAACTCCAGCTGATTCCTTAACAGGTTGTTTCCTTCCTACTTAAGAGAGTCTTCACTTTGCTTCTGCTTCTACTTTAACACTTGTTACATTCGTGGTAATTTTTTACTTCTCTGTCACCTTGACCATTCATACGTCAACTGACTGAGGGCAGAGTAATGATCCTGGTCATCATTGTAACCCTCAAGACCCTTCATATAGTACCTCACACAGAGGGATCAATAAATGTTAGTTGCATCCAGTTAAGTCAATCACCAAAGTATGGTAAAGTATGTGAGGTTTAGAAAAGCTATCTTACTCTAAAAATAATGAATGAAAAAGCTGTTAGATGATCACAGAAAGAGACACTAAGTCAAGTTGAGAGAGTGACCAAGAGAAACAACTGTTTTGAGAGGAGCCACAAGAGATACAAAGACAAGAGTATCCAGTGGGTTGATTGGGGGTTGTAAAGTTGATAAATGAAGCAGAAAATGTACACTGGCCAAGCCTGACAAGACAACTACTAAATTCCTCAGGAAAATTTGGTGAAGAAATGCTTTCCCCTCATGGTCCCAGAGTAACATCTGTCAGTTGTACTTGTAACATCACACCTGATTAACCGGCCTTCTAAAGGACCCACAATCTCAAATCAGATGCCCTTTCCTCAGATTTAGAATGTTTCTGAGCCAGTGTTTTAATTCAGTTTAAGGTGACAGGTGTGGAAAAAGTACCCACCCTTTCACTTGTAACAAGTTTACCCAACTCCTTGAATCAATCTCTCTCTGCATTGAGTCAATCCTGGATAACTAATGTAGCTTTTACCATGAAGTGATATCCCTTCTTCTACAGCTTTTGTTTGAATTCCTACTCCCTTTAAACTTCTTTAAAAAATGCTTTCCAATACATAGTGATTAACTCTTTATTTTCTCATTGAAATAATATAATTCTGCCCAAATTTTTAAATTTTAATTTGGAAGAAAAAGTTATTAGTCTAATCTGAGGTGTTTGTGTTTATGCTGCTTTTATATTTACTTCAGTTTTCCTACACAGAAAATTAAAACTCAATTTTATGGGTCTGTAAATAAAGAAATAGATTTAGTAAGCTAGTTGTTTGGAATGTTGAGAAAATGTGGCATTTTGGTGAACTCAACATTGAAATTAATTCTGCTCACCAGAAACCAAAGACTGGTTTGCAAAAACTTGGTACAATACTCTAACAAGATTTAATATGAGACTTTTTTATCTGTTTTGATTGCATTGAGTTGTTAGAGTCATCATTACTAACATTACAAATAATTCATCAAAAATACTTATCATACAATATAACAAAGTAGAAGTTGTACAATTCTAGCCATTCCTCATGGACAGAAAATGCACAGATGATTTTAATGGCCCAAGGATTAGAGGTGAAGCAAGAGGCCTACATGGGTCTTAGGCCAAGCTGTAAATGAACAGTTCATTTCAGTTACCTTCTTTCCATTTCATCAATATCTCCTTTCTTGTTACTCCTTCCCACTTCCTGTCCCTAGTCTATCCCCCAAATTCCTCTAAGCTGCTTTAAAGTACAGCTAATCATTGAAGTAACTGCTCTCCCCATTAGCTAGACTGAAACTTTCTTACCAGTCTTCAAATTTTCAACATCTCGCAAATTGCCTAGTACAGCTCATTACAGTTGAACAAATGAAAAAATAATGAAATAAAGGAAGTTTGGGATTCCATCATTTCATTTTAAGATGGAATTTAAAAAATACCAGAAACACTGACATAAACTGTTGTCAACCGCCACTGTAGAATATGGGACTTAATACACACAGAGCCTAGAGAACTATGAAGTTTCTTGGCTTTTTTGTTTCAAATATTCCTCATATTAGTCTATTAACTTTTCATTTGTTCCTCTCTTGCTAAAGCAGAGCACAAAACAATCCCATTATTTAGGCTTCCCAATTGTCTAAGTTCTAGATAAATAGGCTTACTGTGATTGTGTGTGCTTTTATGCACTTTAATCAATATATTTCCCAGTTTGAACAAGACAATAAATTAATTCCCGTCTTTTTAAAGCTAGTTTCCACTTACTCAAAGATGTCACTACACAACTTAGAGGCAACCTTGATAGTGGGTGGGTGGGGGAATTCTTTGGTTTAGAAGTTAGCTAACCTGCAAGTTGAAGTCCTAGCTCTTCTTCTGGCTGGATCTGTGGCCTTGTGAAAATTATATAACATTTATAGGCCTCAGTTTCCTCATCTATAAAACATAGGAGTTGGACCAAGTGATTTTTAAGAGGACTGTCAGTTTTAAAATTCTATTATTATATAAATCTTTAATTCTAACATAGAGCAGGTGGACTCTGAGAAGTACTGGAAATAACGATACTGTCACACGAGGAAGATAATCTTCATCACATGCAATTCAGTTTAAAATTCACAGGAAAGTCAAATTTGCACGTACTATGTCTGAATGTCCAGGAGTAATAAAACAAGGATATGGAGGGAGCGGGAAGCAGGGAGAGGGCCCATGCACTCTGTGAAACAGTGCACAGCCTGAATGTATTCCTCTCACTGATGTATTTTAAATTTGTGACTATGAATATACCACAGTGAACAGCTTGAAGTTCTTTGGAACAAACATCGTCTCTTCTAAGGTCACTCCTGAAGGAACTGCAATAATAACACTTGGCATATGTAGATAGAGTGCTTTGTGGACTGGAGCACGAAGAATTATGCTCTGCGTGTTCCAGAAAAGATGATCCATGATTCAGGTGTAAAAAAATGTCAGATACATTTTTGACAGTGGCAGCAAACCCAAACAGTGTAACCAAACAATCAATATGGATGCCCTCATTAAAATCCTCAAGTAGCCGTGAGTTTGATTTTCAGCAGGGTCTGGACAGGAATAATGGATTTGGTGGCCTGAAGGAACATTAGAGGTTTTAATAAAAAGGAACTTAAAATTACCAGTATTGGCTCTGGTTCCAAGAAAGCCCTGGCTGTGTCCACGACCACACAGGATGAACCTAATTCCTTGCCTCTCGGATTCTTGCTATTCAGTTCAAAATGCCATTTTACACACAGCCTGATAATTTCTCCTCAAAAATAAACTCATAAAAATCGCTTTAAAATTCCTGATCAATGTTTTCAGTTCACATAGATATTAAACCAAATTTCCTAAAGCCTGAAAAGCTAATTATGCATTCAATTAGAGTTTCTTAATAAAGATTAAAACTCTGAAGTCTATTACAAACCCATATTTAATTCAACTGCCATTTTATCCACACCATGGAAGTGTAAGTGGTAACAATGAATATAAATTATAATACATGCCATAGAAAGAATGCTATTTGTCCAAGTACGTTACTATAAAGAATTAAATTTTGCTATCAGTTCCATGATCTAGTTAAAATTGGTATTCTTTATTTGGTCTTTCAATGTAGTCCAATTTCCTACTTTGAAAAACAAATTCTAGGGAATAAAGAAAAGAGATTAATTTATCATTAAGACTCTGCTTAATTGAAGTCAATTCCGAACAAACTTGAATTCAATTTCTGCTCATTAAATTGAATGTGCTCTGCGTTCCTCTCTGCATTGCTTTGAGCAAGCAGCTGAGAACAAGGGACTAACATCAAAATTATTAAATTGAGGAGATTTTATTTGGTCTTCACATGCCAGAGCCGCTTTGATGAGGAGCTGTTTTGGCACTGAAAGGAAAGAAGAGCAGCTGGAGGAAAAATCAAATGAAACTAAGCCTTGGAAAATTGAAGAAAACGCAAGCTTAATAATATTTAATAATTAAATTTCCACAAACAATAGCGGCAAATGAAGTAATCTGCAAAGTCTGTGAACTCATTTGCATAATTGATGCCGGTCCCCTGTAAATGAATAATGAAGATAATAAAAGATGTTGCTAAAAATGGGCACAATAACAGCAAATTTCATCAAGCCGCGCTCTCTGATTAATCTGCTCTTGCAAATCAGCAGCGAGAGGGGAGCGCGTGATTAACCGCGCCGAGGACGGCAGCAGGCGGCGGCGCTGCCCTTTCTCTGCGTGTCTCTGGGCGCGTCCTGCCCGCTCCCCGCGCCGCCCGCGCTCCTCTCGCCGCAGCTGCCGCTGGGGCTGCCGCGGGCGCTGCTCAGCCAGAGCGCGCCTCCGCCCTGCCCGCCGCACCCGCAGCCATGTGTTCCTCTTAACCACTTCGCCGCTACCTCCCGCCCGCCCCGAGCGGGACGGCGGCCTCCCGGCCCCCTGCTGCCCGGGATTCCCGACCCGGGCTTCCCGCCTGCGCCTCCGCGGCAGGAGGCCCGGGATGCGCCACCATCCCCGGCTCGCTTCCTTGACGCTGAAAGAACCGGGAAACAATTAGCTAGGCGTTCCGGGAGGGTGGTGGGCGATTCAAATGCCAGGCTGCTGCGTGCCCCCGCGCTCAGATGGGCAGTTTCGCGATTCCGGGCGGTTGGGAATTTCTTTTTAGGAAGGTGCGAGGGGCCAGGCAGGCCCACGAGGGTAGCCACACTCCGGAGAAAAGGGGAATGGCGCTGTGATTACGCAGGCCCTCCTCCTCTTTTCTCCCCATCACGCACAAAAAGAATGGGCCTTGAAAGGGATGAGTTTATTATGCGCTTTTAAATGACTATTCAGGAAAGAACAGGAGGCAAAATAAAAATGCTTCCCACCCCAACAATTCCCTTTCCTTGAAGCAAAAAAAAGAAAGGGAAAGCAACCCACAAAGGTAAGCCCGGAATTTCAGATTTTGTGTGTGTGCTGGTTTTTGTTTTTGTTTTAAACCAAAATAACATTTTCCAGGTTGCTAGTGTATTTTTCGTAGGGCCAACCCGAGGGCCTAATAAAATCTGGGAAAGTTGTTATGCCCAAATACATTTTGTGCAGGAGTTTGTGAAAGCAACTTTGCTGAGTGCAAACCTTAGATGATGAAACTGAAAATACTTCGAAAAATCATCCAGCCCTCCTCCGAATGGGCTCTGCACTTTTCCAGCTCTCTAGGATAAAGTTGTCTCAGGAAAATAAAACCGTTGATAAACCATGGTTCCAGACTGTTACTTATTTTACAACCCCCCGTTTGCAATCGATCATAGCCTGGGCCTAACAGGACTGACTGGGGCTTTTCATTTGTTTATAGTGTGTGCAGTGTTTTATGCCTCAAATGCGCCATGTCAGCTATGCAAAATAATACATTACTTTTGTTCGTATCCTGCATCCACCTCTACATCCACCTCTTTTTGTTTAAAATAAAGGTCATGATTATTTTCCAGCATTACAAAATGGAAACTTCAATCCTAGACATCTGAGAAACTTCTCTTAAAAATCCAGTTCTGAGCTGGGAAAAGCAGAGAGGAGATCATGTTTACTTCGTTTGCAAAGTGCAATTGAATCTATTTAACAAGATCAGCTTTAATCCAATCTAATAAACCATCAGCTTGTTCCTGTGTCAAAAAGGCCACCATGCCTCCCTGAGTTCCAAATTCTTTCTCATTGCCATGTCATCAAATAAACCTGTCATTCCCTTGGTTTTGCTAAGTGAGTGGCTCATAAGTTCCGGTTAGTTTTCTGATGTAACAATCACATTGGAAGTTTTCCTGACTCCTTTAAGTATAAAGAAATCCTAGAATCAGAATTTTGAGCCAAAGGGAAATTCCTCACTTCACATGGAAATAAACAACCCGAGAGAAGTTAAGTGACCAATCTCACTTGGGGCTCCCACCACACTCCAGATCTCACTAGTCCAATGAACCCAAGGTCCCTCCCCACCTCCAGGCTCTTGTGGGGTTCAAAGGGAGGAAATTGGAAAAAGACTCAACAGCAGTATTTTAGGAAAAGTAATGGGGTGTGGAAGGTGAGGAATGATAAATCCAGGTGATTAAACCAGTTTCAAAGATGCAGGCACCAGATGGTCATAGAAAAAATGGGAAAGACAGAGGCTATGTAGAAAAATAATCTGGCAAAATAAGGACTGTGGAGAGAAAGTAAGTGCTGATTAAGACATCTCAACATGAGGTCAAAATCACATCAAGAGAAGGAAGGTGTAGAAGTTCAGGGAGGAAGTTCAGGGAGAAATTCCATGTCCACATTTTGTAGTCAGACAAAACGAAAGTAAGTATACGTAAGAACCTGTGAGAGAATCGGCATCTAAGAGACACTAGTGTGCTGTGATTCTCAGGAAGAAAGGATGATGAAGTGCCTCGTGAGAATGAGCTAGTGGAGATGCTGAGACCCAAGGAATGGCCTCAGTCAAGGTGAATTGTAGGTGGTTGTAGAGTTTCATCCCAGGAGTACATGATGAGAATGCCATACCTGACCCACATCACACATCACAGGTGTGCTTCATCTACTCAGCAGGAGTATACGGAGACCCATGGGACCTTGGAGAAGCAGGCTACCCAAGGCCACCTAGCAGCTCAATGCCAGGTAGAGCAAATTCAGGCTCTCTGATCCTAAATCAAGTGCATGTCCATGGAGCATGTCTCTTTTCTGGTTAGGATTTAGAATGGTTAGGAAGGGCTCTAAAGAGACACTGATTTTTTGGGGGGGCGGGGGCGGGTACCAGGGGTTGAACTCAGGGGCACTCAACCACTAAGCCACATCCCCAGCCTTATTTTGTATTTTATTTAGAGACAGGGTCTCTCACCAAGTTGCTGATCCTCCTGCCTTCACCTCCCAAACTGCTGGGATTACAGGTGTGCACCACCGCACCTAACTAAAGAGACACATTTTGTTTATTGTTTGCCATTTCCAGCCCCACTAAATAAAATAAGAATATACTCCACAGTGTTCCTCTACTTATTTTCTTCCATGTAAGAAATGAATTTACTTCATTGTTGCTTGAAAACACCCACATTTTAGGAAAGTTTAGGCTTTCAAATGGAATAAATAAATTTTATATCAGTTGGTCAGTCTTGAAAGCCAATAGAACACTTATACTTTATTATAATTATTCCTAGCTACCGCCAAAGTGATAGAAAGGTAGGTAAGGTTTTAATGTTTTATAGCCAACTCCTTGGGATTTGTCTCCAACCCCCACCCCCTTTTTGTTTTTAAATAAGACCGTCAGTTTGAGTAAGGGCTTATTCTTCTGAGCAGGTAAATCGGGCCCAAGTGTTTCTGAGGCCCTGAGTTCTAGAATGCTGTGTGGTTCTCCCTAACCTGCCAAAACTACCCTTATGCAACCAGGAATCTAGCCAAATTCCAAATAGGTAGAAAATGTGATGCCCTGATTGCCTGGATACTCTGATTAACTGATAGTGACCACATACATCATAAGCCAGTGTCTGATTCTTAAAAACTTCAAAGGTTGTTAAAGGAGACTTAGATTCCAATCCTTACACAAAGCAGCAGGCAGAAACTGTTGATAATCTAGCAAAGGAAAATATTCATACCCTATGATGTTTACTGTCTGTTTATAGACTGATTCTGCACATAATCGAGTCATTTCCTCACAAATAATTTATCTCTAATGAATAATGATGTCTTTGTTGTGAACCCATGGTCCAAATAGCAAGTTTCCCCGAGTCATAATTACCTACAACTATTATATGTTTTCCCATTCAATTAAGCATTTCTTACAGAAACAATTTTTTATTAAAATACTCAAGAAATGATTAAGAAATTAGCATATAAACTAAAGAAGGCAATATTTAAGTAGGATACCCATAAGCCATTTTAAAGCATAATTTATGGATAGATATACATTTTAAACAATTAGGGATCTTCCCCCACTGGTTGTTAATTCTTTTTCATGATAGTTTTGCTGTCAATACTCTTACCAAAGTATAGCTCCAATTATTTATCTTTTCTTGTTTGTTCAGGATTTCCTAGGACTTCTTTTTACAACTCCTTAAAAATAAGTGTCAAAATCCCTGCATCTGCCCTGTTTCTGTTTACTCTACCTAGAGTCCTCTCTAGCTGGAAAGCCATAAGGAAACAGAATTAAAAGAAAAGCCTGAAAGTCTAAATTCCTTATTCCCACTCTTTTCCTTTTGCCATATTCAATTTATCCACAAGGACCAAACACCCACCATGCGACAGGCACTAAGGAAACAGGTGGATAAATACTGTCCCTGTCCTCCAGAAGCTTATAGGTACTTAGGGGCACCCATATATACATACATGTTTATGTAATACAGCAAGTGCTATAAGCACTTAGCTGAACCTCAAAAATCTGGATGCTTTCATAAAAAGAAAAAAAGGGGAGATTTTTATGGAAGCTTAATTCATGATCTCCCTGTTAACTTTATAATTCTTTTTCTACCAGAGATCCCAAGCTCTAATTCCCCACCTCCAACAGGTATTGGCAGGCTCACTCATTAGTAGTTATAGTAGGCTATTGGCAACCACAAGTTTAAACCTAGATTGTTCCAGAGAGTGAATGTACCTTGTCATAAAGCTTCAGTTTAAAAACCATACCAAGTATACCTTGATTAGCATTGATTGTCCTTTATGATCTTGATTTGTTAGGTTGCTATATATATTAGAAATACTTGAAATATATACATATGTATACCTAAACATATACATTTTTCACTATGGACATTAAATTACAAGTATTATGGTGGCCTGTGATGCCATTAAGAAAGTGGTAGACAAAGCAAATGAGCTGGGTGCAGTGGCACACGCCTGTAACCCCAGTGGCTCCAGAGGCTGAGGCAGGAGTGTCACAGGTTTGAAGCCAGCCTCAGCAACTTAGCGAGGCTTTAAGCTACATAACAAGACCCTGTCTCAAAATAAAAAATTAAAAAGGCTGGGGATGTGGTTCAGTGGTTAAGTGCCCCTGGTTCAATCCCTGATACAAAAAAAAAAAAAGAAAAGAAAAGAAAGAATTGCTCATCAATTAGGAATTTATGGAAATGAAGTCCATAGACCTTGTTAATGGCACTATAGACATCAATATTGCCTGAGAGGACTGACCAACAAACATGACTAGGTGCAAGAAATTATGGCTGAAGCACTTCAAAACTTCAGAGGTCGAGAAGAGAATTATAAAAGTTGCTGCCAAAATAGAATGTCAGGAACCTGTGTCCTCAGAGATAATGTCTAACAAACCTTGTATCAGACTCTGTCGCATTTACCTGTGTGTAACAGGGCCCCTACTAAAATGCCTTAACCAAATAGAGGCCTGTTTTTTTTTGTTTGTTTTGTTTTGTTTTTAATTTTTTTTTTTTAGTTGTAGATGGACACGATATCTGTATTTTATTTATTTTTATATGGTGCTGAGGATCGAACCCAGTGCCTCACGCACGCGAGGCAGGCGCTCTACCACTGAGCCACAATCCCAGCCCCGAGGCTTGTTTTTGTTTGTTTGTTTTGTTTTTCTCTTAGGGAGAGGAAGTCCAGAGCTAGTTCACAGACTCTAAAATTTCATCAGAGACCCAAGTTCCTCTTTTTCCGTAGCATCCTTACCATGTGTTTTTACATGATCACAAGATGGCTGCTTTACCTCCATGCATTTTTGTCTGTATTCTAAGCAGAAAGAAGAAGGAAGAACAAAAGATGTGAATGATTTGCATTTGTCCCTTTTTATAGAAAAATAACAACTTTGCCCATGAGCACATTCAGTAGAGTTCTGCACGCAAATAACTGGGTAAAAGCACGTCACATGGTCTCAACTGTAAAAGAATCTGAGAGATAAGGAATTTTAATAAGGTATATACCTGTCCCAAACAAATCCAGGTTCAATTGGTAAGAAAAAAAGAGGAAATTGGTACTGGTAAAGAAACAGTGATGATTCAGTGAGTGGATCCAAGTCTCAAGAGGACCCCTCACACACAAGCTAATACTGACAATCACCTTGTATTTGAATCCAAAATAGCACTGCTGTGACATGAAGAGTCAAAAAAATCTTCATACCTACATACCCCAATAATTTCCCATGAAAAAAGAGAGAACATTCAATTTTTTTGTTGGTGCAATTTAATTATATATAATAGTGGGATTTGTGTTACATATTTGTACATGCATATAATATAACAATACAATTTGGTCAATTTCATTCCCCAGAAAGATAACAGTCTTGAAAATTTATCAAGTGGCCTACCATTTTGAAAAGCTTGTCAAGAAAGCCAACAGTTCAATAACTCTGTGTATGTGTGTGTGTGTGTGTGTGTGTGTGTGTGTGTGTGTGTGTGAATATTTTCCTTTGCCGGATTACCAACGATTTCTGCCTGCTGCTTTGTGTAAGGAGGCTGGCATCTAACTCTCCTTTAACAATGTTTGAAATTTTTAAGAATCGGACACTGGTTTATGATGTATGTGGTCACTATCATTTAACCAGAGTACCAAGTATACAAGCAAGCAAGCAAGCGCGCACGCGCACACACAGATTTATTGGCTGATTTAAAAAGAAATGAATGAATAGCACTAAATAATACCTTAGAAGCTTGAATACACAAGACAGGTATGAAAGTAGCAAAGCAACCTCAAGATTGTGATATGACCAGCAAGAGAAAACCAAGAGTGAGGTGAACAATATATTTTTATCACCATGTATCTGTCTCATTAAAAAGCATTTATTAAACACCGCACACACATATCACAGTTGTCAAAACAAGAAAAAAAGATGTTAGACTTCCATCAACTCTTTATTGTTAATCCTCTTACCTATTTTTTAAGCCATTTTTCCATTCAGCTATACCTCAACCAGAACAGGAGCGGAAAAAGATAAACCTCAAACCAGTCAACCTAATTATGTTATTAGCTGTAGTTAAAGGTTTGCTGAGGGAGGAGATTGAAACTATTTGTAATATGAGGTTTGTGTTTCTGTGGATTTCAATTATCCATGCTATTTCTAGTCCCTATTTCCATGGATAATCAAAAGTTGGATGAATCTCAAACTATCAGTTTGGAGCACAATTAAGTTACTGTCTGTCAGAAATCATAATTAGTGTCAAAAAGCATTTATTCAGTCTTACTCTTAAACTAGGTACTGGACTAGCTGGTAGCAATGGGGGCATTTGGAAAAAGCAACGTTACAGCAGCCTCTTACCAAATGCACATTTTCTTAGAAAAAGCAAGTAATGAGTACGTAAGTGTATAACCTTCAACATGAGAGGAGGAAAGAGCACAAGTATTTTTTTTCTTCAATAATTAGATTTAGATTCTTAGGAGTCTGGCTGATGGCATCAGCAGACGTGTATCATCTCATCCAGTTATCCCAAAAGGGAAGTTTGAATGTTCAATTTACACAAATGTGTTGACTTAGGTTTTGCAAATGAAGGACTTATTTTAAACATCTCATGCTATGCTCCATATTAGGCCCTGCTCCCAGACTTCCTTTGATTGTAGTGCAAAGACCACTCTGGCAATTGCTATGTGACCTTAGGCAAGTCACTCACTTGACCTTTCTGAGTGTACTTTCCTTCATCTTTAAAATGGGGGTGATAAAAATCTACTCCACTGGGTTGTTATGGGGAAGGAAAAGGATTTGATCTAAAACCAATTTGTAAAATGTAATGTGTTATACTAAAATAAGGCATTGTTATTCATTAATCCAAAATTAATATTAAGGAATCTTTATCTAATATTAGCATCATTGAGCCTTTGAATGATCTGGAGCTTTTTGTTTTTTGCTGACGTTCCACACAGTCTCAAAGACCAGTCAATGTTGGCCAGCTAATTAGAAAACCTCTGGTTTGAAATGAAAGCCAAGGTAGTCAATAATACACTTCTACTTCAGAAATCCTGCTTAGGGTAATCCTACTTTGGAAATACTCACAAATTATTTTCCAGGATTGCTGAAATAAATAGTCCTTAGCCTTTAGAAAGAAGAAATAGACAAAAAACAATCATCATTCCTTCATTTATTATAGAGTATTATCAATGTATCAAAGAAGACGTCACATTTTATGTGCATTTGCCATCTTAAGGAATGCACTAAAATTAAAAGGACAAAGCTGAAGTGGACATATTAATCTCCATAAATTTCCACCACCAAAAATGTTATTGTGCTCTCCTTTGTTACCAAAGTTTCAGCTTTGCCCAATTCAAGATATCACCAACAGTGAAAATCCCATGTAAAAAAATCAACAAACTTTTACACGGATTCCATGTAAAGTCTTAAAACTCTCAGACTAAAAGAGGTTGATACATTCAGCTTGATGGAAAGACTAGACACGGATACTACTGAGAAAACCAAGAATGCTTTTTTAAGTTATAAGAAGAAAATCACTGGTATTTTTGCCTGGTATTTTGCATTAAAGTCATTCATTTTCCTTCAATTCTTTAGTTGATTATGTCTATAAATCTTCACTCGGATACCCAGTTTTTATATCAAGTACATATAAATTTCACATAATTTGATGGAAGAGTTTGTAAAATTATTTCTTTGTACACTGCTCAACTCTTCCAGTGATTTGTAATGATAGGCTCATGCTAAATAACATCAGCATTGTGCTAAACTGTTCTTTAATGCATGCTTACAAATATTTGTGGATAATTTCTAAAATGGATTTTGAGCAGAGGGTCTTAGAGAGAAAAAAGTATCACTAGTTTCTCTCCTTTGCTAATTTAGCCAAGTACATTCCATAACTCTTCCAATCAGTATATTAAGCAGATGTGGTCTTTGTCCACCTAGTAAGTTGTGTTAGACCTTTCAACACTTGCAGTCTTTTTATCACTCAGCTGCCAAGTTCCCTAGGGTAATCATAGACAGCTTGTCAATTTAATTGCAAAGAAACAGGCTTTCTTGTGACCATTCCAATTTTAGCTGCTACTTTAAATTGTACATGATAGTTCTTCCATGCTGTCTGCCCTTTAAAGAGTGTGGACCTCTGCAAGCCTCTTATTGGTGATGGGAAGAAGAGGCAAGGCTGAAATTTGGCTTGCTGATAGGGCCTATAACATGCCTTTATTAAGTTGCTGCTTTAGGAAATGAAGTTTTTTCTTGAGCCCTGCATGTTGTCATTATATAGCCAGTGCTAAATGATTTTTTTATTTTAAATGTTCCACTTTCATGCACATTTTCCTCCTTTCTGGGTGATAGAGGATTCATAGGCCATCTGGATTCTGAAACATCTGGACACCAAATTTCTGCAGAGGAGAATTGGGGGGAAGAGACAATCAGTGGCATGGGGTGTCTCCAGAGAGATTTAAATCAATGATGATATTTTGGTTGTATCACTTTTGGAAAGTTGACACAAAAAGTAGAAAGAAAAAACAATACATCACACAAACCCAGTGTCCCAGAAATGCTGAGAGTATATATAAGAAGTTAGGAGTTTTATATATGAATGTAGGTTAGTAACTGAATAAATCTGTAGATTATATACAAGTTCTAGAATCTCTTCATATTTTCTTGATTGGTAGGACTTTGGGATTTAATCTACTTAGATATGCTTTTAATAGTGCTAAGCATTTAAACATATTTCTCCTTAAACTGCATAATTCAATTCAACAAACTTTTACACGGATTCCATGTAAAGTCTTAAAACTCTCAGACTAAAAGAGGTTGATACATTCAGCTTGATGGAAAGACTAGACACGGATACTACTGAGAAAACCAAGAATGCTTTTTTAAGTTATAAGAAGAAAATCACTACAAAGAGATAATGCTTTCCAGGACAGTTGGAGTTGTAAGCATCTGATCTGATGATCAGATCTGTAACAATCAAGATCTGAGATGACAACATCAACCAGAGAGGCTTTCACTGGGCTATTAGAAAGTTGCACTGCCCTCGCAGAAGCTTGGCTCCCTGTGTGTGTGCATGCCCAAGGAGTTCCACAGAAGCTGCTCTAGACACATGCAGGGGACCATCTCTTCTAGGCCATCAATCTTAGGGTCGGACCATATATAATGTGACTACACTATTCAGCACAGTTTAGTCAGGCGTGAGCACAGTGCTTATTTATCACCCTCAGCCTTTGGCCTCTAATCCATGGTCTTCTCTGAACTCAAAGTTGCAGAACCAGAACAAGGGTCAATTGCCCAGACTGCTCAGCAAGCACAGGCCCTTGGACTACTCTTCAAGCTTCTCCTTAAAGTCTGCAAAGGCACTGGATTTAGCTGTCAGGCAACTGTGAGCTGTTTGGATCCTGTGATTTATTTCTCATGTTACTGTAAAATTTTATTTTTCCTTTTAGGGTATTTTCTCTGGTAAATATTCAATATATTAATTCATATTTATTCTTTCCAGAAAAAAATTTAAAATGTTGCAGAGTACTCTTTAAGAGATATATTTGAAGCAACTAATCTTTTGTACAGTTTTCTGACATCTGTCTCTCCCAAATATATTATAAAAATTTCAAAATAAGTTGATTTCTAGGAAACAAAAATAGTTCAGGAGAAAAAGAATCCAACAGTAAAATTTTACGTTGCAACTATTTTTTTTTAAATTAAGCATGCCTACATTTAAATATGATAACTCCCAAAATAGGAACTATAGACAGCCTCTGGTTTCTGCCAATTCATTGTGCCCTTAATTTCCTCTAACTGCATCTTCAGTGAGCCCACAATGAAGCACAATATTAGATGTTCACTTGTATGATATCAACCTTGTATGAAGAGAATGAATAAAAAATGAAGTTCTTAGCTGTGATCTATTTCAGATTAGCCCTTTTCATTTATAAAACTGTTTATTTTACTTTGTCAGCTTGAAGGTCAATCTAACTTTAAATTGCATATTGCAGAATTTCAACAAAGATCTGAAACCCATCTCTGCTTCCTTTAAGACTAAAGGTGAAAAGCTGATTCTTAACCAGAATATTAGGCAGAGTTTTATGAAATGGACCAGATCGTATTGATATAAGAATTGAAAAGACACTTCACTTGACGCCAAAACACCAGGGCCTGAAGAGAGCTGCAGATGGCATTAGGATTAGCAAGCTTTAATTGTGGACATTAATCCAGAGCAAGCTATATGAGCAAGTTCAAGGGAACACTTGTCATACACTGAGAATTAAAAACAATCACAATAGCTACAATTTTTACATACTTACTGTATATCAGGTACTATTCCAAGCATTTTAAAATAGATTATCTCACTGTGTATCTACAATAGCTCTTTGAGGTAAGTACTGTTGTTATCAGATGAAAAAGCTGAGGCACAAGGAGGTTGAGTCTTGGCCAAGATCACACAGCAAGTCCATGATGAAACAAACATTCAAACCTAGTCAGAAAGACCCCTAAGTTCATATTCTAAATGATGAATCTTTGTGTATATTCCATGTAAAGGACACTGTGAGGTCACAACTCAATATGCTCAGGTATTGACACACATTAAAAAAAGAAACGCCTCCCCCTCTTCCCCATGTAGTTTTTATACATCATCACTCCTGCCTGGAGTACACAGTTTACCTCTGCCCACTTGGTCTTAAACTTCACGTACAAAGCAACCAGGACTGTTTTGTTCACAGCTGTAATATAGATGTCTATCACATTACCTGTCACGCCATAGCACTTTGATTCATACTTCTCAGTTACTCAATAAATATATTTATTGAATATTTATTGAAATGTGGGTGGTTTTTTTTTTGGTGAAGCACTATCTGCTTCTTACACTTATTTTAAATAAGACCACAGATTCTAGTAAAAGAAAGGATTTGGACACAAATCATTTAGATTCCAGTCTTAACACTGCAACATCCTAGTTCTTGGGTCTTGGTCAAGCCACTAAATTTCTGGAGTGTTTATTTTATCATCTGATCAGTAAAAACAATAAAGATACATCCCCTAAGGAAGGTTTGGGTGCACAAAAATTATCATTATTAATTAAAGAGATAAATATAATGAGGAAGTCAAATCTTTTTTTGTGGATTCTGGAGATAGGAACACAATAAAGAAGTCGCAAATGTTAATGCCTATTTCACTGATCAGCCCTATGTTTTCAGGTTTGGCCTGAATAGGCTTGCTTACCTTTCTTGTTAAATATCTCATCTTGGTACTTTACTAAAAGAAACAGCAACCTAAATATGCCTAGTACCTTAACTGATTCATGTTATCAAGCCTTCTGTCTCTCAGGATTGTTTGACTGTAGTATAGCCAAAAGCATCTCACAGATGAATTGAAGTAGACTTCTACATTCCCACCATGCTTCCTGAAGATCGGGTCTCCTCCCAGGTTGGCCTGTTTGGAAAGCAGTCTTGTGTCTCCAGTGAGGAAAATAGTATTGCTTTTTTGTTATAATATTTTCCTCTTTTGGAAGACACAAACTCTGAAACTACTGAGAGAGAAAAATCATAGATGCACTATTCCACCATGGAGTGAGCCCAGATTTATTTTTTCTTGGATGAGAATCTCAGTAATGCCCACAAAATATATAGTCATCCTAAATCAATCAGTTACCAAAAGAAAGTATGTCTGATTTTGGCAGTTGAAGTTAAAAATGGATTCTCATATAGTACTAATCTCTTTATAAATAGAGGTGCTTATTAAATAATTTTACCATTTTGACCCTACCTGACATCATGTCATAGTCTATTCCTCTCCAGATGAAATCCACAACTTCAAAATATTCTTTAAAACCAAATTCCTCTATAACAAAAATAATGAACAGTTCTTTGTTACGAAGTACAATAATAGCTGACTTTTTTTTTTTTTTTTTTTTTTTTGGTACTGGAGATTGAACTCAGGGGCACTCGACCACTGAGCCACATCCCCAGACCTATTTTGTGTTTTTTATGTAGAGGCAGGGAGTTGACATATTTATGATGGTAAACATTACTAAATTCTTAAAACAGATTTTAAAATTGTAAACACATCTTAAAAAGTGAAATATCAAGTTCTTAATATGGGGTTCATCCACAGAAAGCCATCAAATTTAGATGATAATAACAAAAATAATACTTTTATTTTAATAACCTCTAGTTAAAATATTGCATTTACTTTAACTATAAATGTCAGAATCTAATCACAATAGTACTGACATTACCTGTGACTTTGTCACCAATAAAAATAACATAAATTTTCAAATTACATTACAGTTGCCACAGTTATTTCAAAATATCATTTTTATCCATCGCTGCATCAAACTCATGATGGTTATTAGACCCACCATTGGAGTATTTTATATAATGTATTAATAATGAAAGAATTCATAAATCTCTACATTACAATGTTTTAATATTTTGCTAACTGCTTTTCCATATAATTGGTTTCCTTTATAATCCTATGTAATGCTTTATGCATCTAAAAACTGTAATTCTGAAAGGTAGTGTTTAGGCTTTGTCAAACAGCCAGAAGATTCTTTGGCACCACAAACATTATAAACCCTAAGATCTAGAGTGTCTCCCTAAAGCTCATGTGTTAGGTAATGCAGCAAAGTTCAGAGGTAAAATGATTGGATCATGAGGGCTCTCACCTCATCGGTGGATTAAGCCATTTGATGGATTAATAATTTTAATGAATTTACTGGGAGATGATGAAAACTAAAGGCAGGTGAGACATGGCTGAAGGAAGTAAGTCACAGGAGATAGGGCCTTGGGGACAATATCTGTCCCTGACCTCTTACCTGTTCCCTCTCCTTCCTAGCTACCTTGTGCTGAGCAGTTTTCCTCTGCCACACGCTGTCCACCATGGTGTTCCTGCCTTGGATCCAACCAACCAAAAAGTGAAGTTCTGAAAACTTAAGCCAAAATAAATCCTTCCTTCTCTAAGTTGTTCTTATCATTTTGGTCATACCTATGAGAAACTAACAACATAACCCCCTATTTTTTAAAAAAAAGTATTAAATAACTTAGAGTATGCTATAGATTGAACTGCCTCCTTGACCTCTTTCTTCCTCCTCAAATTCATACGCTGAAGCCCTAAATCTCAATGTGCCTGTATTTAAAGATAGGGCCTTTAAGGAAGTAATTGGGGTAAATGAAGGGATGAAGGTAGAGTTGATTCAGTAGGATTTGGGGACTTGTAGGAAGAGATAAGAAAAAGCTTGTTCTCTCTCTCTGCCATGTGAGGACACAGGAAGAAAGCTACCATTTACAAAACAGTAAGAAAGCCCTCAGCAGAATCGGACCATATTGACATCCCAATCTCACACTTTGAGCTTCCAAAACTGGGAGAAAATAAATTTTCTTTGTTTAAACCACCCAGTCTATGGTACTTTGCTATGTTAGCCCAAGCTGACTGATAGATACAGAGCAAGACTAGCTTTTTCCTTTTTGAAGACTCCCTTCCTCTTCCCTTTAGTTGCAAACCTGAGTGTACTGGGGAATCCACTGCATTCTTTCTTCAGTATTCAAGACCCAGAACTATTTTTAAGCCCCAAATTCTGGGAGTTGTTATTTAAATAAACATTGTAAAAAGAAACTAACCTATTAGACAATAATACAGAACATTAAATGCTGTCCTCATTTGTCCCAGACATAGGTGGCAACTGCTGCAACTGCTATGGGATTCTACTTCCATCAGCAACATTGTTTTCCTTTACAAGTCCTCTGTAATCTGCTGCTTTCTGAAACCCTCAACAGCTCTTGGTACACACAATGACTTTGCAGGCCCCTGCCCCACGGGGAGTGCCACAATTTACCCAATTAGGCAGCTGGGTGTCCTGACTGCAGGTGGCTAATGGTGAAAGGGATTTTTGTAAGGGGCCCATATTCCTACATCAGCACTTATAACCTACTTCAGGAAATACACCATACCAGTTCTGGTTAACCTTAAAACAATCACATTAAAATAAAGAGGACTGTCAGTAGAGCAATTTTATAAATAGCTAAAATTAAACAGAGCAAGACTGGCAGTGCTAATGCATAAGCAAAGAACTGACTTCCTGCATTTCATCGAGAATTCCTGATAGCAAACTGCAGTATGTTTATTGTACATTAATTCAACACAGCATTCAAAATGAATTTATGCCCTGGCTGAAGGGTACAATATTGAAACTAAATATTATTTATTATCTTAATATTAGTAACCATAGTAAAAAAAATCATGTTAACAATTCACATTGTTTAAAAAGCTAAGGATTCCATAGCTCCACATACCAACCAACTGTTCTTGCCTTAATTTATGCAAGTGTAGCCTATAGCTAAAAGCTTTGTATATTTGTTTCCCTGTGGTATTACTGCTCAAAAATAGGACACTCTTTCAAGGGCACCTTATAAACACAGAACTATAATTTATTTGGCAAATTAAAGCTCATATAAAATGTGCACACTGAGGTACAGATTAACATATTTAATTTCAATATTACCTGCAAACCTATTTTTTCCCATACACTATTCTAATTAGTCATATAAAATCGAGTCTGTGTATTATAAGCAATTATTTTAGAGGAAATAGAAACTGGATCTGAATTAAATATACTGTAAAAAGATAACACTTTTATGGAAATTAATATATCCATTTGTATCTAGAAAAATGTGTTCTAGTTAAATGGCATGAGAATGTTGAGCCTTCAAAACCTGATTGCAGTAAAAGTTGAGACTTTTTAATGATTTAATAACACAAAATAATTTGCAATCTTGTTAATATACCAATATTTTTGTTTTAAAGATTTCTCCAAGTTTCCAAATCCCTAGTAACCATTAGATTCACTTTATGCTATGAAATTTTTCCTATTATGAATATGCACTCCCCCTACAGTTGAACATGCAAATTGTTTATGAACATTTTATTTAGCAAATGATTCTTTTTCTATTAAGCCTGTACTAGGAATTATACCAAGCTTATTTTGCATTAAAATAGTGGCAAATAGATGTTGACAAAAGATTATGCCTGTAAGTAAATCAAAATTATAACTTTAGTGGCAGGATTGTTAGGCTTTTTAAACATTGTCATAAACTGACATAATGCCTTCACCACTTAAGGATATTTCTGAAAAGGTCAGAATTAAATTGGAGCCACTTGACCTAGCACAGGGCATGTGACTAGGGATGATCTAAAACTTTGGACTATAAGATTCTTATTCTAACATCTAAGCTCACTGGTACATTCCCCAGAGAAAACTTTCCTGACCTCTAATCCTCTATGGCTCCCCTGCCCTAGCTCAATGCATTACCTCCACCCACTACCTTTTGTGTTAATTTCATAGGGCAAATCAAATCTGTTTGTTTCCTCATTAAGTATTTGTTTTTCCACTAAACTTCCCAGGGGCAGGCATCAGTCAAACATTTAGTGTAACTCTTGGCACAACCGAGGAGTTCAATTACCATTTTTTTAAACAAATGAATGAGTGTCTTAGTCTCTTCAGGCTGCTATAACAAAATATCACAAAGTAGGGAGCTTATAAACAACAGAAATTTATTTCTCACAACGTCTGGGAGGTTGAGTCCAAGATCAAGGCACTAGCATCTTAGTGTCTGGAGAGGAGGGCCTACTTCCTAGCTGATGGAGAGTTCATTCTCATTGTTTCAGCACGTGGGAAAAAAGAGCCCTTGGGCTGATTTCATAAAGGGCACTAATCACATTCAAGAAGGCTCTGCACTCATGACCTAATGACTGACAAAAAGGCTTTGCTTCCTAATACCACTACTTAGTGGGCTAGGATTTCGACATATGAGTTTGGGGAGAATGCAAATATTCAGACCATACTGATGAGCTAATATGATTTTTCTTCAAAATGTTACTATAAAACCATTTATTATTTGGTTGTCAAGAAATCTCAGATTTCTCAAAGGATTTCTTAAAATAGTCTCTATGATTCATTATTAGCTATCCATTATATTCACAAGATCACAGAGTCAGAAGAATCATGTCCTTTTCATTCATGTACCTTCTTAAGAAGATGAGAATCTGCCTATAGATTAAATGTGCACTGTGTTAGAAGAGCACACAGAAGTCCCTGAACAACACAATGTTGCTTTTCTGGCTACGCCTCATATCCCCTGCCATGTACTACCAACCTTGAAATATCAACCCTCCCACCCCTCAGCTGTGTTCTCTCCTGGCCTCCTGGAATGATTTCCTGATATGGAGATATTATGGTCTGAATTGTGCTCCCATAAAATTTACATGGTGAAGTCCTAACTCCCAGTACCTTAGAATGTGACTATATTTGGAGATAAGGTCATTTAAAAGGTAATTAATTAAAATGAGGCCATCAGGGCAGACCCAATCCAACATGAGTGGTTATAAGAAGAGACAAAGACACAGACACATGAAGACACAGGGAGAAGGCAGGCATCTTGCAAGCCGTAGAAAGAGACCTCAGAAGAAACTAATCTTCCTGATCCTAGATCTTAGACTTCTAGTCTTCAGGATTATGAGATAATAAATTTCTGTTTAAGCCACCCAATCTGTGGTACTTTATTATGATCATCCTGGCAGACCAACACAGGGTCAATTACAACTAATAAAACCAACCAGCAAAACACACTAAGACGGACCATAGTTGCTTGTTTCAGACATTGTCACCCTTTGCTCTGTCTAGACTCGAAGTCTTTCAGAAAGAGCAAACCCACAAAATCCATTGTAACACATTATAACGTCAAAAATTCTTCCTCCTATCTCTCCTAAATCCTTCATGGAAGCCTTTTTCTCTTATTGGACTCACTGTAGACAGAAAACAGCTTGTCACCACTCATTAACTCTGACCTGTTCTAACATTACAACACAGGACAAACAGGACCAGCCACCTGGTCTTTACCATTTCACTCATTATTCTACATGCCTGCCTGTATTCTTTTATCCAATTTAAAAAGGCTTTCACAACTCTCAATATGAGGGGTGCAGCACAGCACCAGGCCAGCCGTATTTGCTCTACATTACTGCTTTCCAGATTTTTGTGGTTCTTTTTTTAATTTTTAAAAATAAAATGTTTGAGATATTAAATATTATTCCCAATTTTATCTTATTTTGATTTAAATCAGCATATCTCATCAGACTAGTTTGCAACTGTACCATTCACCCTACTTTCTCCAGTGTCTTTAATATACATTTAGAGCAGAAACTTCCACTACACTGTCCTCAAAACACTTCATTATTAAGTTATTTCTAGCTAAAGGATTTTAATTTATTGTTTTACAGTCTTTCTTCTTAGCATTTGAATGGTTTATAAGTTCAAAATCCTCACAAGTTCCTTGCTTGACCTGGACCCCACCTTCCTCTCCAAGCTCATTTCAGGTGTCCCTCCACCAGGCACACAGACCTCTTGCAGCACAGACCTGCCTGCTCATCAAGAAAACCAGGACCTCCCTGTCCTCAGTCATAGACATACTCCACCTTTCTCCCAAATTCAATTCACAAGCCGAACTTCCTGCTTGACAGTTGATAAATATGTACTAAATCTAACTTCATACCTCCACCTTTGAACCCCTATCCTACCTTTATCCCCAAACCTGCTATTCCTGCAGTCTCCCCTCGTTTATTTATGGCAACTCCATTATCCAGGTGCTCAGGGAAAAAAGAAAATCGTCAGAGTCCTTTTTCACATTTCCTTATCTCTTACTTTAATGCATTCTCTCAGAAAATCCTGTTGACTCTGTTTTCAAAACATGTTCAATTTTCTTTTTAATTTCTCATTATTTCCACTGCCCCTTCTCTAGTCTGAGCCACTATCACCCCTCTTTAGCTCCTGACTGGGCTGCCTGCCACCTCTGCCCTTTATAAGATATCTCAGCACAGCAGCTCAGTGATACCTTTAAAATCTAAGTAAGATGTATCATTCTTCTGCTTAAAGTCCTGCAGTGGCTTCCCAGTTCCCTTTGAGGAGGAGCCACCTCATGATGGCCTACATCACCTGATTTCACTCTGCTCCAACTCCACCAGCCATCTTGGGTTTCCTGCCAGCCACTTTCTGCTGTGTGAACTTTGCACTGGTTGTTCCCCTGTCTCAGAAGACTCTTCACCCAGAGAGCATGTTAACCTCTCACCTTTTCCAAAGCTTTGTTCAAAAGTAACCTTTTCAGTGAAGCAACATTGAATATCCTACTTAGAATTTCATCTAGCAACATTCCCCATGCTCTATTCCTCTTTACTCTGTTCTACATCTTTTTCTATAATAATTAATACTTTCTAACCTCCAATATAATTTACCTTTTTTATACCTATTATTTACTGTCTGTATTACAGTGTCAACTTTATGAGGTCATTGATATATCTGAAGTGGCTGAAATATAGCGGACTCCCAACTACTGGTAGGATGAATGTAGAGGAGACTTCTGTACAAATTGCAGTCTGCAAGTGTTTACAAGGTTGTTTCAAGGATAAATGAAATAGTGTGTGTAGCGGGGCTTTACAGGAGAGAGTCCCCTGTGACAAATACCCACGTCTTCACTCTTTCCATGAAAGTCACCACTGTTGTCAGTGGTGTATTTTTTCTATGTAAATATACTCATAAAAATATAAAATTGTTTTATGTGTGCATTTTAAAATAGTGAATGGCATCATAACATTAAAAACAAAAACCCTTTGTGACATGTAAAGCTTTATATGTGAGTGGGATTATTATTACTTGGGGGTAGTGATTAAGGGACTCTGAAAAGAAATGATAAATGACACATTTTGCAGTGACTATGTACCTTAACTCCAGAACAACCCTTGAATCTCTCTCTTCTGAGAATGGGGTACCCTATGAAAATACAAATGAATGCAATTTCCTTAAGGTTGAGACGAAGATTGGGAAGATAAATTCACTTTTCTAAGAAATAGTCTATTTGGTTTACCATTCTCCATGTGTTCTGAGGGATTCTGGAGGGATTTATATTCAATTTCTGAAAAAATGCTGAGTGTACTAAACTCAAAACATCACAAAACAGAATATTTTCTCAATCTCCTAGATATTTAATTCTTATGTCTACTTCTAATTCCTGGCTTCAGAGTTGATGCAAATCACAATTTATGACTATCAATTTCTAAAACATTTGACTATTTTAGACTACCTCACTGATTATTTCATCCTTATTATCTATATATATTATCTGAATAGCACTAATTTCAACATTCTCCTGCATGAAAAGCATTAGTTGATTCCATTAAAATAGTTTTTCCTACTGAATGCTGCTTATTTACCTCAAAAGTAGATTATGCCATTTTCTCTTTTAAAGACCTTCCTTTATTACTTCTTTTTGTATCATTGCCAATTTTTATATAATTTTTGCTGTCTTTATCAATATTCTTAAATTAATTATGATTTTTAACAAGTTAAAATAGGTCTATAATAGGTCCATTGTAGTTTAACCCAATAAATTTAGCAAGTAAAATTGAAGAATTGAGTCAATGAAACCATGTTAGGGTATCATTGCCAATTTAGCTATCAAAAGTAATCCATTATGATGTAGTTTATTATAAAGTACATTTAGTACATTAATTATTAATCCACATTGCAAGGCTTTTACCAAAAGCCTGTCCTTGATTGCTTTGTTTTCCCATGTTTAAGCAGTTAGATTCCACAATTTTGTAATCCAAGATTAGTATTCGGCGCCTTGATCAAATTCCCAAAGTTCTGTAATGTCTCCTTTTATTGCCAGTAAATCCAGATGGAAGTAGCTTTTAGTGTGGTTATTAAGTGTGAGTTTATTAATGTTATCTATTAAGCCCACACTACACATTGCCCATATAAGAACTTTCAGAATCATACTTGATAAATGTACCATGCAAGTCCAGAAGGTTTAAGAACAAAATGAAGACTTTAGTGTATAAATTAAAACACTTTGTTGGCACTCAAAAAGCACCTTGGACATAGAGTATGACTCATTAATTATACATTAGAGCACAGTCTTTCATCAATAAAGTTTATTTTAAACAAGAGGCACAAGTTCCAAAATGGACTTTTAACTAAAATTCAAGAAGGAGTAAAGAAAGGAAGCCAGTCAGGAAAATGTTAGTTCCTTGCATGGAATTGGGAGTAGGAGATGGGTGGGGGCCCTGTGCTAGGGGCAAATATACCCAGAGCTACAGGAATCATTTGCCTTTACAGCATATTTCTGGATGAGAAGTTTCTCATTCTCTTTTCCATTGTGATAACAGAAGACCCAACACTGCATGATTTATAAAGCAAAGGGATTTGGGCTCACAGCTCTGGAGGCTGGGAAGTCCAAAGAGAGGCAGCCACATCTGGTGAGGGCCTCATGCTGCCTCTTAATATGGGAGAAATCAGGAGAGAGAAGAGATCACACATGAGTGAGAGAAAAGGGAAACTAACTCTTGAAATAAATCATCCCCAAGAGAAAGGCACAAATCCTTTCATGAGGTTTCTGCCACCATGAGCTAAATACCCAAGTCCCACCTCCCAACACTGCTGTGTTGAAGAATTAAGGTTCCTACACATGAATTTTTGGGAAACAAATTAAAACCATAGCCAGAATACTAAAATTAGTACTGCCAACCCTTTCATAGTTTCCCACAAATAAGTTTCCAAGAGGCAGGAATGTGCTTTCCAACTGTTAATCCTTTTAATAAAACCTGGAAAAAGTCACCCTGCTCGCAAAAAAAGCTGGGGGCAGTGGCAAATGCCTGTAATCCCCTCTCTTTGGGAGGCAGAGACAGGAGAATCGCGAGTTCAAAGCCAACCTCAGCTATGGTGAGGCGCTAAGCAGCTCAGTGAGACCCTGTCTCTACATAAAGAACAAAATAGGGCTGGGGATGTGGCTCAGTGGTCCTTGAGTTCGATCCCTGGTACCAAAAAAAAAAAAAAAAAAAAGTCACCCTGCTCACATTTCTAAAACTTAACTTATATGCTAAGAAACAAAATGAAATAATGGATGGTCAAATTTTAGCCAGGCATGGTGGCACACACCTATAATTCCAGTAACTTGGTAGGCTAAGGCAGGAGGATTGCAAGTTAAACCCCAGCCTCAGAAACTTAGCAAGACTCTGTCTCAAAATTAGAATGTTAAAAAAAAATAAAGTGCTAGGAATGTGACTCAGTGGTTAAGCACTCCTGAGTTTAATCCCACGTACCAAAAAATAGAAATCAAGTTTATTTATAAAATGATAGTGTCTATTATCATTGTGGAAGTCCTAAAATGAAGGCCTAAGATGAACAATCACTGTGAAAACCTACCTGGAGTTCCATCTCATGGACAGTAGGACTGCAGAGCCTCACCACCCTCCCCTTCAATGGAGGACAAGGACCTCACATTCTGCAGCTGGTGTGGGTGGAGGACCACAGAGTTCCAGAGGTCAAGCTATGTTCCACCCTTAGGGGAAGGAGCTGGAGGCGGGTTTACTACAGCATGCTATAGAACACCAAGATGGTTATCTGCCTGTACCTACCTCCTCACTGGGGTCCAGAGCCAAAGTTACAGATTTAATATATCATTATAATCAATCAGCAAAGAAAAAGCTCTACATTATTAAAGGCCCTATAAGAAACAGAACGAGCAATATGTACTTTGTGGCCTAGTACCAGGGCTTGGTACAGGTGAGCAGAAGCCATGCATCCACTTGGACAAGGTTGGGGAGCTGCATGCTGCATGGATGTGCAACTACAGCAACATCTAAAGTGATGGTAGTGTCACAGTCCTACCTATAAGCATAAGAGCTCTCTTTGGAACACAAAGAGATAACATCATCACATTGCAGTGAGGAGACAGATTTTTTTCCCTTTATCTCTAGCTCCATCGAAGGATTTTCTGCAATAATATGAAAGAATCTGGGGCAGAGGTGGAGAGATTAAACTGAAATTTGCTCTTTGACTCTTCCTGGGGCCCTATTACAAACCCTTGATAATGTGCCATAGGACATTTACATTTCATCTTCTTTCTCTCCCTCTGGAACATGCAGCATCCATTAGCTGCCCCTAAAATAACTGAGAATTCAACTAAAATGTGAAATCCAAACAAAATTTCCATACCTAAATCAACATGCTGCTCCCAAAGATTTCATGTTCAGGGAATTAAAAAAAAAAGGCTGATGACCAAACTATCTCCCTCCAAATTGTTCCCAGCCCCTCACCGTTGGTTATACCCAATAGGTAAAAGCAAGACAAGTAGATTTACTTTTTGTTGGTGTATCTTACCCATTGGTTTGTACAAGCCCTTTACATCTTCTGACACAAAATCCAAATGCAGCTGCTTAGTTGCCTTGTGAGGCTTTGCTGAGGGTGGCACTACAGCAAGTCATTTGCTTATAGTCATAATGAAGTGTAAAGATGACCAGTTTTTAAGTCTGTCTTTATCCTTTGCTTCTCAGTTTTTCAGTCTTTGACACTTATTAACAGTTCTTGCTAGAAAGAGAATGAATTTGTTGCTTGCCATGTTTTGGACAAATATCCCCCGAAGGTCTACACGTTAAAGACTTGGTCCCCAAAGTGATGCTGTTGGGAGATGATGGAGCCTTGGGTCTTATGGAAGGCCCTTAGATCACTGGGGGATGCCTTGAAGAGAATTATGGGACCCTGGCCACTTTTCTTTCTCTCATTGTTCCCCGGTCAGGAGAAGAGTGGTTTTGCTCCATCATTCACTCCTGCCATGACGTGCTATCTTGCCAGAGACCCAAAGCAAGAGCCACTTGATCATTGACTGGATCCTCCAAAACTGTGAGCCAAAACAAACTTTCCTCTTTGTAAGTTTAATTATCTGAAGTACTTTGTTACATGACAGAAAACTGACAAACACATTATTTAGCTTGCACTTTGTCAGCAGAATTTACCCCAAAGTTTTGGTCAAATAGCCCTGGACAGCTTTAGGTGACCTCTCTGGGCATCCTGAGAGTAAAATGGGGACTTCTCTTTTTATTTTAAAGGGACTCAAGATGTGACAGTTGAACCAACGCCTCACCATAAAATGCAAGGGAAGTGACAGAAAGAGTGACAGACAAATTAAAGAGTAAGTTCTGTTTAGCAATTTTGGGTGACAGCACTTAAAATTTTTAGCTCTAGGATTGTTTAGGAATGACAGTATGCAGCTGAGAAAGGCAGCTTATCCGTTATAAAAAGGAATTTGTGTGTGAACTTAGAAAAAGCAGTCCTCAAAAGTGGAAAAAAATTCTTTACATATGTTATTTAAATAAGAACCCATTAACCTTTTATACAGTCTTCAAATTGTCTATTGCCACATTTCATCATTAGCCCAACATTTGAATCAAGTCTTTCAGACAGATTTTGTTTCACTGCTCCTATAGAAACGTCAGGAGAAATTGGAGTTAGCCTTAATTTGTTGTTATTGTTGTCATTTTTCTAACCAGAGGACTTTGCTCTCATGAGCATCAACTTCTGACCAAAGGAAGGCATGAAGAGTGTCTCTTTTTAATAAGGTGTTCACTGCATGTGATAACTAATGACACCACAACCTGGCTCATCTCATTATTGAAAGCAGACACTTACTGAGCACTTAATATGTACGAGAAACTATGCTAAGTACTTTGTGCTCATCATTTGTTTCTGACACATACAAAGAACACTCAAGAAATGTGTTTTTAGAGGAAGAGAGGAAGGAAGAAGGAAGGGAGGGAAAGAGGGAACAAAGTTTTATCATCACGTATAGCTTTTACCAAACACTTACTCTTTGTAGTCATTTAAGAACTTGAAAAACAAGTAATTGATCAGGTAGAAATATTCCTACTTTCATTGGAATTTATTGAGACAGGTCCCAAACTAGGCTATACATATACCTAAATTACCTTTTGATTTTTGCACTTACAGTCTTCAATCATGAATAATTCTACTGCCAACAGGTTAGACTATTAGCTCAGAAGTAAAGAAGTTAAAAAATCAGAGTTTTCTCACTTCAGAGAAACTCTGAGGTAAATCCAGTTACCATAACCTCCTTGTTTTGTACTTTTCTTTTTGTGCTCCCAAGATTTGAAGTCAGGAAACAACCCCTAAGGTATAAACAACAATAGATTACTCATAGATGGTATAATCAAAAGATGAGTGCTAAGGCCCAGGCCAGGACCAAGCTGTCATCTAGAGAGAGAGATCAGCCCAAGCCTGTCCAAACATTCATTACAAACATTTTTCAGAATGTTTCCTATGGATTTGATCCAGCTTTTTACCATGTCCCTATCTCAAAAAGTTGATCATTCCCAGTGCTATAAACTTTCAGATAATAAAAATGATAAAATCTTAAGAAAAAAGGGGGGAAAAATCCATGAACTCAAATGGAAAGCCTGTGCAATGGGGACAAATGGTCCCCTGGAGAATCTATACATCACAAACCGAAATTCAACAAGTTATTTAGGATAATTTTTAGTGAAGGATGAAGTTGGAATTTTACCATCTATAGGGTTGAAGTCTTGTGGATAGAGGATAGTGTCCCTTCACTCAGTTTGTTCCTGGTCCTTCATTAGAGATCATGAAATAATTACTTTGTGAACTACAAAATGCATGCCCTCTTATTTCTGTTGTTTTGGAGGTGATGAGTAGAGAATGTTACTATTAATGTTAACTATTTTTGGTCATATTGTTATTGTGTTGATTAACAATTTGAAGCTAGTCCTCCACATCCATGTTGTTCCCATTTACAAAACAATTAAAGCACACAGCTATTTCGATGCTTTTCTGTGTTTTCTGCTCTGTTCCCAGCCTAACTGGGTTCTCAACTAGTTCCCACTCAATTCTTGACCCACAGCCTGACCTTCCATTTACTGCTTCATTTCTATCTCTTGGGGCTTGATACTAGGGAAAATAAAATCATATAATTCTCTTAACAGATGCAGAAAAATAATACTCAAAATTTAATATAAAAATTCTTCAAAATTATGATAAAAAGACTTTCCTAACCTGAGAAAAGCATTTCTCACAATACTCACAAGCCTGTAGCAATCATCATATTTAATGACAAAATGATACAATAATTTCCATTTAAACTGCAAACAAAACAATGTACCCACTATCCTAGTATCACTGTTTTTATTAAATATTTTACTAGAGGTCTTAGAAAAAAATGAAATAAAATTTATAAAAATTTAAAAATATAAAATTGCATATTTCATCCAATGTGATTATCTAATATTTTAAAGAGAATCTACAAACAGTTGAAACCAATGAAAAGTTCAGCAAAGTTGCTAGATTAAAGTAATTTAACTAGACAACATATTGAATTCTTACTGTGGGTCAGGTACAGGTCAGGGTATTTTCCATATATTATTAACTAATAGTTTTCAGTAATCTAATGCAATAGCCCCTTGAGATTGTTACGGTAATCATTCACAAAGAAAACTGATGTACAGAAAGTTTAGTTAGCTAATCATTATAGATTGAATTTATTCCTCCCAAAAGATATGTTGAAACTCTAACCATTAGTACCTGTACATATGAGCTTATTGAAAACTAGATCTTTGCAGGCATAATAAAAAATAAGGTGTGTATTCAGGGTTCCTCAGAGAGAGAATAAATAGGATAGATAAATAAAGAAAGAGATAAGAAGGGATTGGTTCATGCCATTTTGGAGACTGAGCAGTCTCATGACAGGCCAACTTCAAGCTGGAGATCCTGGGATATTGGTAGCAGGGCTCCATCCCAGTTCAAAAGCCTATGGTATAACCTTCTATCTGAGGTCAAAGGTGTGAGAACCTGCAGGGGCTGTTGGTGCAAGCCTCAGAAGCCAAAAGCCAGAGAACCTGGAGTTCTGATGTCCAAGTGCAAGAGAAGATGGATGTTCCAGCTCCGGGAGAGAGACAGAAAAGAATTGCCTTTTCTTTGCCATTTTGTTCTATCCAAGCTCCTAGCCAATTGGATGGTCCCTTCCCACACTGAGGGCAGGTCTAGATCTCCCGACTCAGTCCACCAGCTCACATGCCAGTCTGCTATGGAAACACCCTCACAGATACACACAACCACAGTGCTTTACCAGTTCTCTAGGTATTACTTAATCCCAAGAGTTGACACCTTAAATTAGCTATCACAGAGCCATTTTAGGGTATTCCCTTATATGATATGATTGTGCCCTTATAAGAAGAGGGAAATCTGAACACATACATAAACAGTGCACCATGTGACAAGGCAAGTCAAAGAGTATCAAATTGCTAGTGTCACCAGAAGCTAGGAAGAGGAAAAGAAAGATGCCCTTCAGTTTCAGAGGGAGTAGAACCCTACATGTACACCAGTAAAAACAAATTGGAAAATACAGTATAAAAACAGATACTATTCACAATTATATAACTACAGACACTTTGAAATAAGCCTAATAATGAATATTCAGGATTCAGTCAATTCTCTCTTGTGGCAATTATGTTCAATGAAGCCACCACAAACACCAAAACAGCAAATATTAAACTATTGCTCTTAGCGGAAATGCATGATTAGGTTCCTGTGAACCTCTGATCACAATATTGTCACCAGTCAATACATAATCTCATTTTATGTGTGTTACTGTTTAAAGACACCTTACTTGATTTGATATATATTGTTAACTTCTTACCACTGAACTCACAGTCATTAGTACTATAACTCATGCTGAAAGAAGGTTTATCTTACACACATAGTTTTTCCATAAGGCACATCACAGCCTTCTTGTACTTAGGAACATTAAACAGCAATTCAACAATTTCTTTGGGAGCCATTTATAAAAAGCAAAATCACTAACAAAAATGCATACATTTTTTTAAAATGACACTAAATGAACCTCAAAGAGGACATTTATGTTTACAGTGTGAGAGCTAAAACAAGAAGGCAGAGCATCACTTTGTTTCAACTCAACTGAGAATGTTCATGCCTGTTGGACACTCAAATTTTCATCACTATGCTCATGTCCACAAATGGCCTGAAAGCTCAGTGAGTATTGACATGTAAATTGCAAACAAATTTTAGAAAGTAGGCAAAGTCACAAGTATAGTAGCTCTGAATAATGAGAACCAACTGTATTTATGGAGAAAAGCACACAACCTTATAAAAGGACAAAAAAAAGACCCTAATAATTGGAGAAAAATTAGGTATAAAGATTTATTCTGACAGAAATTAGAACTGAGAATAAAGCTGTATTTATCAGGACTAGCATGCTTTTAACATGAGGCTAGACAGATAGAATGAGGGAACAGAATATAGAGACCAGAAACCAGAATACACTTGTACAGAAATGTTGCATGTATCTGAGAGGGTGTTACAAGTGAGAGGAAGAGGATTAATCATTCAGAAAACATGATCAAGATCAGTAAGTTATTCATGTAGAAAAAAGATAGATTCCCACCTCACATCATATCAAAAGTAAACTGGGGAAGAAATGAAAGACTGAAATGTAAAAGGTAAATTTTTAACATTTAAAAAAATAGAGATGTAGATTCTAGGTGAGATCTATTTAGTAGAAGAGAAAAAAGCACAAACCATAATGGAAATATTAATAAATTTGATATTAAAGGTTTAAAATTTCTGTTCAGTGAAAGATATTATTCAGTTAAAATGCAATCCACAGGTTAGGAAAAACATTAACAAAAAGTTAACATATAAAATTTATATAAATCCTGCAAATAAATAAGAAAAAGATAAAAATTGATAATAGGAACAGAAATAAAAATATACAAAAGATATTAAAGATGAGTCATCAAAAGAATGCAAAAACATTAAATTTCACTTCACATTCTTTCAATTGGAAAAAGTTAGAAAGTCTGATAATCTCACATTTGGGTAAGGATGTGAAAAAACAAGAACTTTGAACACTGCTGGTGGAAACCAAATTGACAAAACTATATTGATGAGCAATTTGGTAATGTCTATTCAAGTGAAAGCTGTGTCTATCCTTTACTCCAGAATTCATCCTGTAGGTACAACCCTGGAGGAAACTTCTTCACATGTGCTCAAGAAGATGTGTAAGAGGACATGCACTGCAGGATGATTTGTAACAGCAAAAATCTAGGAATTCCCTAATTACCTATGAAGAGTAGATTTGATTGATTATGGTTATAGTCATATAACAAAATACTATATGAGGGCCCAAATAGGTAAATTCAAGTAACAATAAGGTACAGAAAGATACATAAGAATTCCATTTACACAAAGTTTAAAACAGAGCCATTTGCTTGTATCATTTATTGATATTTACATGTTTTCTAGATTCATGACAATGATGAGTGACAAATTTAGGATGGTAGCTATCCTAGGGCAGGGAATGTTACTGAAGAGAGCCAGTCAATTGTGTATACAATGTATTATATTTTTAACTTATAACAAATATGTTAAAGGTTAAGAGTTGAAATAAGAGTGACCTGTTTGTTGTAGTCCTCTCTATAACTCTCTGTGAATGATTACAAAGTCCATCTAAAGAAAAAAAAGTGTGTTAAAGTGTATTGAAGTCAGAAGGAATGTCAGTTTAAGTCCTAAATTCAGCACTTGCTGTTAAAATTTAGAGCTTGCCATCAAGTTCTATAAATAAGATAATAGAATGTAGGAATTATACTTAATCCTCTAATTACTCTCAGCTTTAATCAAGCCTTTATTAACATAATGTGTCTAGCTTGGGGTCTTAAAACCTGAGAGGGGATTTAGGGAAGAGTAATCAAAACAATGAAAAATAAGTAGATGATATAAGAAAAGGCAATGAGAATTGAGACGACTTAGACTAGTGAAGAAAGTGACAAATAAAATATATTGAGAAGGATGCCAAGTTTGCTCTTTTTATAATACTGACGTCTATGACTCAGTTAAGACCTTACTAAAACTACCTGTTTAGGTTGTCTATTGCTGTGCAACAAATCACTCCAAAATACAATAGGCTAGAGCAATGATAAGCGTGTATTTTGCTTAGGAACCTGTAATTTTGTCAGGACTTCAGGTGGGACAGCTCTTTGCTGCTCCTTGTGGCAGCAGTAGCAGCAGCTCATCTGGAATGAGAAGATCCACTTGCACAATGATTCAGTCACATGCCAGCACAGTGATGCTGATTAATGGCTGGAGCTATGCCAGGACTATGGGCCATGATTCCCAGTTCTTCTTGTGAGTGTCTCCATGGGCTTCTTGAATTTCTTCACAACATGATGCCTGGATTCCAAGAGTGAGCATCCCATAACATTTTCAAAAAATGCATGACATTTTTAAAACCCCATCCTTAGAAGCCATAGTGTCACATTCACCTATTGGTTCTATTCTCTTTGTTGAGGCCATCATAAAGACCCATCCAGTTTCAGTAGAGAAGTGTCACACATGCACCCTCTTGATAGTAGAGTGGCACAAGTGAGAAGAACCTTGGGTGAGAAGATACTGTTGCATTCATCTTTCTAAAATACAATTTGCCACACTAACATCCTTGCTAAAATCTCTTTCCAGCTCAATCTGCTCGGTTCACTGTTCTCAGAACTGAGACCATCATATCAGGCTCTTTTCAATATCAAGGGACTCTATCCTGGAAGTTTTCATGGAGTCAAAAGTTATATAATAATTCATTAAAGGAACATGAAACATTTGCTTCTGTGACCAAAACTTAGGAAAAGCTCACCAAAA
This sequence comes from Geosciurus inauris, assembly GCA_004024805.1. Classification (NCBI taxonomy): domain Eukaryota; kingdom Metazoa; phylum Chordata; class Mammalia; order Rodentia; family Sciuridae; genus Geosciurus; species Geosciurus inauris. The sequence goes on from PVHX01001667.1 coordinate 186,013, forward strand.
GATTGATGTTTTCAGGTGCTCTTCTGCTTGAGTTCATCTAAAATAACATAACAGCACATTCATATTTCATGGAACCCAGTATCAAGATGATGTGCAGAAACATCAGCACCTCAGGTACATTGGGAGGAATTCACACAGCACTTTTTCTGCCACCTGTTATAAATTAATAGAATGTAACTCACACATCAAAATAAGATTTTAAAATACTTTTACCCAAAGAAAGACAAGATAGGCCTTGAAAAGTTTTTCTTTGAAGTTCTTTCTTCAGTTAGTTGACTTGGGATATTTCAACACAATTGCCAAAAGAGACAGTATTTATCAATTTAAGATGTTTAGTTAGCTGCATTATTTCCATTTTCATTCTATCTATTAATTAAATACATTGCCTTCCTCTTATTTTACTAAAACTGGAAAATCAACTAACATTTTACACCAGAGCATGTTCTATCTCTTCTTGCTTGCTAAAAGTGTTATACATGCTATCTGAAGGGATACCAGCTAGGAGCTGACTGACAAGTGAGATAAGTTTGCCCTAGGGACTAATTTGACTATAACGGTTCTTAGGACCCTACCTCTATTAGGTTGAAGCATATTAAATTGCTGATAGTCGACCAGTTTTGACCAACAAGAAATGGGAATTTCAAATGGTTCAATATACATACATAGGTTGTATTAATACGTACATGTATAATATGTATAGTATTCATACATACTATAGTGTGAGTATACCTGTAGTCCGGCCTGCTTAAAAGGATGAGACAGGAGATACAAGTTCAGGGATAGCCTGGGCAACACAGCAAGATCCTGTTGCTTTAAAAAAAAAAAAAAAAGTGTGTATGTGTCTATTTGTCAGATGGAGAAATTTTCTTGCAAAACTGAAGAAGTCAGGGATTTGATTCAAGGTCAATCTAAGATGAACTGTAACTGAAAAATAAAACTGCTTTTCCTTGTACATACGGTTTTGATGTTAAAGCCTAAAAACTTACCCAGTGAATTCTGTATGTATGGAATTGCCCATAAGAAAAAAACAAATAAGAAACCCTTGCTATCTGGATTATTTTTAGCTGCTGTGTAAATTAGCTAATAAAACCTACATATGACAGCCTTTAAGAATAGGTTTGATGTTATTGGTTAAATTTCTTGTGGTTTTTTTAATAAGCCAAATTAAACTGAAATTGTTAGATTTTTGTTTCCTTAACTATCAAATAAACAAATCCTGATTTTCCAAAAGTAACAAAAAGTATTCTTAAGCAATACTTAATAAGTATTTAATACTATAATTATGATCCATAAAATAGGTATCCACAAAAATGTATTACCACAATGATTGGCAATTATGATTAGTATAACAATAATAAGGCTGTGGCAGAGTTTGGAAACTAATAGCCAATTTTAATTGCTACAAAAAATACCATATGCTAAGAAAATTAAGATGAAAGTGATGTATAATTTTAAAACACATTAACTTTCTTGATAATCTTTGGGAATAAACATAGGATTAGGATAAAGTTTTTTTAATATTTTTTTAGTTGTTAATGGACCTTTATTTTATTTATTTGTATGTGGTGCTGAGAATCGAACCCAGTGCCTCGCACATGCTAGGCAAGCGCTCTACCACTGAGCCACCGCCCCAGCCCAGGATAAAGGTTTTGTGAGTATTAGGGGGAAGTACAAAGTTTACCAGAATGTTTAAATGTTTCCAATTAAGTTTTAGAATTTCTCATGTTTTAAAAAGACATAAAATGCCTCAATTCCACTTGAAGTGCTCCAACTTGAGTGAATTAACAGTGAAAGGATAAAAGTTACATTGAGTTTAATACATACAATATACTATTCTGAACTTCTCTTTCAAGTGTAGTCAGCAACTACAGTATAGCCCTCTGGATATGGGAGGGAGACAAATCGTTTTGTACACCCAGCTCTCCAATTCCAGCCTGACATTCTTTTCTTCAATCACAAAAATGTGTGGCCAGAGAGAGAAATGGGAGGGCAAATTCATACCTCTTACTTTTTCACGTGTGCAGATAAAAAACCCCCATGATCAATGTCTCATTACATTTGAGTGTGTACCATTCATATTTCTTTGAATTCCTCAAAATCTATATATAGTTTGCTATATATTATCTTTAAGTAACACATTTAGTAGCATTTCTGAAAGTGTTCTCCATGCATTATTATGACATGAAAGAATTTCATGTCAATGCTGGGTTTAACCAGTTTACTTGTTTATTTCAGTTCTCATTAGAACTTTTTACATACAAATATTTCATGCAGCCCCTATGTTATATGTAGTAAGGATCATTTCCCAAAATTATTTCAGTGATGGAAAACATTTTGTAAAAGTACCTCAATACACCTTGTGAAGCTTGTCATCTCTCTTGATACCAATGTGAACTATGAGTTTTTAATGACTGATTTTCTGTCATCAACTTCTTATTTCTCTTTCTCAGATTCTAATAACTTCTGCATATTTATTTGGTAGTTTATTTAATAAATACTTATCAAATGTCTGTTATACTCCTAGAACTGTTATGGGTCTTACAGACATAGAAGTGAACAATTTTTAAAATGTACTTTTCCTTATGGAATTTACATTCCAGTTAGGGGACATGGCAATTAATACATAAAGGAATGTTTGATCAAAATCAAATATTGAAGAAAATAACTTTTTAAAAATGAACAAAAGATTCTCTGGGTGGAAGGAATGATTGCAGCATTTTACTGGGTTATCAACATGATTTCTCTGAGAAGGTAAACTTCAAACTGAAGAAATATGTAATCACTATTACCCTTTATTATTTCTCTTGTCCTTTGTGTTACTTTTAATCAAAAGAATAAGGGTAGCTAGGAAAAAAATGAAAATATACTAGGATTTTACATTAAAAAACAATAATTGCTGCTCTAATTCTCGCCAACCTAGCTCCAATTTCAGAAACAGCCTCTTTTAATAGTTCATGATTTTTGTTTTTCTGACAATTACCATTATATGGACATCACAGGTGAAGGCTGGTAGCGTAGCAAAAAGCAAAACTCAGGGTCCCTCAGTGATTTCAAAGCTACCATATCAACCCTGGCGTTCCTTTTTTCATCTAAGACAGGAACAAATCTATTCTGTCTCTCTTAAGCCCCTGTTATTTGGAGCTGTTTCTTGTTGCCAACCCCTAACTGATACAGGATCCACACCACAACCTCACTTGACTCACAGGAAAGATTCTAACCATCCAGATCAAATTTATTATTTAAATTATTTTAAAAAATTTATTTTAACTAATAAATTAAAACAAAATTTGTACATATTTATGAGGTTCCATGTCATGTTTTATTATTATTATTATTTTTTGGTACCAGGGATTGAATTCAGGGGTACTTGACCACTGAGCCACATCCGCAGCCCTATTTTGTGTTTTACATAGAGACAGGGTCTCACTGAGTTGCTTAGTGCCTCACCGTTGCTTGTCATGTTTTAATATGTGTATGCATTGTATAATGTTTAAGTCAGGTTAAAAATATTTATCTTGGGCTGGGGATGTAGCTCAGTGGTAGAGCGCTTGCCTCGCACGTGTGAGGCACTGGGATTGATCCTCAGGACATAAAAAATAAATTAATAAACAAAGATATTGCATGTCCATCTACAACTAAAAATATATTTTTAAAAATATATATATATATGAAGTTATTTTATATATGTATATAATATCTTGGTCATATATATATATATATATCTCCCAGAAAAGTTGTCATTTCTATATGGTAAAAACATTCAAAAAATCCTTTCTTCTCACTTTTCAAAATGTACAGTACATTATTGTCTATGATCACCCTACTGTGTAATATAGCACACCAGAACTTCTTGTTCCTACCTAACTATTCAGTTCCTGTTGATCAATGTTTCCTCATTCCTCTCTTACTCTACTCTCTCAAGGTTCTGCTAACCTCCATTCTACTCTCAACTTCTATGAGAACCACTGTTTTGGATTTCATATGTGTGAGATCATCCAATACTTGTCTTTCTAAGCCTGGATTACTAACTTCATTTAACATAATGATCTCCAGTTATATCCATGTTGCACACAAATGACAGGATTTCATTCTTTTTATGGTTGAATAGTATTCCATTGCATATATGTACATTTTCTTTATCACTCATCAGTTGGTGGACATTTAGGTTGATTTCATATCTTGGTCATTGTGAATAGTGCTGCAATGAACATGAGAGTATAGGTGTCTCTCTGACACGCTGATTTCATTTCCTTTGAAAATATACCCACAAGTGAGATTACTGAATCATGCAGTAGTTCTATTTTTAATTCTTTCAAATACTACATTCCCACCAAAAGTGTGCAAGAGTACTTTATTCTCCACATCCTCAGCAGAACTCTTTAGCTTTCTTCCTTTTGATAATAGTCACTCTTACTAGGGTAAGGTGATATTGTGATTTTGATTTGCATTGCCCTGATGATTAGTGATGTTGAGCATTTTTCCATGTAGCTTTTAGCTATTTTATGTCTTATTTTGAGAAATATCTATTTTGATCTATTGCCAATTTTAAAAATTGGGTTGTTTTTGTTATTGTTTGATGTTTTGCTGTTGAGTGTTGGTGTTCTTTATCTATTCTGGATATAAATCCCTGGTCAGATATATAGTTTGCAAATATTTTCTCCCATCTGTAACTTGTCTCCTTACTCTGATTATTTTTTCCTCTGCTGTGCAGAAACTTTTTAACTTGATGCCCAATTTTTCTACTTTTGCTTTTGATTCCTTGCCTTTGGGGTCTTTTCCAGGAACTCATTACCCATTCCAAAGTCCTGAAGCATTTACCCTATGTCTTCTTCTAGTATTTTCATAGGTTTAGGACTTACATTTAAGTTTTTAATCCATTTTAATTTTTTTTCCTTTGTAACTGGTGAAAGATAGGAATCTGAGTTCATTCTTCTGCATATGAATATTAAATTTTCTCTGCAATTTATTGAGAAGACTATCCTTTCTTCTATGTGTCTTCTTAAACACCTTTGTTGAAAATCAGTTCACTCTAGATGATGGGTTTACTTCTAGACTCCCTATTTTATTCTCTTGGTCTACACATCTATTTTTATGCCAATACCATACTGTTTTGATTGCTACAGCTTTGTAGTATGCTTGGAAAATAGGTACTGTGATGCCTTTCACTTTGTTCTTTGGGTTTGTGGCAGAGGGATGGAATGTTTCCATACAAAGTTACAACTGGCTTTTCTACTTCTGCAAAAAATAATGACATTGGTATTTTGATAGGGACTGTATTGAATCTATAAATTGCTTTGGGTCATATGAACATTTTAACAATATTTATTCTTCCAATTCATGAACATGGGATATCTTTACATTTTTCTATGTGTCTTCTTTGATTTCTTTCACCAGTGTGTTATAATTTCATTGTAGAACCCCTTCACCTCTTTGGTTAAATGTATTCCTGGGTATTTTTGTAGTTATTATAAATGGTATTAATTTCTTGATTTCTACTTTAGATAATTTGTTACTAAATTTATCAATGCTAGTGTGGTTTTGTATGTTGATTTTGTACCCTGAAACTTCAGTGAATTTATTTATTAGTTCTTGCAATGGTTTGGATCTTAAACGTCACCCAAAAGCTATGTGTTAAAGGCTTAGTTCCCAGCCTGTGGCACTATTGGATTGTGGTGGAACCTGGGAGGTGGAGCCTAGTGATTAGATTGTTAGAGTTGGCCTTCAAAGGAATATTAGGACTCTGTACTCTTGTGTTCTCGTTCTCTCTCTCTCTCTCTCTCTCTCTCTCTCTCTCTCTCTTTCTCTCTCTCTCTCTCACCATGAAGTGAGTAACTTTACTCCACTATGTGCTCCCTGCCATGATGTTCTCCCTTACCACAGACCCAAAGAGATGGGGCCAAGTGACCATTGACAGAAACCTCTGAAACCATGAACCAAAATAGAGCTTTCTCACTTTAAATTGATTTCCTATAGTATTTTGTCACATTGAAGGAAAGCTGATCAAGATGGTTCTAATAGCTTTATGGCAGATTTTTTGTGCTTCTCTATGAACAAGATCATGTCATCTGCAAAGAGTGACAATTTGACTTCTTTATTCCAAAATGGATGATGGTTTCTCTCTTGTCTTATTCCTCTGGTTAGGACTTATAGAAGTGTTGAATAAAAGTGGTGAAAGCAGGTATCTTGTCTTGTTTTAGATTTTAGAGAGAAAGCTTTCAAGTTTTTACCATTCAGTATAATGTTAGCAATTGGCTTATTATAAATGGCCTTTATTATGTAGAGGTGCATTCCTTCTATTCCTAAGTTTGCTGCATTTTTATCATGAAGATATTTAGTCATATGGCTTTTCTGCATCTACTGAGATTACCATATGGTTTTTGTTCTTCATTCCATTGTTTTGGTGTGTCATGTTGATTGACTTACATTTGTTGAAACATTCTTTCATTCCTGGTATGAATCCCAATTGGTCATAGTGAGTAATCTAAATGTAGTTTGGGATTCAGAATGCTAGATATTTTTTTGAGGATTTTTGCATGTAATGTATATTGGCTTGTAGTTTTCTTTTTTTCTTGTATCCTTATCTGGTTTTAGAATCAGAGTAATGACAGCCTTGTAGAATGTATTTGGAAGAATCCCTTCCTCTTCTATTTTTTAATAACTTAAAGAATATTGGTATAAGTTATTTAAGTGTTTAGTAGAATTCAATAGTGGCATCATCTGGTCCTGGGTTTTTATTTGATGGGGGTTCTTTTTGATGGGAGACATTTTGTTATAGAATTAATCTCATTACTTGTTATTGGTCTGTTCAGGTTTTTCAATTCTTTATGACTCAGTCCTGATAAGGTGTTTGTGTTTAGGAATTTCTCCATTTCTTGTCTATTATCAAGCCCACTAGAATATAGCTGTTCATAATAGTATATAAAGATTTTTTGTATTTTTGTTTTATCAGTTGTAATATTTCCCTTTTTGTTTCTGATTTTATTTAATAGAATCTTTCTTCTTTATCTTGGTCTACCAAGGGTATGTCTGAAGAACCAGTTCTATTTTCTTTTGTATTGTTTTTCAGTATCCATTTTATTTTTTCCTGCCCTAAGCTTTATTATTTCTTTTCTTCTACTAACTTTAGGTTTAGTCTTGTTTTTATAATTCCTTGAGATGCAACAATTGATTATTTGAAATCTTTCTTCCTTTTTGATGTGGGTATTGATTGCTATAAACTCTCCTCAGTACTGCATTTTTCTGTATCCTCTAGGTTTTACTATGTTGTGTTTCAATTTTCATTTGTTTCAAGAAATTTTTAACATTTTATTCTTGATTCCTTCCTTGGTCCATTAGTTGTTCAAAAGCAAGTTGTTTGGTTTCCATGTATTTGTAATGTTTCCAAAATTTTTCTTATTATTGCTTTCTGTCTTTATTACATTATGGTCAGAAAAGATACTTGATGTGATTTTAATTTTTTAAAAGTTTGTTGATAGTATTTTGTGGTCTATCATATAATCTATCCTAGAGAACGGTTCATGTGCTGATGATAAAAAAATAAGTGTATTCAAGCAGCTGTTGGATAGAATGTTTTTTAGATGTTTGTTAGGTCCATTTGACCTAAGGTGCAACTTAAATCTGATATTGTTGTTGTTGATGTTCTGTCTAGATGATATGTCCATTGCTGAAAGTCAGTTGTGCTATGGTTTAGATATGAGGTGTTCCCCTTTTGTTGTTGTGAGACAATGCAAGAAAGTTTAGAGGTGAATGTTTGTATCTAAACCTAATCAGTACATTGACCCACTTGAATGGATTAACTAGCTGATAACTATAGGCAAGTGGGTTATGGCTGGAGGAGGAAGGTCACTGAGAAAGTACCTTTGCATATATACTTTGTCACTAATGAGCCAAGCTTAGTCTCTCTCTGATTCTTGACCATGTCCTGAGCTGCTTTCCTTCTCACCCTTTTACAACACAGTGTTCCACCTCATCTCAGGCCAATGATGAGCAATGGAATTGGACATCCATAGACTAAGACTTCTGAAACTATAGCACCAAATAAACTTTTCCTCCTCTGTATTGCTCTTGTCAGGTCTTTTGACCACAGCAACAAACAAGCTGAATAAAACAGGGTGTTAAAGACCCAAACTATTATTGTAGTGAAGTCTAGCTTTCTTTTTCGATCTATTAATATTTGCTGTATGTGTTTGAGCACATATATATTAAGAATTGTAACTTTCCCTTATTGATTTGGTCCCTTTATCATTACAGAAGATATTATTCAGTTTTTTGTCATTGTGACAAATCCCTGAGAAAAACAACTCAGAGAAGGAAAAATATATTTTGGCTTAAGTCTCAAATGTTTCAGTCCATATTCAGCTGGCTCCATGGCAGGAACGTCATGGCAGAGTAACATAGAAGAGGAATACTGTTCAGTTCCTGGCAGCCAGGGAGCAGAAAGGAAGCAAGAAAGGGGCCAGAACCAGAAATACCCTTCTAGGGCATACCCCCAGTGATCTACTTTCTCTAACCATGCCTTCTACCACTCTGCAATAGTTTATTCAGTTATCAATGTATTAATCCACAGATGACATCAGAGCCCTCATATTCAAACATTTCCCAAATGTCCCATCTTTGAACATTGCTGCTCTGGGGACCAATCCTTCAACATATGAGTCTTTGGAGGACATTCCATATACAAACTGTAATTAATAATGACCTTTCTTGTCTCTTTTACTGCTTTTTACTTAAAGTCTATTTTATGTGATATAAGTATGGCTACTCCCTCTTTCTTTTAGATTTCATTTTGCATGGAATATTTTATTCCATCCCTTCACTTTTATTCTATGTGTGTCCTTAGAGATGAGGTGAGTTGCTTAAAAGCAACATATAGTTGGGTCTGGTTTTTTTAAAAAACAGTCATTCTAGAGTGCTGCTCCAGAGTTCCTGTGGACCAGCAGGAGCCTGAGAGGGCCCAGATCTGCCCTCAGGAAACTCCATTGGTGTACAGCCAACGGGAGACCAGGCACTGCTAGCCGCTAGCCACTGGGGAGCCCAAACTCAGGGTAAAAGTCCCCGCAGAGACCCCAGCACGAGGCAGCCCCACCCAAGGGTGACCTGGGCCTGCCTCAATTCCACCCCAGAGTTCCTGCAGACCAGCAGAAGCCTCAGAGGGCCCAAATCCACCCTCAGGAAACTCCACGGGTGTCCAACTAAGGGTTGGCCAGAGACTGATAGCTACCAGCCACAGAGGAAGGCACACCCAGGGTAAGAGTTGCCTGCAGAGATCCCAGTGTGAAGAGGCCCACCCAAGTGCCCTCTGGGCCTGCCTCAGTTCCCCTCCAGAGTTCCTGTGGTCAGGCGAGACAGGAGGCCCAAAACCAGCCTTAGGGAATGCCAGGGGTGCCCAGTTGAAGATAGACCAGAGCCTGCTAGCCTCCAGACCCAGGGGAGCCCACACTCACTATAAGGGTTGCACACAGACTCTCCTGCTTGTGACCCTGCCTAAGTGAGACCTGGGCCCACCTCCAGTTCTGCTCCACAGTTCCTGTTCACAGGCAGGAGTGCAAAGGAGGGGAAAAACAGCCCTCGAGGCCACCTCAGAAGCCCAGCAAAGGCCACTCCCACTGTCCTCTAGAGGTACATCCACTACCTCCACCACCAACTTTAGTGGTAGTAGTGCCCATCTGGGGACAATGGGGGAACAGAAGTAGCTCCAAGGTGAGACACAGATAATCTGGAGTATCAATACAAGATTATAGGATAGTAGTCGCAATACCTCAGATTGGTATTTCAAGAAAGGAAGATACATAATCAACATGAAAAAACAAGGGAAGAAGGTGCCCCAAATAAATATGGATACCACTGTAACAGAATCCATTGACAGCACAGTTGATGAAATGTCAGAGAAAGAATTCCGAATGTACATAATTAAAATGATCAGTGAACTAAAGAATGACATAAGTGAACAATTACAGGCAAAAATTGATCAATCCAACAAAGAAATAGGAGAGCAAATAAAGGCAACCATCGATCATTCTAACAAAGAGATAAGAGAGCAATTACAAGTAGCAAAAGATTACTTTAAGAAAGAGCTAGAAATCGTGGAAAAAAAAACAATCAGAAATTCTTGAAATGAAGGATACAATAAACCAAATAAAAAACTCAATAGAAAGCATCACCAGCAGACTAGATCACCTGGAAGACAGAACCTCAGATAATGAAGATAAGATATACAATCTTGAAAATCAATTTGACCATACAGTGAAGATGGTAAAAACTCATGATCAGAACATACAAGAAATCTGGGACAGCATCAAAAGACCAAATCTAAGATTTATTGGGATAGAAGAAGGCGCAGAATTTCAAACCAAAGGAATGCACAATCTCTTCAATGAAATAATATCAGAAAATTTCCCAAGTATGAAAAATGAAATGGAAAATCAAATACAAGAGGCTTACAGGACACCAAATGTACAAAATTTCAACAGATCTACACCAAGGC
>PVHX01001668.1:0-12502 GCA_004024805.1 Geosciurus inauris
AAAATGTTTTATTAATTTTATATATTTATGGAGTAGATAATTCAATACATTTATACAACATGGAATCATAAAATCAGGTTATCTTTTACTATGCCTAATTAATAAGTTGAGCTTTATCGCATAGTAAAAAAAAAGCATATACTATAGAGTTCAGCACTATTCATGGTTTCAGGCATCCACTGTGAGGGTGAGCAGGGGTGTTGGGATGTATCCCTTGCAGATAAAGGAGGACTAAACTAAAAATGCTTTAAAAAATACTCACCAGGATATTGTTTTGCTGTTAGCTCTAATTTATGAGACAGTAGCATGGCTCCAGTGGTGTTATCTATTGTATAAACCTGTACAGAACCACTGTGAAAACAAAAAAAAAAATCTTGTGAAAAAAGACAAATATAAAGAATTTTATGGGAACTCTTATGTTCTGCTGATTCAAATGTAAAGAACAAAATTGTTTTGTAAATAATTTCAAGTCACCTCATGACTTTGTGCAGATGCATATTCTGTATTCTAGCAATTTCATTTCTAGATATACCACAGAAATTCATGTCTAATGTTTATTAGGAGACATGTACAATGTTCACTGGACTAGGTGGAATTGCAAAAGAAAAAAAACTGAATATAAAAGAACACGAGTAAGGGAAAATAAACTGGTATGTTCATATAGAATACTACAGAGCATCGGGAAAAAAATGAATGAACTTTAGCCACATGCAAGGCAAGAAGCTAACAAACTCGAATTTCAGATTAGTGATTGCCCAGGTGGAGAAAGGGGAATATCAAAAAAGGGCAAAGAGAAGGCTTTGTTAGTACTAGCAATGTGCTGTTTCTTATGCTGGGTGATACAGATTATTATTTTATTATTTTTATATACGTTATTCTGTGTATATGGTGTAAATAGTTCATTTAAAAATATTTCAAGTATCAAATTTACAAAGAGCCAGAAACCAAAACTAAAGTTTTATTATATTACTATATTACTTCTAAAAGGGTGGGGGGCATATAATTTTCTGTTTATGGGGCTATTCTTAGTTCAAAAATTCAACACATTCATTTTGGAAAGTAAGGTAGCTAATTCAGTTACATTACTTATTCAATGTAATTAAAATGAAAAAGAGAAACAAATAAGTTCTTAAAATACTTCTTAGTACAAGGCTGGTTTTGCAGATATTAAAAGACAATATTTCATGAGTGCCAGAATGAAGAATTAGAAGAGTTGAAGGCTTCAAACAAAGAAATGGTAAGGAAATGGAAATGTTAATATCCTGATTTGATTAGTACACACTGTAAACATCTGCTGTAATATAACACTGTACCTCTTATTTATTTATAATTATTACACCAAAAAATAAAAAAGATTACTACTCCTAAAGCAACCAAACAAAACATTGCTATGATAGAAATATGGCTATTGTTAACAAAAATGATCAAGTTTAGCATCGTTTCTACAATTGACATTATTGTTGAACGATGCCACAGAAGGTACACATCATCAACCATGACAAAAATGTTTATCCAGAATCCATTAAATGTAACCATGTATATTTAAATGGTTAAGACATTAAATATAGAGGTAAAGAATTATTGCAAAATGACATCTTAAAAGAAAGCTGGCTTTTTAAAAAATGTTATTGTACTTTTTTATTCCTTTATTTTATTAGTTTATATTTATGTGGTGCTGAGGATCAAACCCAGAGCCTCAGGCATGCTAGGCAAGTGCTCTACCACTGAGGTATAGTCCCAGCCCCAAAAGTTGGCTTCTTACAGAACTCTAAAGACACCAGTTGCAGCCTAGAGCTCAATGCAATTAATCTTGGCAAGTGCTGGCTAATCAGGGCTAGGAGCCACTGGTTTGTGTGTCACAAAGCTACTATTAAAAGAAAACTTAACGTCAACTCAGCATTATGCCAGAAGCACTTGTAGTCTCCCAACCAATGAAACTGAGGTGACTAAAAGGTCATAAATCAAGATTCTACCCTCACTATTCTAATAAAAAGGCGAATACTTTTCAGTCATGCAGTTTATAAGCTCACAGCCTAAGGCTCCAGAGCTCTGGATCCATCATCTGGCTCTTGTTAGACCCCTGGGTACCAGACCTGAATACAGGTAATGGAAGAATTGCACACTTACCACTACTCCTGTCTCTGTCAGTTTTCTCTAAATGCTGTTCCAAACTTGTTGTTTGAGCTTCCCAGTCATTTAACTGTATTTGCTCAACAAAACCAGTTTTCAGGTTAGTCATTACAAGTGTTAGAGAAACTAATTAAATACGATCATGAGGAAACAATGAAGCAAATTTTAGAATGCCGAACATTCTGTAAAGAACTGACCTGGACTTAAAAAAGTCAATGCCGTGAAAATAAGAAAAAAGGCATAAGGATTGTTATAGGAAAAAGATAACTAAAGAAAAATAATAACAATATGATTAGTGAATTTTGATTGATTCTGGTTAGAACAAAGGAGTTATAAAAGAAATGCTGGTAACACCTGAGTTAATCTGAACATGATAATAGATATTATTAGGAGATTAGATATTATTAGGTATTTATCATTAATTACCTGCATGTAATAAAGACAGTGGGTTTATGTAAGAAAAATGTCTCTCTTTTTTTTGGAAACCAAGACATAATGTAAATGTCAACCAATAGGAAGTTGATGAATTATACATTCATATACTGGAACATTATTCATCAATAAATTAAAAATGGTTATAGCTATTGGCAAATACCATGGATGAATTCACAATGTTGACTGATAGAAACAAGATACAAAATGTAAAACATGATTCTCTAAAGTTCACAAACAGGTAAAATTAAATTATGGTCTTTAGGAATGTATACATGGGTAAATAAACTATGATAAAAATAAATGATTATCATAAAAGCCAAAATAATGTTACTGAATCAGGGAGGGAGTAGACTTAGAATTAGAAGGGGGTAGAACTTACGATAGGCTGGCAATGTTCTATTTCTTTATCTAGTTGGGAACAGATAGATAGGTGTTTGTATTAAAGTTGATTTTTTCTTTTTTTGGTACTGGCAATTGAACCCAGTGGTGCTTTATTGCTGAGCTACATCTCCAATCATTTTTATTTTTTCTTTTGAGATGGTCTCATGGAATTGCTTAGGGCCTTGCTAATTTGCTGAGGCTGGCCTCGAACTTGCAATCCTCCTGCCTTAGCCTCCCAAGTCACTGGGATTATAGGTGTGCTAAACCATGTCTGCTATGATTTCCTTTTAAGCTGCGAATATTTTAATTACATATCATTCTACACTTATGTTTTTAATTTACAATATGAAAGAGAAAAGGAATATTATAATCTTTACACCAAAAATTTGGCAGTATATATGAAAGAAACCAATTTCTAGAAAAATATAACTTACTAAAATTAGAGAAAGAAGTTGAAATCCTCTTAAATATTTTCAAAAACTGAACTGAATCAGACATTCAAAAAATCCCCCCAAAAGAAAATTAAGGCCCAGATGGCTTCATTAGCAAATTCTGCCACATATTCAAAGATGAACAGAGAAAAGACAGGAACCTTCTTCAACTTATTTTATGCAACAAGCATAACCTTGCTTAACTAGGAGTATCAGATAAAGGAAAATGTACTCATGAACATAGATCTTAAAATTCTAAATAAAATGTGAACAAACGGAATCCACAAACAAAAAAATGCTTGTATGCCTACACTTAACTTAATGAGAAGCAGTGTGTTTAGAGTTAAGTTAAAATAAAAATAAAATGAAGATTCCCCACTTTACATAGAGATTATAGAAAGTGTAATCAAGGTAGTGATTTGTAAAATATATATTACTTATATTAATAAAAACATCTTTGATATTTATTTGTGTGGAAATGATGTGGCAGGAGACCATACTAGATGCATATGCTATAAAACAAGTCTCATTTTGAGAGCAAAATGGAATTTCATATATAGCAAAGTTCTTAAAAAGCACTATACACATTGCAAGGCAGTATTATAATTGACTGAATTAAATCTTTAATTTATACCTGACTAAATTAAATCTTTTAATTTAAGCTAACGTATAAGCTCAAAAGGTCAGGCATCTTTGCTTTTTAAAAGTATTTTAGGTGTTTAGACCCATGTCCAGTACTTAATAAGCATATAAGACATTGGTTAAATGAATAATTTTATTTTATTTTATTTTTAAAACCTCTATTACATGAGTTAAAGTAAGAAATTGATTTTGCATCTAAGCTTTAAATATACTTGTTAACAAGGCACACCTACTAATTTAGAGGCAATATCAACACTAATGTCTTAAAAAGGATTATTAAGAAAAAATAAATATCTTCCAGTTTTTTTGATTTCCCTGTACTGGAGACTGAACCTAGGGGTGTTCTACCATAGAACTACAAACCCAGCCTTTTTTATTTTGAGACAGGCTCTTGCTAAGTTGTCGGGGCTGGTCTCAAACTTGAAATCTTCCTGCATTTGTTTCCTAAGTTGCAAGGATAACAGGAATAAACCACTGTACCAGGCTCAGGTCCTCTTTTTAACAATACAAAAACCAAATTTAACTTATTTATTTTTTGAACTTGTAATTCAATTTTCTACAGTTAAAGAAAAGCTTGCTTTTACAAATTAAAATGTCCAACCTCTCAAATATGCCCCTTCACCTTTGTTTCAATCTAATACCTTTAGACTTTATATTAAGAGTAATGACAAATTATAATAGGCATGATAAGGTTTCCAAGTGTGGAAAGACATCTTTTTAAAAAATTTGTTCTTTTTAGTTATACATGACAGTAGAATATATTTTGACATACATACATGGAGTACAACTTCTTTTTTGTGGTTGTACATTATGTGAAGTTACACTGATCATGTATTCATATATGAAGAGCAAAGTTATGTCCGATTCATTTGTGCAAAGACATCTTAAGTCCAAAAAATTATTTCTGATAATAACTTAAAAATTCAGAAGTGTATATAAATACCTTGCACAACCAAAGGCCATAAGTCGATATTTGTTATTTACTGCTACACATGTTCCATCAACAACATCCTGTGGCCAAACTCCATGAAGCTGCTATAATAAAGAAAAATGGTTAAAGCTTGAAAAGTATTTCCCTAAATTTACTATAGCCAGTATAATTCTTCTCCAAAAAACATGAAGTTTCCTAAAGCTTTGTTTCATCTGCATAGGAAATATCCCATCAGAACTACCATTTGAATAGTCTCCCTTAAAAAAGTCAAATCTTTCATCAATTGGTTCAATAAATATTCCCAAGTGAACTCAATCCAATACTAGTCAATCTAAAACACTAAAAAATGGATATCTAATCTCAAAACTTAAACTAAATGAAGATGATCTGCTTATTATAATGTAAAGCTTTTGATAACAGAAACTGCATCTCACTTGTTCACTATTAATATTCTCCTCACCTAGCAGAATGTTTAACTTCCCAGGCAGTGGAAAGTAGTGAATATTATTTGGTCTATCTTTTAGAAGCAATTCATTATTTGTCAATTGCTTACTATTCTTTATTATTTCTTTACTATGTAGTATGGCTAATGGCATCATATTCCAGCAGCCTGACAGAAAAGCTCAAATCTATTCAGGTGATTCTCTCAAATGACCTTTCCAAGCTTTAATTTTCTTATCTCTAAACTTCTTACCTCTCAGTGTAGCTCAAGGATTAAATGAGAATGTGCATATACATTACTTAGTATAATGCATACCATTCAATAATTTAAGCATTCAATAAACAAATGACATTATTATTAATCTTATACACTACTTAATTCTGTATATACAGAATAGAGTTAGCCCACAGTAGTTAGTTTTTATTTGTCAAAATAAGGACATTTAACTTATAAATTGTAAAGGAAAAGTCATCACAGTTTAGAAGCACAAAAGTAGTATGCTATAATAAAGCACTTTGTTTTTCATTTGTGCACTTTATTTTTTAATGATCCCAAAAGTAAATATTATAAGATGCGTGCAATATAATCACAACTGTTTAAACCGTACTATTATAGATTTTATTCAGTTCCATAATGAACTATATAATCTATTATCTCAACAAAGAATAGTCATGTGTCAATGACAGGACATGTTCTGACAAATGTGTTGTTCCACAATTTTATTACCATGCAAATATCAGAGTATAACCTCACAATCTAACAAGACTATGACATCACTAGGTGATAAAATCTTATGAGACCACTGTCATATATATGGAATATCATTGCTCAAAATGTCATTATGTAGCACATGACTGTATTTGCTGCTTTGGTAGGGATTTTACTTATTTTTCAGTTTTAATAATGGAAACAGATATTGTTTTATGTAACAGAAAACAGTAATAACAGCATTGGGCATCAGTTATTCACTGGGCACTTTTTGAGATGTTGAGGATATAAGATTCCAAACACACCCAGATCCTTACTTCTATCCCTATCTTATATTTGAATTAGTACACAGACAACTTTAAAAACTTATACAGCATACTGGAGATAGGTAAATACTTTTAAAAAGTAAGGCAATTATGAGAGATGAGCATATTAAACAGATTTCCCTGTTCCCAAGTGCCTTTTGAGGACAGTCTTGGAAATATACCAAGTACAAAGGCCCATTATAGTAGCATTTCTAGCACGATGCAAGACGGCAGAAGCTTGTGTGGATGGAGTGAACACACAGAAAGGAAAGGAGTACTTGAGGTGACAGATGTAAAAGGGGGCCAGATTTTTAGTGTTTTGAGACCACTGTAAGAACTTTGGTTTTTTCTCCAAGTTAGAAATGGGCTCACTGGAGGGTTTAAGATTTATTTAAACCTTTTCTATTTTGAATTATAATGTCAGAGAATACATAAAACAAAAATGTACATATTAATAATATCACAAAGCAACACTTATAGAATTATTACTAGGCTAACACTTATCAATACCATCAAGTCCTCAAGTAGTGCCCCTCCTGATCCTGTACCCCAACCTCTACCACAAAACTCACCAATATCCAAACTGACATAATAATCACTTTCTTCTTTTTCTTTAGACTATTACCACTTAAAGATATTTCCATGACTCTCCAATTTGAAACTGCTTATGTTTTTATTTTCTTTTTAATTTTATGTAAAATGGAATCACAGCATGTATTCTTTAGGTCTGTCTTTTTTCACTCAACATGCTTGAGAGATCTATTTTTTTGCACACAGCATTGTTTGTTCAGGTTTACTATATACTTAAACACTTAGCTCATGGGGTCTCTGGACTCCACTAACTTGGTAATTTTTTATTATGTTACCTTTTGAAAGTCTTCAAGTATATTTTTTAAAGTTTTTAATATGACTTTTTTGATCCTCAGCAGTGGTTTTTGCCCTAGCTCTATTGAAGAGAGAAATGGCATAATGTACATATTTTAACACATTTATTAAATGCCATTTTGTGTATTTCTCTATTATCAGTAATCCATATATGTTTTCTTATAATTTGTTTTCCAGTTATAACACTTAATAATGTTCATCTGCTTTTATTTTTTAAATCCTTATTGAAAATTTCTTTAACCACATACCAATAGATGAGAATAACTGAACTAACTTTAAAGTACTCAGAAAAATGTTAACTACCATTTCAGCACAAAAATTTTTGTTTTCAGTACAAACCTTTAAGTTCCAAATATAAATATATATGCATTTTGTAGAAAAAGATTTTTATTTTTATTTGTATGTTAACATTAAGCTATCAAAAATGTACTGTGCAGTATCTTACTATTTGAATAAAGTACAGAATATTTTTTAGGAATATTAAAGCTGAAAACAAATAGAAGAGCAACTACAAAAATGCCCCTTAAAAACTTGAAATTCTTTCTCGTTAGAGAGTAGATTGAAAATGAATATTTAGTGTCCATAACTTCTAGACCCCAAACTTTCATACAACATATTTTTCAAAAGCATAAACTGACAAAACAAAGAATGGGAGAAAAGGCAGAATTTTTAGGCAATTTTGGAAGCTGGGAAGCATATGGATAAGCAGAGCCCTTTACTGGCAGTAAAGAATACTGAGAAATGGCTAACTTTACATTTAGTATACATGAAAGGCTTGGGAACTAAATTAGAACTGGTTTAAAGCCTGTTTAAGAAGCACCTGGTTCTCTCAATGCTGAGCCACAAGAAATACGTAACCTACACTCCAACAGAAAACTGGATATCTTTCACTGGAGAAAAACAGGAACGTCAAAGATAAAATTCACACCTTGAAATTGGACCCTCTAGCCTAACTCTTTCATAACTCAAATTCCAGAATACAGCAGGAGCCAGATAAATATTCACTAGAAAGAACTCCCAAGACTCTTTTCCAACAAATAGTGGAGAAAGAGATGATGGGATGGGAGAGGAGGGGAAGAGAAAAAAGGTAATTAATCTAAAGATAGGGGGCTCCCCAAGTAAATAACTGAGTAGGATCATCCAATGGTGAAAATCATGACCATAGCCACCAAAACTCAGTTTTCAATGAATCCAATTTTATTTTGGGTCTCTTATTATAGCAGCAAAGTCCATATATTAATAACTCCAAGTTAATCCATTAACTCTCCAAGGATTCCATACAAATAAAAGAGTAATGGGAACTCTCAGGGTGATGATGATGAAAAACCCAAAAATACAGCTATGTTAAAGGAGTATAGTAAATAATCAGTCAAGTTTGGAGCAGGCCAGAAGGCTCCAAGAGAAATTTCTTTAAGAGGATGAAACATACAGAATCCTGGATGTGTTTAAAAGAGGAGAAGGGGTTAGGGGTTTGGCTCAGTGGTAGACCAGTTGCCTAGCATGTGTGAAGCCCAAGATTTGATCTTTAGGACAAAATAGTAAAAAAAGAGAAAGAAAAAGAGAGAGAGAGAGAGTGAGACAGAGAGAGAGAGAGACAGAGAGAGATAGAAAGATAGATATGTTTATATAACTGGTGGCCAGTCTCAAGTTAAGTGGTAAATACATAATAAAGACTAAGCAAATGTAAAAAACACTAATTCCCAGAGGGACAGAAAATCTGCAGGAAATGAAAAGTAACCATACATGAAAAGTAAACATACAACAGGGCTCAGGTACTAACAGGGTTTCCATATTGAAAAAAATATCAACAAGAATGACTAATAACCAAATCAAAATAAAACGTCATTAAATAAAATAAAGGTCCATTTACATTCAAAAAAAATCTTCATTGGGAATATAGAAAGAATATGAGTATGTTGGGAGCAGGGAAGAGGGAAGTCAATGGCCATTTTCCATAGAAGAAAGTCAATAACACAATCTAAAAACTAAAATTAAAGGTAATGCTCAGAGTACGAGGTAAATATCCAAATAACTAGTACCAGAATTAAAAGGCATATGCCTCTGAAAATGTAAATTGGGCAAGAGAACAGGGAGGAGAACAGGAACCATCAGTTTTCTTCAACATGTCTAATATAATTTTGTCTATGTTCATTGTTTATATATAAATATATACGTGTATATAGTTAAATTAAAAAATCAATAACTTAATATCTTATATGAATAAAGAAAATGGGGAAGGATTTAATAACAAAGATTAACATTAATAAATGTAAAATAAAATAAATATTCAAAATAAATAAGCCATACCTCTGCAGTAAATCTACTTGACACTGGTGTAATAAATCCAACTTTGCCATCATTAAACACAACAGCAAATCCATCAAGTGTGGCACAGTATTCCATGTCTCTGATGTGCACATCTGCAAAGCCCAGGAATGAACCTACTGATGAATAAATAAGTACATGAAATAAGACTGTGAGTATAATAAAACGATCACACCTTTGCTTGCAAAACCTCTAAGGATAGTTAAAAGGACAAAAATAATGACCTAATGACCCTAAATAATTAAACTAAAATCAACGTTTATCCAAAGAAAATACCTAACTAGATTATATCAAATATTAAACAATTGGTTCTACTTTCTATAGAAAGTGTAAACTACCTCTAGATGATTGCAGATCTACTGAAAAGGGTACTGTGCAAAGATTAATGGCTTTCCTTCCATTTGTCATTCCTTCCCAGTGAATAAGATGAAGAAGTCCATCAGAAGTAGCAACCAGAAGATCTTCCAGCACAGACTGCAAACTGTAGAGAAATAACCAACTTAAATCAATACTCTTTTAAAAACACACTGGGAAAGTAATGAGTATAAATATAATTACTCTAGAAAAGACTAATGCAAAAAGATAATGACATCTCCATTTATATGCAATTTGGCTATGAATTTTACCTATGCATAATTCAGTCTAGAGTGAGTAACTCAGGGAAAAATGATGGACTATAGGCAGCCACAGTTACAAACTTGATGAATTGGGTTAAAAACTAGAAATGCTGAAACAGCAAATTAGAAAAAGCAGCACAAGTAATAAATGGCATGAAAGGAAAAGAAGAGGAGAAACCATAAAAAGAATAGACATTAAAACAGGATGACAACCTAGAGCTATGGACCATGGAGGTAATAATCCTCTAGCATTGTCCAAAAGAACTTTCAATAATCATGGAAATGTTCTATATCTGTACATTCTTATAACAGTAACCAATAGCCATATGTAGTGATTATACACTTAAAAACTAATAGCATATATAATCTCTACATTAAAATTAACAATGCTGCAACAAAACATGACCAGACATATGAATAGGAAATGTGACCCAGAGTCAAAAGAAAAATCCATCAATATAAATAACAGATCAATAATAATTCTGATGTTAGAATTAGCAGACAATGATTTTTTTTTTTGTACCAGGGATTGAATTCAGGGGTACTCGACCACTGAGCCACATCCCCAGCCCTATTTTGTATTTTATTTAGAGACAGGATCTCACTGAGTTGCTTAATGCCTTGCCATTGCTGAGGCTGGCTTTGAACTTGTGATCCTCCTGTCTCAGCCTCCCAAAGTGCTGGGATTACAGATGTGCACCACTGTGCCCAGCTAGATAATGATTTTAAAGATGATAAAGAATCTACATGAAAGGACAGATGCATCATATACACTGTTTAATTAAAAGTAAACAAAATTGTTAAAAAAGTTGCTGTCAGTTGTTAAAGTAATGAATATTTTCATAAAGAATGGTAAATATAGGGCTTGCCCCAAGCCATCCAAGTGCCACTGATGATTCCTTCCTTCATGAAGATCTAGTATATTAAAGGATTAATTCTTGCAACAGATGTCAGGACCCTGTACCAATAAACCACATCTTTTCATGCTATACTGGTTCTTAAATATTCTGAATATCATCCTTGGTTTTAAGTACATACAAAATATTTAAATATACTCTAGTTATGTCCTCAGAGTACTTCTTCAATCACTGGCTCCATGGGCTTTATAACAACTATCTGGTACACCAAATATGTGTATATATTTTTAAATTTAAGATCTTATTGAGTTCTAAAGGATTTAATATGGTTAGAGAGCAATATGATACATATATGCTGCCATGTGTACTTTGAAGTAGAAGAGTATTTCTGATTAATCAAATATTATTTTATATATTATATGGATTATATAATTCACGTTAAAAACTCCAAAAATGCTATTATACTTAATATATAATAGTACGCATTATATACTATATAGTGTTTTCTTGAGTGCCCAAGATAGAAGAAGATGTGGAATAAATTGTGGTATTTAAAAGTTAGAAACATAATATTTAACAGTTTTAACTGTAAATTAAGCTCATTAAATGATAAACATTTACCTAAACACTATTTTCAATTAATAACAAAGGTTGGATGCTTAACATTAATCTCTATATTTTTCCTGAAATAAAAAATAAAAATAGTATTCTGGCTCCTATATGCAACAGCTTAACCATTACTTGTAACTTTATTTGGCTTATATTTGTGATTACTGGGAGGGAAAACAGTTGGTTATAAAGCCTTTCATGTCTACTCATCCAATTCAAAATTGTATAGGAAATTTCCCAAATTTCCAGCAAACATGTATTACAGGCGCGAATAACATTGCTCTGAAATGCAATCATTTTACTAGAATGTGTAGAAAAACCGTAGACAATTCCAACCACCTAAATTTGTAGAACCTAGCACCTGACAGGTTTAAACTTCTGCAAGTGGCAGAAAGTCTTTTTTTTTACTCTGGTGGTGCTCAGGACTAAAAACAGGGCCATGCGTTTGTGAAGCACAGGATCTACCCCCCACACCAGCCCTACAAATTCTTTTATTATTTTTTTTATTAATTAATGTATTTAAATGCATTTCAAGTCATAGTACATATATAGAGCTCAATTCTTCCATCTCTCTGGTTGCAAATCAGAGTCACCACATTTGTGTCTTCATACATGCACTTAGGGTAGTGATGACCATCTCATTCAGCCATCTTTACTACACCTCTTCCCTTTTCCCTCCCCCCTCCTCCCCCCTCCTCCCCCCTGCCCCATCCAAAGTTCCTCCATTTTTCCTATGTTCCCCATTCCCACCCCACTTATGTATCAGCATCCACTAATCACAGAGAACATTCGGCATTTGGTTTT
>PVHX01001668.1:12602-196444 GCA_004024805.1 Geosciurus inauris
TCAGAGAGAACATTCGGCATTTGGTTTTTTGGGATTGGCTTACTTCACTTAGCATAATGGTCTCCAATTCCATCCATTTACCTGCAGATGCCATCATGTTATTCTCTTTTATTGCTGAATAATATTCCATTGTGTATATGTACCACAGTGTCTTTATCCATTCATCTTTTGAAGGGCATCTGGGTTGCTTCCACAGTTTAGCAATTGTGAATTGTGCTGCTATAAACATTAAAGTGGCTGCATCACTGTAGTCTGTTGTTTTTAAATCTTTAGGGTATAGGCCAAGGAGTGGAATAGCTGGATCAAATGGTGGTTCTATTCCAACTTTGTAAAGGAATCTCATATTGCTTTCCAGATTGGTTGCACCAGTTTGTAGTCCTACCAGCAATGTTTGAGTGTGCCTTTTTCACCACATCCTCGCCAGCACTTATTGTTGCTGGTATTTTGGATAGCTGCCATTCTGACTGGGGTGAGATGAAATCTGAGTAGTTTTGATTTGCATTTCTCTAATGGCTAGAGATGTTGAACATTTCTTCATATATTTGTTTATTGATTATATATCTTCTGAGAGGTTTCTATTCAGCTCCTTAGCCCATTTAGTGCTCAGATTGGTTGTTTTTCTTGGTGTTAAGTTTTTTGAGTTCTTTATATATCCTGGAGATCAGCACTCTATCTGATGTGCTGCATGTGGCAAAAATTTGCTCCCAGAGTGTAGGCTCTCTGTTCACCTCATTGATAGTTTCTTTTGCTGAGAAGAAGCTTTTTAGTTTAAATCCATCCCATTTATTGATTCTTGCTTTTATTTCTTGTGCTTTTAGAGTCTTGTTAAGGGAAGTTGGGGCCTAATCCGACGTGATGAAGATTTGGGCCTATTTTCTCCCCCATTAGAGGCAGGGTCTCTGGTCTAATTCCTAGGTCTTTGATCCACTTTGAGTTGAGTTTTTTGCATGGTGAGAGATAGGGGTTTAGTTTCATTTTGCAAGATGGTGGCCGTGGTCCTAGTCCCTCCAGAACCGGAGTTTGAAGTAGTGGAAATAACGTCTCCCAGCCAGTTTCTGGACAACATCCTACAGCTGCCTCCGCAGGAATTTCACTCACATACAAACTCATTTTTTAAAGGCTCCTTTTCTATCCTATTTCCATGTACCAAACAGGTTTTACCATCAAGTGGAAGTAAAAAACCAAGTTTGTAGTTTTCACCTTGCTTGGTACCCATACGTTCAAAATTCCTTCTACATAATAATCTATCCTGAAAAGAGAAATTGCTTCCAAATTTTATGCTGATTATTGTCAAAGAAAGCTATACTGTAACTGTTTTACAGTGCCACCCTTTCTTAAACTGTACTGAAATAAATTAAAATCATCATTGCTAATGTTTTTTTCTAATGCAATAAAACAGTATTCATCCCCTGACTCTCAAAAAAATCTGTTCTGCATCAAGTTACATTTTTGAAAAGGATTTCAATGCTGAAATAAATAAGATCTTAAGTGATGAGTAACCTTTTGACCAAAGTGATGATTATCCTGAACTCAAATCTTTTGTGACACTGATCACATTTAAGAAAATAACAGCATTCTTTTCTATGAGAATATAAATAAGATGGACTAAAGACAATAGCTCACCACTTGCATACAATTTTTATGTAATATATTCCAGTGTCATTCTATTCTAATAAGAGAAATGGTAAAAGAAACCCTTTTATTAGAAATGTGAATCAAGAGGATCTTTCAAAAACAGGTATTACATTTATATAGTTCAATACATTCATATTATATTCATATACCTCAATATTTTTAAAAAGTATACAGTAAAAAATCTTGCAAAACCTGTCCCAAGGCTACTCAGTTTTCATCCCCAGTTTCCTATGTATTCTTCTAGAATAATAAATATCCTAATACTACCATCTCCTCTTTAGAAACAAACAGTATTACTATATACACCTTGTTTTTTATCACTCATCAATATATTTGGAAAGTCTTTTTCAGTAAAGAATATCTTCATTGTTTTCACAGCAACATATTATTTAAAAACATTTTATTACATTTATACAATGGAAACAATATGCAGCTAAACTAACTGGCAGCTAAAATGTCAACCACGAAGCAATTTAAGAAATAATGTCAAATTATAAGACCACTTATTTTACCAATAGATGTAAAAATAGATTTTTGGTGTTCTGGCTGCCTTGTCATAAAACCTTTATCCATATTCTGGGTGCAGTGGCACACGCCTGTAATCCCAGCACTTTGGGAGGCTGAGACAGGAGAATTATGTGTTCAAGCAAGGTGAACAGCCTCAGCAAGGGTGAGCGGCTAAGCAACTCAGTGAGACCCTGTCTCTACATAAAACACAAAATAGGGCTGGGGATGTGGGTCAGTGGTTGAGTGCCCCTGAATTCAATCCCTGGTACCAAAAAACAAAAATCAAAACCAAAACCAAAACCAAAAAACCCCTTTATTCATACTTGGATCAGAAAGCTTAATTTTCTTCTAAATGTAAATACATTTCCTAGAAACCTATGAAGGCTTTGAAAACAAAGGCACTTTCTCTTTTCCTTAGGATTACTTACTAGTATGATTTTATCAGTATCTTTTAGAGGAATATGGATTACATTATTTAAATAATTCTAGACCTTATCAAAAAAATATAAATTGCAAATTAAAATTATCCAATTTATGAGCTTTATTATAAGTGAAATAATGTACTATTTGTAAAACTTCAAATGTCTTTTTTTTTAAATTTTTTTTTTTAGTTGTTGATGGATCTTTATTTTATTCACTTATTATTTATATGTGGTGCTGAGGATTGAACCCAGTGCCTCACCCATGCTAGGCAAGTGCTCTACCACTGAGCCACAGCCCCAGCCCCTCAAATGTCTTAGTGAAGCATTTCCAGACCTAAAAGTTATCTTGAATTATGAGAAATAAAAGCAATTTTCCTGTTGATCGTATGATTAACCAACTACATTGTTTATTGTCATTACAAAATGCCAAATATAACAAAAACACTATACCTCATGATGGGTGCTTGTAAATCCAATATTTTCCTCATTTCTAAATTTAATGCTGGAGCACAGTGTTCTTCCTTAAAATGGGGTGTCCCCTTCATTTGTGGACTTCCTCTAAAAGAAATAGCACAGGGTTAAAAAGAAAGATCGTGGCTAATTTACACCCAATTAAATAAACATAACTAAACTTAAAAGTCAGATGTTCATCCTTTAGATTCTCAAATGAAAAACAAATTCTATTGTAGTAGACATATCTATTTGTTAACTGGAAAAAAGTAAGTCTGATCAATGTAACTTGTGTTGGAGGATTGAAAGTTGAGATTCAGAGGCGGGGGTACTTAAAAGTGAAATCTCAAAAAAACCAATAGACGTTTTGTTTAAAATGACTAAGGGAACCCTGTGGGTTGGAAAACAATGGAAGAAATGTATTATTCTATATATAGTGAATGTTTCAAGGGGTCCAAATTGTTACTTCATCTAATTTTACTCCACACCTCACTTTTGATCCTGTTCTTTTGGTTTATATTAGAACTAAAGTCAGATTTGGGAGTATAATTAGTATATTTGGGAGTATAATTCAAAAATTACTTGGTAATAATAAAAAGCAAAATCGCTAATTTTTAAAAAATCCATGGGCATTAAATGGCTGCACTAGAGTGGCTAGGTCAGTGCCAACATAACTGAGCTGCCACATATGCTCCTTCAAAAGGACTACAAGAGTTGATTTGGATTCTTTATCTCCACATGGCACAGGAGTAGGCTACTATTCACTACATTACTTTTCTTCCTTAATGCCTGTTTTGGGATTTAATATAATCTGTCCCCTTTCTTACTGTCATCTATCAATCTTGGCAACAATTACCCCGCTGACAGCCCATCTCTTCCTTTCCAGTCACCTACAATCCTGGTACTATTTAAAATTACATGCGAAAGTTGAACATGGCTATTAAGGTTTCCTGGCTTTGTGAAAATTTTGCTGCTCAGAAACTTTTCTTCCTTACTTTTTATTTCTGGACTATTTTTCATATATGTTTGGTGGTGGCTTTTTGTCATCTTGTCCTGCTACTGCAAACTGTAATATTTGTTTCTATGTCTGAATGGCTGAGCTAGTTAAGTTAGCTACACAAATTCATATTCAACTAATATGTGTTGACATACTGTTAACAGAACAAAAACTAAGTATTTGTATTAATAAATTGCTAATTTTTAGGTGTAATAACAGTGTTATTTTATTTCTTTGAATATCTGTTACAGATAAAATTGAAGTACTTGGTATTAAAATGATAAAGTATCTGGAATTTGCTTTAAAAATTTATAAGTATACATACAGGAAAAGATAAGGTTAATGACTCTGGTAGACGAATACGTGGATTTTCATTATATTGTTCTTTCTAGTGTATATTTTTACAAATTTCGTAACAAATGCTCAAACCAATATATTTTTATCAGTATTTTAAAGGTTTTGTTGCAGTGTCTTTTATATTCTCATGTGTGGATATGGAATTCAATTATACATAGACATACACATATTTTTGCAGTGTTAGGTAGGGATTCAACCTAGCCCTCAATGATGTTCTTATTCATAGACTTTACCCTTTTTTTTCTTCTTCCTATCTCAAAATCCTTATGACCTTTTTATTATTTGTTCTGAATTTTCAGAATGATGTACTTTACACAAGCATGCGAATTTACATTAGTGTGCTGGGCACTTGACCTGTTCATGCCAATGATGTCTTTAGGTCTAGAAAATTTACATGTTTTGCTTCCCTAATATATTAATAGGGTTCTTTGTTTCTTGTTATCTCTTTCTGGAACTCTTGTTTGGTTAGATACTGAGCCTCTTCTTAACTTCTTTCTCTTTTCTCTATTTTGTTTTATATTCTATGTCCAGAGAGAGTCTTTCAACTGTTTCACGCTTTTACTGAATTATTTCTATTGTACTTTTCATCCCACAAACTTTCTCAGTTGCTCTCCCCTTTTTCTTCTTATGGCATCCTGTTTCGTCTCATTAGGCAATATCTGTCTGAGGTAATCAATTTTCATTTCCTTTAAGTATTTTTGTTTCCTACATTGTGCTACTTTTAAATGTTCCAACCCCTGGCTTTCTGTTATGTATCCCTCTTTTACATTGGTAAATTTCCTAAGATAGCTAATAATTTTTGGTTGGTTGTTCCTATTTAAAGGGTTAACATTAAAAAGCTAACAATAATGCTCTGCGGGTGTAGGCTGGGCTTGCCAACTGGTGGGCTTCAGAGTAAGGGCCAGCTGGCTTTTTTGCTGAGGTCTTCAAATAGTAGTACTGGTTAAGTAGCTTTTCTGGAGTAGTTCAATTTCTATAGGAAAGATCTTTCAATTCTGCCTAAGATATTTAGGCATGAAAGACATCTGGAGCCAAGCAGGGAAAGGAGGCTTAATGAACTACTTACTGTTCAGTATGACAAGTTTCACTTAACCCTGACTTTAGTTCAGTGCTTCACATTTAGTCTACTCTGTGTTTGGAATTCCTCTGGTTCAACCAGACAATGTACTTCCTGTCAACCATGAGATGAAAACAAAGGATCCTTATCCATATTTGGATTTTTAAAACAATAACTCTATGGCCCCTATCTTACTCTTAAATTCTTTGGTACTTACTAGTCCATCTAACTCATGAGCTTATGAATGAGTTAGATGGACTAGTAAGTATCATTTTTGAGTGTATGAATGAAGCAAAGTGATTTTTGTCTGTGTCCTACAGATTTAAACCCTCAGGTTTAATAAGACATTATGCTGTCTCTTCCAATTTTTAGGTCAAGGATTAGAGACACTTCTAGATGTCATTAAAGATAGAAATATTTCAAATTTTTGTTCTGTTGATTTTCAAGAGAAAAATTGCCTTACTACCTATTTTAAAACAGGAAAGCCTCCATTTTTCTTTATAAAGATGCTTTCATTTATTAGAGCTGAAGTATTATAAGAATCCTAAAGAAACTTTTAAGTAAATCCTGATTTCCCAATGACTTCCTTTATAAAATCAGAGGGAAATTTCACAGAAAAATTTCCATCTCATCTTCTAAACAAACTAAAATACAGCAGAATCAAAAACAACATTAACAGGGGTTGGGGTTGTGGCTCAGCGGTATAGTGCTCGTTGGCACTTATGAGGCACTGGGTTCGATAATCAGCACCACATAAAAATAAATAAAATAAAGGTATTGTGTTCATCTACAGCTAAAAAATAATACTAACATTAACAGTTGGGCACAGTGGTACAAGCCTATAAAATATAAGAGTAAAGGATTTGTATTCCTTATGGGTAGAAGATTAAAAAGTGCTGGAGATATAACTCAGTGGTAGAGTGCTTGCTTAGTATACATGCATCCCTGAATTCAATCCCCAGTGTTGCAAACAAAACAAAACAAAACACCGAGTAAATAGTTTGTGACTATTCTACATGAGTGATTTTATAAACTATTTTGTCTCAGGTGTAGAAAAAAAGAAGAAAAATGAACACAGCTTAATAGACTTGTGGGGACAAGCTCATGCATACCAACATAAGTATAATGTGAGTTCCAAAGGCAGGGTAAGAGAGAAAAGAACAGGAAGAATATTTGAAGAAATAACAGTTGATAGCTTTCTAAGTTTCAGACATGAACTGTAGCATCCATAAAAACTCAACAAATGACAAGAAGAATAAATTTGAAAAGATTCACGGTGAGACACACTATATTTGACTGTCAAAAGACAAGAAAATCTGTAAAGCAGCAACAGAAGTGACTCTTCACATAGAAGGGATTCTCAGTAAGATTAACAGGCAATTTCTCATTAAGTACTAGGGAGACCAGAAGGTACTAGAATGATGTATTTCAAGTGTAGAAATTAAAAATGACAAAGAATTGTATTATTAAAAAATAAAGGAGAAACTAAGAGATATCCAGATTTAAAAAAAAAGTTGAGGGAATTTGACAAAAGTGGACTTGAACAACCAAAAATGCTAAAGGGAAAGCATTTTTGCTTTCACTCAGGCTAAAGTGAAAGGACAAGAGACAAAGCCATGTGAAAATATAGGACTACTAAAAAATGTTAACTACAAAGACCACTATACAAGCTGGTAGTATTATATTTTTGGTCCTATATGACCCTTTTTTCCCTGTATGATTTAATAAATGCATAAAACAAAAAATCTGTTAATAATCACACAAAGATGAAATCTGTTACAATAACAATCTAAAAGAGGAGATACCAAGGTATCCGGGAATATAGTTTTGGTATACTATTGAAGATAAATTTATATTAACTCAAACGAGGCTTGGTTAGATGTAAGCTGTTAATTGTAACACCCAAGGCAACTAATAAACACACACACACACAGAGAAAAGGAAATAAGAAAGAAAGAAACATGTTGCACTGCAAAAACTAAAACAAAAAGAAAGCAGTCACGGAGGAACCCAGAACAAAAACAATAACAGATATAAGGAAAACAAATGGTAAAGTGGCTGACATCTTCCCCTACCAGTAACAGCTTTATATTTAAATGGATTAAAGGTTCCAATTAAAAGACAAAGACTGTCAGAAGAGGGTTTTATTTGGAAAAGTCTCTGGTCTAATTCCTAGGTCCTTGATCCACTTTGAGTTGTTTTGTGCAGGGTGAGAGATAGAGGTTTAATTTCATTTTGCTGCATATGGATTTCCAATTTTCCCAGCATCATTTATTGAAGATGCTATCTTTGTTCCAATGTATGTTTTTGGCACCTTTGTCTAGTATGAGATAACTATTTATGTGAGTTTGTCTCTGTGTCTTCTATTCTGTACCACTGGTCTACATGTCTATTTTGGTGCCAGTACCATGATGTTTTTGTTATTCTAGCTTTGTAGTATAGTTTAAGGTTTAGTATTGTGATGTCTCTTGTTCTACCCTTCTTGCTAACTGCAGGGGTCGCAGTCCGTCCCAAGCCAGGGGGCCAAAGGGGCACCCCCACATTCACCTAGCCGTGGAAGTTGGGAAGAGTTGGAGTCGGCTGGCTGCCCGCTCCCAGCCTTGCCTTCCGCTGTCGCAAGACAATCAGACACGCCAGGAGTCCAGTCAAAGCAAGTACTGTATATGTGCGGAACAAGCATTCAACTTATAGGGCCGTTTGGCCAATCAGAGACAATGCACGTAGGCAATAACTGTCCATGTGTCAAGGCAAGTAAGCCCCCTGAGCTGCACGTTCACAGAACCAACAGTAATTGTAAACCAATCACATATTTCCTCCTTCCTTTGTGCCTTTCCCATTTACATATTGGCTAGTCATTAGGGCGTAGCACAGAGCTAGCCCCCCACACTAAGAACTGCTTTGGCTATTCTGGGTCTCTTATTTTTCTGAATGAATTTCATGATTGCTTTTTCTATTTCTGTAAGGAATGTCATTAGGATTTTGATTGGAATTGCATTAAATATGTACAATGCTTTTGGTAGTATGGCCATTTTGACAGTATTTATTCTGCCTATCCAAGAATAAGGGAGATCCTTCCACCTTCTAAAGTCTTCCTTAGTGTTCTGTAGTTTTAATTGTAGAGGTTTTTTACCTCTTTTGTTAGGTTGATTCCCAAGGGGTTTTTTTTTTTTTTTTTGAGGCTACTGTAAATAGGGGTAGTTTTCCTTATTTCTCTTTCAGAAGATTCGTCACTGATGTATAGAAATGCATTTGATTTATGGGTGTTGATTTTATATCTTGCTAATTTGCTGAATTCATTTATTAGTTCTAGAAGTTTTCTGGTAGAATTTTTTGGATACTCTAAGTATAGAATCATGTAGTCAGCAAATAGTGATAGTTGGAGTTCTTTTCCTATTTGTATCCCTTTAATTTCTTTCATCTAATTGCTCTGGAAATTGAGTTTCCAGGACTATGTTTGTTAGCCTGTTAGCATAACTATAAGTTAATTTAGAAGCTAAGTCAAGCTAACCCCATTTCTGCCCAGACAACTTATCCTGCTCTCCCTCCTTCTCCCTTCCTGCAAGAGCCCACTCACCTAGAGGCTGACACCTCCACCCACCTGCACCCTGACCTCAGTGTTCATAGATGTTAACCTACTTTCTGAGTATGTACAGGGGCCTTCCAGTTCCAAGAACTGGTGGCAATGCACTTGCTCCTCCTGCCCCCTCCTCTTTGTGGTTCTTGAGGGTTTGAAGCTTGCTCTCCACCTGCAATAGCAAGGGCTAAGCCCACCCCCAATACATAACCTAGATTCTGACTTAACTTTGGATTCAGCAGAGGGGAGAGAGAGGAGAGGAGAGGAGAGGAGAGGATGGGAGTAAGATGGTGGAATGAGATGGACATTATTACCCCTATATATGGGTATGATTACATGAATGGTGTGTCTCTACATAATGTACAACCAGAGACATGAAAAGTTGTGCTCCAGTTGTGCAAAAAATTTAAAAAAAGGAAATTAGAAAATACACTGTAATTAATGAAAACAAAACTCAACATTGTAGGATGCCATGTACAGTGTTCTTTCTTTCTTATATGGGTAAATCACATGGTCTTGGATTTGGCAATTGTTTATATGACCAAAAATGTAAGAAACCCAAGGAAAATACAGATAAATTTGACTTCATCAAAATTAAATGTGTGTGCAAAATATACTATCAAGAATGTGAAAAAAGAGCCAGGTGTGATGGTGCAAGCCTGTAATACCAGCACTTTGGGAGGCTGAGACTGGAGAATCTCGAGTTCAAAGCCAGCCTCAGCAAGGCGAGGCGCTAAGCAACTCAGTGAGACCTTGTCTCTACATAAAACACAAAATAGGGCTGGGGATGTGACTCACTGGTAGAGTGCCCTGAGTTCAATTTCCAGTACCAAAAAAAAAAAGAAAAAGAAAAGAAAAAGAAAGAATGTGAAAAAAGGAAAAAGATAAATATTACAATTGAACATGGAGAAATGACTTCACTAGAAATTTATCTAGGGAACATATTCAGATGGCCAGTAAGCAAAGGAAAATATGATTAATGTCATTGGTCATATAAATCAAAATCCTATTGAGATACTACTTCACATCTACAGGGATGGCCAAAGAAAGAAACAGAAAATAGCAAGAAATGGTAATGGTATAGACAAACTGGAACTCCCTTACAATGCTTGTGGGAAAACAGTCTGGTGGGAAATGGGAAAGGGGAAGAAGAGGTACTGGGGTCTGAACTAGAACATGATATATTCCATGCTTTTATTATTATGTCATAATGAATTCTACTGCCACGTATAACTAAAAAGAACCAATAAAAAAATTTTGACTTTAAACTCACCATATCGTCTAGCAATTTTACTCTCAGGTATACCCAAGGATCAAAACCAAATGTTCAAATAAAAACTGTACAGTAACATTCACAGCAGCATTATTCATAATAGCCAAAAGATGAAAACATCCTCAATGTCCACGAACAGAAAAATAGGTAAGCATAATGAATAAATACAATGTAGTACATCCACACAAGATGATATTATTCAGCCATGATGGAATTATTGATACATGAGAAAACACGGATGTACCTTAAAAGCATTATGCTTAATTAAAGAAACAAGACACAAAAGGCCAGATAGTATGTGATTCTATTTATATGTTGTAACTAATAGGCAAATTCATAAAGATAGAAAAAGATAGAATTCATGCTCACAAAGAGTAGAAATAAGGAGTGACTGCTTAATAGGTCCATAGTTTCTATTCAGAGTAATGCAGAAATTCTTGAATTAGATATTTATTGCATAAAACACTGCACATTTACTTAATGTCAGTGAAGCATGTACTTTAAAAGGATAATTTTTGTCATGTATATTTCATTACAAAGAAAACAAAAACCATGTAATTCTGCCTCCTCACCATGAAGACTTGACTGTTCCTGCACTGCAACCATATCTCCCTGTATTCTAAGGAGGAATCATATCTAATTATCTTTGATGCTGTCTATAATGACAGTAAAAGTGTTTAACAGGTATGTTTCGTTTTTTAATTTTTATTTGTTCTTTTTAGTTATATAAAATGTATTTTGAAATATCATACACACATGGAGTATAAATTCCCATGCTTGTAGTACTTGATGTGGAGTTACACTGGCCATGTACTCACATATGAACATAGGAAAGGTATATCTGATTCATTCTACCATCTTTTCCATTCCCATCCAGCCTCCCTGTCCAATCCAGTGAACCTCTACTCTGCCCTGCAAATCCAGTCAATTTTGAATCAGCATCTGCATATCAGAGAGAATATGGGGCATTAGGTTTTCTGGGATTAGCTTATTTCACTTAGCTTAATAGACTTCAGTTTCATCCATTTATAGGCACATGCCATAATATCATTCTTATTTACAGCTAATATTCCATTGTGTATATGTACCACATTTTCTTTATCCATTCATTTGTTGAAGGGCATTTAGGTTGGTTCCACAGCTTAGTTATTGTGAATTGAGCTGCTATGAACATTGGTGTGGTTGCGTCACTAGAGTATGCTGCTTTTAAGTCCACTGGGTATATGCCCAGGAGTGGGATAACTGGGTCGAACTGTGGTTCCATTCCAACTTTTCTGAGGAATCTTCGTACTGCTTTCCAGAGTGGTTGCACCAATCTGCAGTCCCACCAGCAATGTATGAGTGTACCTTATCCCCTACATCCTCACCAACACTTATTGTTGCTTGTATTCTTGATAATTGCCATTCTAACAGGAGTGAGATGAAATCTCAGTGTAGTTTTAATTTGCATTTTTCTAATTGCTAGAGATGTTGGAACATTTTTTCATATATTTGTTGACCATTCATGTTTGTTCTTCTGTAAAGTGTCTGTTCAGTTCCTTAGCCCATTTATTGATTGGGTCATTTGTTTTCTTGGTGTTAAGTTTTTTGAATTTTTTATGTATTCTGGAGATTAATGCTCTCTGAAGTGCAAGTGGCAAAGAGTTTCTCCCATTCTGTAGGCTTTCTCTTCATGTTCTTGATTGTTTTGTTTGCTGTGAAAAAGCTTTTGAGTTTGATACAATCCCATTTATTGATTCTTGATATTACTTCTTGCGCTTAAGGAGTCTTGTTGAGGAAGTAAGTTCTGAAGTTGACATGATGGAGATTTGGGCCCACTCTTTCTTCTAGTAGGTGCAGGGTCTCTGGTCTAATGCTTAGGTTTATCCACTTAGTTGAGTTTTGTGCAGGATGAGAGATAGGGGTCTAATTTCATTTTATTACATATGGATTTCCAGTTTTCCCAGCACCTTTTGTTGAAAAGACTATCTTTACTCCAATGTATGTTTGTGGTGCCTTTGTTTAGTATGAGGGAACTGTATTTGTGTGGGTTTTTCTCTGTGTTTTCTATTTTGTATCTGTGTTCTTCATTCCTATTCTGGTGCCAATACCATGCCGTTTTTGTTACTATAGCTCTTTAGTATAATTTAAGGTCTGGTATTGTGATGCCTCCTGCTTCACTTTTCTTGCTAAGGATTGCTTTGGCTATTCTGGATCTCTTATTTTTCTGAATGAATTTCATGATTGCCTTTTCTATTTTTATAAGGAATACTGTTGAGATTTTAATTGGAATCACACTGAATCTGTATAGTGCTTTGGGTAGTATGGCCATTTTGACAATATTAAATCTGGCTATCCAAGAGCAAGGGAGATCTATCTTCTAAGATTTTCTTCAATTTCTTTTAGTGTTCTTGATTCCCAAGTATTTTATTTTTTTCAAGGCTATTGGGAATGGGGTAGTTTTCCTCATTTCTCTTTCAAAGGATTCATCACTGATGTACAGAAATGCATTTGATATAGGGGTACTGATTTTATATCCTGCTACTTTGCTGAACTCATTTGTGAGTTCTAGAAGTTTTCTGGTGGAATTTTTTGGATCCTCTAAGTAAAGAATCATGTCGTTGGCAAATAATGAGTTTGAGTTCTTCTTTTCCTATTTGTATCCCTTTAATTTCTTCAAACTGCTCTTGGTAGATTTTAAAGGACTCTGTTGAATAGAAGTGGTGAGAGAGGGCATCCCTGTCTTGTTCCCATTTTTAGAGGGAATGCTTCCAATTTTTCTCCACTTAGGATGATGTTGGCCTTTTTCATAGATAGCTTTTACAACGTTGAGATATGTTCATTCTATCCCTAGTTTTTCTAGTGTTTTGAACATGAAGACATGTGCTGTATTTTGTCAAATGCTTTCTCAGCATCTATGGAGATAATCATATGATTCTTGTCTTTAAGTATACGGATGTGATGAATTACATTTATTGATTTCCATATGTTGAACCAATCTTGCGTACCTGGGATGAACCCCACTTGATTGTGCTGCACTATCTTTTTACTATGTTTTTGTATGCAGTTTGTCATAATTTTATTGAGAAATTTTGGGT
The DNA here is from genome assembly GCA_004024805.1 of Geosciurus inauris. Lineage (NCBI taxonomy): Eukaryota > Metazoa > Chordata > Mammalia > Rodentia > Sciuridae > Geosciurus > Geosciurus inauris. Next base: position 25,952 of record PVHX01001668.1, read on the forward strand.
CTGTTTATTAGGGATATTAGTCTGAAGTTTTCTTTCTTTGATATGTCTTTGTCTGCTTTTGGAATCAGGGTGATACTAGCTTCATAGAATGAGTTTGGTAGGGTTCCCTCCTTTTCTATTTCATGGAATAATTTGAGGAGGATTGCTGTGAGTTCTTTGAAGGTCTGGTAGAATTTGGCTAATAATCAGCCTCATCCTGGGTTTTTCTTGGTTGGTGGGCTTTTTCAATTTTTATTTTTAGAAACAATTTATCAAGGATTGGTTCTAAGATGGTGGCCTAGATGGACGCAGCATTCCTAGTCTCTCCAGGACCAGGTTTAAAGTAGTGCAAACACTGTTTCTCAGTGAGTTTTTAGAGGACATCTGACAGCCGCCTCCATGCAGGAACTCCACTCACATGCCCATAGGGTCTCTAGGCTCCTGAATTTGCACAGGACCCCAGCCACGGACTCCGGTGCAGGACTCAGATCCATAGCCCGTGCACGGGATCCCTGGCTCCAGAGCCCACACACCTCGCAGGACCTCAGGTGGCCCACCCACGCAGGACACCTAGCCGTTGTTCCCACGCAGGATCCCTGGCTGCTGCTCTTGTGTGGATCTCCATCTACCAGGGCAGAACCTCCTTGTTCGCCTACACCTGGGGACATGGAACAGGATCTGGAGACAAACTGTTATTTCTGCAGAGCATACCACAGAACTGCATCTTCGAACATGTCACCTAACATCATTGCCTAGCCCGGCCCTGCACCCGATCTCTGAAGCAGACAGCATCTTTGTGAGACTCAGGCTTCACCATCTTTGCCCTGAGTGGGCAGATAGCAGTAAGCAACAGACAACTCCACCTACTGGAAGATAAGGGAAGCAATCCTGTTTATTTATGTTGAGACTTTTTATTTTTTTCCTAATATTCTTTTTTTTTCTTTTCTTCCTTTCTTTGCTATTCTCTCTCTCAGTCTTTTCCCGCCCTCACATCCCCAACATATGTGAAACCAAGTATTTTCTATGCATTAGGTCATGGCAGACCAGGATATCTGATTAGTATTCTATAGTTGTATTATTTAGTCTCGTAACTTCCACCTTTACATATTTTATTTTTCTTAATTTTTATGTCTCCTTTTTAGTTGTACTCTATTTTCTTCCTACTTACTAGTCTTCCCCAAATCTCTTTCTCTCTTTTCTACTAATAGCCAACTTCTTTTGGATTCCTTTTTCATGCTTTCTAGGATCTACTAAGTATACTCTCACTGCCTACCTCCCTGACATCTCATCCTACAACCCATCCCTGGTTCTCTCTAGCCCACCAGCAGAAACTGTAGACCCTTGTGCAAACCTATTGTTTATATAGTAGATGCTAACTGAACTCATAATTTCTGTATATTGTGACTAAGCCGTAAATATATTTAGGAGCTATTAGAAGCTACGTGGTTTGAAACTATATACTGTTTGTATTGAGATCTGTCGATATTGGTCTCTCCCTTAAAGGAGAGGTATTGGAACCCTGTAGGGAATCCATAAGTCTATAGGACAAAAATTGTAACACCTCAGATCTGCAGTGCTAGAAGGAAAGACACACAAACAACATGAAAAAACAAGGGAAGAAAGTGCCACAAACAAACCAAGATACTACATTATTAGAATCCATGGTCAGCACAGCAGAAGAAATGTCAGAGAAGTAGTTCAGGATGTACATAATTAAAATGTTCTGTAACTTAAAGAATGATATAAGAGAGCAAACCCAGGCAGCAAAAGATCATTTTGATAAAGAGCTACATAGGCAAATACAGGAAGCAAGAGATTACTTCAATAAGGGGATGGAGATTCTGAAAAAGTATCAAACAGAAATCCTCAAAATGAAAGAAACAATAAACCAAATTAAAAACTAAATAGAAAGCATCACCAACAGATTAGATCACTTGGAAGACAGAACCTCAGACAATGAAGACAAAATATTTAATCTTGAAAATACAGTGGACCACACAGTGAAGATAGTAAGAAACCATGAACAGAACATCCAAGAATTATGGGATAACATGAAAAGACCAAATTTAAGAATTATTGGGATACAGGAAGGCACAGAATTTCAAACCAAAGGAATGAGCAATCTATTCAATGAAATAATATCAGAAAATTTTCCAAACATGAAGAATGAATTGGATAATCAAATATAAGAAGTTTACAGGATACAAAATGTACAAAATCACAACAGATCTACACCAAGGCACAACACAATGAAAATGCCTAGCATTCAGAATAAGGAGAGAATCTTAAAAAACCACAAGAGAACGGAATCAGATTACATACAGGGAGACACCAATTAGGATCTCTGCAGAATTCTCAACCCAGACCCTTAAAGCTAGAAAAACTTGGAAGAACATATACCAAGCTCTGAAAGACAATGGATGCCAACCAAGAATCTTATATCCAGCAAAATTAAGTTTTAGATTTTTTAAAAAATATTTTTTGGTTATATATGGATACAGTGTCTTTATTTTGTTTATTTATTTTTATGTGGTGCTGAGGATCGAACCCAGTGCATCACACATGTGAGGCAAGCGCACTGCCAGTGAGCCACAACCTCAGCCCCTTAAGTTTCAGATTTGATGATGAAATAAAAACAAAAATTGATGATGAAAGATAAACAAAAGTTAAAAGAATTTACAGCAAGAAAGCCTGCACTACAGAACATTCTTGGCAAAATATTCCATGAGAAGGAAATGAAAACCTACAAAGGGAGGAACTACACTAAAGGAAAGGCCAATCAAAGGAGAAACCTAGTCAAGTTACAAACTAAGAATAAACCAAAATGTCTGGGAATACAAATCATGTCTCAATAATAACCCTGAATGTAAATAGCCTAAAATCGTCAATTAAAAGACAGACTGAGCTGGGCGCGGTGGCTCACGCTTGTAATCCCAGCACTTAGGCAGGCTGAGACAGGAGAATCCTGAGTTCAAAGCCAGCCTCAGCAATGGCGAGGCGCTAAGCAACTCAGTGAGACCCTGTCTCTACATAAAACACAAAAATAGGGCTGGGGATGTGGCTCAGTGGTCAAGTGCCCCTGAGTTCAATCCCCGTACCAAAAAAAAAGGGCATAGACAAGCAGATTGGATTAAAAAAAAAGACCCAACAATATGCTCCCTCTAAGAAACTCACCTCATAGAAAGAGATAATCACCGATTGAGGGTGAAAGGATGAAAAAAAATGTATCACTCACATGGACTGTGTAAACAAGCAGGAGTTTCCATTCTCATATCAGATAAAGTGGACTTCAAAGTTAGTGAAAAGGGATAAAGAAGGTCATTTCATACTGCTTAAGGGAATCATACATCAACAAGACATAATCTTAAATATCTATGCCCCAAACAATGGAGCAGCCATGTATGTCAAACAAATCCTTCTCAACTTCAAGAATCAAACAGACCACAACACAATAATACTGGGTGACTTTAACACACCTGTCTTACCACTGGATAGATCCTCCAAACAAAAACTAAACAAAGAATCTACAAAACTCAATAGAACAATCAATAATCTCAACTTAACAGACATATATAGAACATTCCATCCTTCAATAAGCAAATACACTTTTTTCTCAGCAGCACATGCATCTTTCTCCAAAGTAGATCAAATGCTATGCCACAAAACTAGTCTTAGCAAATACAAAAAAATAGAGATACTACCCTGCATTCTATCTGACCATAATGGAATGAAATTAGAAATTAATGATAGTTTTAAAAAAAGAAGCTACTCCAACACCTGGAGACCCAATAATATGCTAGTGAATGATGCATGGGTAACAGAAGACATTAGGGAAGAGATACAAAAAATTCTTAGAGGTAAATGAGAACTCGGATACAACATATTAAAATCTCTGGGACACTATGAAGGCAGTGCTAAGAGGAAATTTCATTGCATTAAGCTCCTTTATTCAATGAAAAAAAAAGTCAACAAATCAATGATTTGACACTATATCTCAAAGCTCTAGAAAAAGAGGAACAAACCAACACCAAAAGTAGAATACAGGAAATAATTAGAATCAGGGCTGAAATCAATGAAATTGAAACAAAGGAAACAATTCAAAAAATTGAGAGAACAAAAGCTGGTTCCTTGAAAAAAATAAATAAAATTGACAAACCCTTAGCTACCCTAATGAAAATAAGGACAGAAAATCCAAATTACTAAAATTTGTGATGAAAAAGGAAATGTCATGACAGACTCTGCTGAAATACAGAGGATAATTAGAAACTATTTTGAAAATCTATACTCCAGTAAAATAGAAGACACCAACAAATTTCTAGACATATGACCTAACCAAACTGAACCAGGAGAACATTCATGACTTAAACAGATCAATCACAGCAAGGAAATAGAAGATGCCATTAAGAGCCTTCCAAACAAGAAAAGCCCTGTACCAGATGGATTCTTAGCTGAGTTCTACAAGACCTATAAAGAAGAACTAACTCCAATACTCCTGAAACTATTCCATGAAATAGAAAGGGAGGGAAGCCTTCCAAACTCATTGTACGAGGCTAGTATCACCCTGATACAAAACCAGACAGAGACACATCAAAAAAAGGAAAATTTCAGACCAATATCCCTGATGAATATAGATGCAAAAATTCTCAATAAAATTTTGGCAAATCGCATACAAAAGCATACTAAAAAAATAGTGCACCATGAACAACTGAGGTTCATTCCAGGGATGCAAATTTGGTTCAACATACGGAAACCAATAAATGTAACTGATCCAATCAATAGACTTAAAGATTAAAATCACATGATTTTATCAATTGATGCAGAGAAAGTGTTTTGACAAAATATAGCACCCTTTCATGTTTAAAACACTAGAAAAACTAGAGATAGTAGAAACATACCTCAACATTGTTAAAGCAATCTATGCTAAACCTAAGGCCAACCCCATCCTAAATGGAGAAAAACTGGAAGCATTCCCTCTAAAAACTGGAACAAGACAAGGGTGCCCTCTTTCACCACTCTTATTCAATATAGTCCTTGAAACTCTAGCCAGAGCAATCAGACAGACGAAAGAAATTAAAGGGACACAAATAGGAAAAGAAGAACTAAAACTATCACTATTTGCAGATGACATGATATTATACTTGGAGGATCCAAAAAATTCCACCAGAAAACTTCTAGAATTAATAATGAATTCAGCAAAATGGCAGAATATAAAGTTAACACCCATAAATCAAATACATTTCTATACCTCAGCAATGAATCCTCTGAAAGAGAGGTAAGGAAAAGTACTCCATTCACAATAGCCTCAAAAAAAAAATACTTGGGAATCAATCTAACAAGAGTAGTAAAAGACCTCTACAATGAAAGCTACAAGGCACTAAAGAAAGAAATTGAAGATCTTAGAAGATGGAAAGATCTCTCATGCTCTTGGATAGATAGAATCAATATTATTAAAATAACCGTACTACCCAAAGCACTATACAGATTCAATGCAATCCCAATTAAAATCCCAGTCATTTCTTATAGAAATATAAAAGGCAACCATGAAATTTATTTGGAAAAATAAGAGACCCAGAATAGCCAAAGTAATCCTCAGTAAGAAGAGTGAAGCTGGAGGCATCAGAAGTCCAGGTCTTAAACTATACTACAAAGCTATAGTAACAAAAACAGCATGGTACTGGCACCAAAACAGACATGTAGACCAGTGGTACAGAATAGAAGACACAGAGACAAATGCACATAAATACAGTTATCTCATACTAGACAAAGGTGCCAAAAACATACACTGGAGAAAAGATAGCCTCTTCAATAAATGGTGCTGGGAAAACTGGAAATCCATATGCAGCAAAAAACAAACAAAAAAACTAAACCCCTATTTCTCACCATGTACAAAACTCAACTGAATGTGGACCTAGGAATTTGACCAGAGACCTTGCACCTAATTGAGGAAAAAGTAGGCCAAAATTTTCATCATGTTGGATTAGGTGCTGACTTGCTTAACAAGACTCCTAAAGCGCAAGAAATAAAAGCAAGAATCAATAAATGGGATGGATTTAAACTAAAAAGCTGTTTCTCAGCAAAAGAAACGATCAGTGAGGTGAACAGGGAGCCTACATTCTGGGAGCAAATTTTTGCCACACAAACATCAGATAGGGCACTGATCTCCAAGATATATAAAGAACTCAAAAAACTTAACACCAAAAAAACAAACAACCTAATCAATAAATGGGCCAAGGAGCTGAACAGAAACCTCTCAGAAAAAGATATACAATCAATAAACAAATATATAAAGAAATGTTCAACATCTCTAGCCATTAGAGAAATGCAAATCAAAACTACCCTCAGATTTCTTCTCACTCCAGTCAGAATGGCAGCTATCCAAAATACCAGCAATAATAAGTGCTGGCAAGGATGTGGTGAAAAAGGCACACTCAAACATTGCTGGTGGGACTACAAACTGGTGCAACCACTCTGGAAAGCAGTATGGAGATTTCTTTAAACAGTTGGAATAGAACCACCATTTGCCCCAGCTATCCCACTTCTCAGCTGCAGGAGCACACTCCATACCTTCCCACCCCTCCCTTCCATCTTTCCCCATTCTATGCTAATAGACTGTGATCTTGCCAAAGACCACCCCTTTGTTTGTGACCTTTGGACCTGATTGGTCCAAGAGTGCATATAAGCTTCTATAGTTTCTGGAATAAACGGTGTTTTCTGCTCTTCGCCCCAGGTGTCCCTGCTTCTTGTCCCGGGTATCTGTGTGTCTGGCTGGGGCAGAGCAGATTTTTACCTATACCCAGGGACCTGGGGAATTTGGCTCCGCGGATCGTCCCCACCATCAGAGACTCCATATCGTCTAACCCAGGGACCCCTTCTTTCTCCGTCTCTCTGGACTCCAACTCCTCGAGAAGCCACCTGGCCCTTTCCCCTCCCCCCTTTATTAAAGCGATACTCAGCCTATACCCTAAAGACTTAAAAACAGCATACTAAGTAATACAGCCTCTTCAATGTTTATAGCAGCTCAATTCACAATAGCTAAACTGTGAAACCAATCTAGATGCCCTTCAATAGATTAATGGATAAAGAAACTGTGGTATATATACACAATGGAATATTACTCAGTAATGAAAGAGAATAAAATTATAGCATCTGCAGGTAAATGGATGGAATTGGAGAACATCATGCTAAGTGAAGTAAGCCAAGCCCAAAAAACCAAGGCTGAATGTTCTCTCTGATTAGTGGATGCTGATACATAAAGTGGGTGGGGAGCATGGGAGAAATGGAGGAACTTTGGATGGTTCAGGGGGTAATTGAGGAGGAGAGGGCAAATGGGAGTAGCAAAAATGGTGGAATGAGATGGACATCACTACCTTAGGTACATGTATGAAGACACGAATGCTGTGACTCTATCTTGTTTGCAACCAGAGAGATGGAAAATTGAACTCTATATATGTACTATGACTTGAAATGCATATAAAATAATAAATAAAAAATAAAGAAAAATTTATCTTTGTTATTATTTTTATAAAATATAGCATAAATACCAAAATATCATTTTTTATTGGCCAAAACAAAAATTCCAAGTTGTTTGAATGCAAATACATTTCCCTTAGTTGTTACATTTCTCTGTGTATTGGTTTTCTAGTGCTATTGGAACAAAATTTCAAGCTGAGAAATTTAAATAACAGACATTTCTTTTCTTAGAGCTTTGCAGTGGAGAACTCCAAGATCAACTTGTCCTCAGGATTGGTTCCTTCTGAGGAGTATGAAACAATCTATTTTATGCCTTTCTTATGCCTTTTCCCCAATTTCTTGCAGCCTGATGACAATCTTTGACACTACTTGACTTGTAAAAGCATCACTCAATCTCTCGTTGGTAGGCTTTGGATGGTGTCTCCAATTTCATTGCTTGAAATTGATCTGTTTAAATTTTCTATGTCCTTCTGATTCAGTTTGAGTAGGTCATATGTCACTAGAAATCTGTTGATAACTTCAAGATTTTCTATTTTATTAGAGTATAAATTTTCAAAATAATTCCTGATTTTAATCTGTATTTCAGTAGTGTCTGTCATGATGTTTCCTTTTCAATTGTGAATTTTAGAAATTTGTGTTTTCGCTTTCTGTTCATTAACTTCACTAAGGCTTTATCAATTTTATTTTTTTTAAAGAACCAACTTTTTGTTTTGTTGGTTTTGGGGACTGTTATTTTTTTGTTTCAATTTCATTGATTTCAGTTCTGATTTTAATTATTTCCTGTCTTCTACTGATGTTTGTGTTCATTTGTTCTTTTTCTAGGGCTTTGAGATGTAATTTTAGATCATTTATCTGTTGACTTTCCATTCTTTTAATTAGAATTATCTCAATGCAATGAACTTCCCTCTTAGAACCACCTTCATAGTGTTCCAGAGATTTACATGCTATATCACTGCACTCACTTACCTCTAAGTATTTTTAAATTTCATCCCTGATTTCTTCTGCTATCCATTCTTCATTCAATAGTGTAGTTTTTTTGTCTCTAGGTATTGGATTCTATTTTATCACTGATTTCTAATTTTATTCCAATTTCATCTGATAGAATGCAAGGTATTATCTCTATTTTTCTACTTGCTACGAGTTGCTTTGTGGCCTAATAAATGGTCTATGTTAGGGAAGGAACCATGCACTGCTGAGGAGAAAGTGTATTCAGTCCTTGATGGATGAAATATTCTATATATGTCTGTTAAGTCTAAAGGATTAATTGTACTTTTTAGTTTTGTATCTTTTTTATTTAGCTTTTGTTTGGAGGATCTATCCAGTGATGAGACAGGTGTGTTAAAGTCACCCAGTATTATTGTGTTGTGGTTTATTTGCTTCTTGAAATTGAGAAGGGTTTATGTGATATATGTTGACGCTCCATTGTTTGGGGCATAAATATTTATGATTGTTATGTGTTGTTGATGTATAATTCCCTTAAGCAGAAGTCTTTGTCCCTTCTGACTAGCTTTTGTTGATGTCCACTTTATCTGAGGATAGAAACCCCTAGCTTGTTTACATGATCAGTGTGAATGGTGTTTTTTTTCCCCATTGTTTTACCTTCAGCCTATGGATGTCTTTGCATATGAAGTCAGTCTCTTGGAAACAGCATATTGTTCGGTCTTTTTTTCTTAAGATCCAATCTGCCAGTCTATGTCTTTTTGTTTATGAGTTTAGGCCATTTACATTCAATGTTATTATCGATAACATTGTTATTATATTATTGTTATTTTATCAATGTTATTATTATTTCTTGTTGTTTTGATTTAATTGTGGTTTTTAATTTGAATTAGTTTCTCTGTTGATTCACTGTTCTTTTAGTTTAGTTCCTCCCTTTGCTGCACTTTATTTTTAATTTATTCTTCTTGAAATATCTTCTTATGTTTTGTAGTGCAGGCTTTCTAGTTTTTTAATTCTTCTAACTTGTTTATCATAGAAGGTTCTTATTTCATTGTCAAGTCTGAAGCTTAATTTTGCTGGGTATTGTAGTCTTGATTGGCATCCATTTTCTTTCCAAGTTTGGTATATGTTATTCCAAGATCTCCTAGCTTTGTGTGTCTGGGGTGAGAAATCAGCTGAAATCCAGATTTGGTTTAACTCTAAATATTACCTGTTGTTTTTCTCTCGCAGTCTTTAAAATTGTATCATTATTTTGTATGTTAGACATTTTCATTATAATGTGCCTTTAGTGTGGGTGTGTTGTAATTTTGTATATTTGGCATCTTGTAGACTCCTGGATTTGATTTTCCATTTCATTCTTTAGATCTGGGGAATTTTCTGATACAATTTTTTAGAAATAATTGTGCATTCCTTTGGTTTGTATTTCAGAGCCTTCACCTATCCTGATAAATCTTCAAATTCTTTTTTTTTCCCCAGGTTATCCCATGTTTCTTGGAAGTTCTATTCATGGTCTCTTCACATCTTTTCTCCATAGTCAACTCTGTTTTCAAGATTAGGTATTTTGTCTTCATGGCCTGAAGCTGCCTTCCAAGTCTAGTCTGTTGTTGATGCTTTCAACTAAATTTTTAATTTGTTTTACTGATTTCTGCATTTTGAGGATTTCTGCTTGTTTATTTTCCACCTCCCCTCAGAATCTCTTTATTGAAGTGATATTTCACTTCCTGTATTTTCTAATTTCACTACTTTTATCATTCTTTACCTCACAGATCATAGAGCAGCCAGAAAAGCAACATCCTTTATTCTGCCATCTTGAAACCCTGGTGTGTATGTTTCTTAAAAGTCACGCTCTTGGATCCATTTTTTCACTCTTTTTTTTTCCCCATAATTTTTATTGGTTTGTTGAAATTATACATAATGGTCAGATTCATTGTTACATAATTGTATATGCACATGATACAACAATATAATTTTAATATGAATTAGTTTAGACCATTTACCAGTTTAATTTGAATTAATTAGACCATTTACCAGTTTCTCCCCATCCCTGCCCTCCTCCTTCCTCTGGTCACTTTCCTTTATTCCACTGGTCTCTCTTCAATTTTGAGGAGATCCTTGCTTCTATATGTAAGAAAAAAACATACAAGCTTTGACTTTGTGAGTTTGACTTATTTCACTTAACGTAATGTTCTCAAGATCCATCCATTTTCCTGCAAATGACATAATTTCATTCCTCCTTCTTTATGACTGAATAAAACTCTGTGTATATGTACCACAATTTCTTTATCCACTCATTTACTGACAGACACTGAGGTTGGTTTCTATAGTTTGGCTATTGTGAATTGTGCTATTCTAAACACAGGTATGCATGTATCACTATAGTATGGTAACTTTATTTCTTTAGGATATATACTGAGGAGTGGTATAGGAATGGTAGTTCCATTTCTAGTCTTTTTTTTTTTTTTAATTTTTTCTTAGTTGTAGATGGACACAATGTCTTTATTTTATTGCTTTGTATGTGGTGCTGAGGATCGAACCCAGGGCCTCATACATGCGAGGCAAGCACTCTACCGCTAAGCAACAATCCCAGCCCCCCATTTCTAGTCTTTTGAGGACACTCTATGTTGATTTCCATATGGCTTGTACTAATTCTCAATCCCAATAGCATAAAAGTGTTCCTTTTTTTCTACATCCTCTTCAGCATTTATTATTTTTTTATTTTGATGGCTGTCATTCTAATTGGAGTGAGATGAAATCTTGGTATAGTTTTAATTTGCATTTCCCTGACTGCTAAAGATGTTGAACACTTTTTTCATATGTTTGTTGGACATTTGTTAATTCTTCTCTTTAGAAGTATCTGTTTAAACTTCTCATTTATTAATTCGAATATTCAGTTTTTTGTTTTGTTTTTGTTTTTAGTTCTTTATATATTCTGAGTATTAATCCTGTCAGAAGAATAGCTAAGGGCTGGGATTGTAGCTCAGCGGTAGAGCGCTTGTCTCACATGCGTGAGGCCCTGGGTTCGATCAGCACCACATACAAAACAATAAAATAAAGACATTGTGTCCATCTACAACTAAAACAATATTTAAAAAAAAAAAAGAATAGCTAATAAAGATCTTCCTCCATTCTGTAGGTTCTCTCTACACATTCTTAATTGTTTCCTTTTCTGTGCAGAAGGTTTTTAATTTGATGTCATCCTATTTATTAATTCTTGTATTGTTTCCTGAGTTCTGGAAGTCTGACTGAGGAAGTTGTTGCCTGTGCCTATATGTTGGAGTGTTGAACCTACATTTCCTTCTAGGAGTTGCATAGTTTTAGGTCTAATTCCTAGGTCTTTAATCCAATTTGAGTTGATTTTTGTGCAGGATGAGAGAGAAGGATCTAGTCTCATTCTTCTTCATGTGGATAACCAGTTTCTGGCTCTATCCATTGAAACTGTCATCCTTGTTTTTTGTTCTTTCTACAAAATCATGCTAACTCATGGCATGTGCCCTTGTAGAGGATCTTAAGACCCTTCTGACACAATCAATATATAAAATATTCATCTCTGTATGCTACACAATGCTCAGCATAAAAGTCACTTAATTGAGGAGTGAAGCACAAACATGAAAGGAATGAGGATAGTGGAAACAGACTGGCTATCTCCATGAGGTAGAGGAATTTTTAGAGTGGGAATTCTAGAGCAAGTGAAATGCTTAAAATATAGTTAGAGCTGATGTTGTTAAGGGGGATAATGTCAAACTATGTAATAAAGGGAATGGATAGCGAAAGTGAAATGGATGACCCTTTTTGGGGGGAGGGGCTGTGCCAGGAATCAAACCCAGGGCCTCCCGCATACTAGGCAAGTATTCTACCACTAAGTTATACCTCATTTGTTGTTCTCATCATATTTATAGTATACTGGATATTATCTGAATTAGCTGTTTTCCTTAATAAAATATGAATTTCATACTAGAAAAAAATTAATTCATACTATCTGCAGTACAAAAGATGAACACCTCATTTGTGGAATAAGTATATTTAGTTTTGCTGCTTAGTATCCTCTTTGAGGCTTCATTTCTTGAGTCTTAGCTATTCCAGATTACTGATGATGCTGAGTATATGACCCCTGTATAAGTGGAATGAGTACGTTCTGTGACATTTTGAGTTTGTTAAATGGTAATAGTTATTCATTTAGTTTTGATTCCAGTCATGCACTTTAAAAACTAAACAACTTTGATATTTTAGTTACCTTAGCTTTATTACTAAAAAATATAAACTGTTTGGTGAAACGAAATAATTTGATATGTGAAAATTACCATATCCACAATCAACATTATGGTGCAAATTCTACAGAGCTAAAATTTAAAGGAAAGGAAGATGTATATCAAAACAAAAACCTAAACTTTCAAAAGGAATTTAGTTCTATGCTACACTTTGCATTTAAACTAAACTACTATGGAAGGATTAAATATATATGCCCATTAAAAAAAAGATAAATATCCCCATTAGAGTGCTACATACACATCCTTCAAGGAACAGAATAAAACAATTCAAAATGTTCCTATAGGTCCCAAAAGAATAGCCAGCTAGAGACTTTTTGAATGTGGTATAATTTTTGCTATTTGTATTAATGAAACGGAACCCAATCAACTCAAGTCACAGAGGTAGTTAGACAAATTTAGAGAAAACAAAAAGTTACGGAAAATTAAACACAACACTTGACTCCAGAATTCTGAGATAAATCTGAATTGAAAAGCTAACTGGAAAAAGAGTGTGACGAGCAGGAAAAGTCATAGAAAATCAATAGCTATCTATTTAAATTTAAAAAATGAAACTTCAAATGTTTTGTGGAAACTACATGGAAAAGAGAAATCCTTTAAGACATCTAAACCTATTAGATGAATCTTCTGATCTAAATCTGCAAAGTTTCACTACCAATTTCACAGACTTCGAGGATTTCTCCCAGCTTGCTAATGCTTTGTACCACCACCAACTAAAAGCAAAATACATGAACAGAAAGACAAAAGATGCAAGAGAACTTAGCACTCTCTTCCTTTTGGCTCAAATGCTTATCTTTGCACATTTTGCATTGTCATCATAAATTATTCTCTTAATTCTTTCCTTAAATCCCTTTGCCCATCAACTGTTCTTTGCTCTTTTTAAGTCCTACATTTAAAACACTATCCTTGAATTTTTATTAGGATTGTTATTGTTTGTGAATCTTCTAATTCAGTTTTAAAATGTTTTAAGTGATCTCTAGCTATTTTCTCACAAACTGTTCTTAACATGCAATTTTTCAGAATGAAAGTTTTTACATAATGCATATATCATGCTTTAGAAAACAATACTACACACAAAAAGTTAAAAAGCTTGTTAGACAATGAAGGACTGTAAATACAATATGTAAAATTTGTAAAGCATAGCTTAATATATTTACAAGAATTTAAGTTGTAAATGTTCTATTAAAATTTGCTAAGATTTATAAATAGAAGATTTGTAGATAGAATTTGCAAGTTTAAGAGCTATGTTTATACTGAAACTTTAATAAATTGCCTATTTTTTAAATCAAAATTCTGAACTAAAATGCAGATTTTGACCTGGAAACACACACAATCACATATTAACAAAAAGAGAACAAACAGCTGAATGAATTAAGGGATAGGAAGAAGGGCTTAATTTCAATATAATGCCTCAACAATGTCCTAAAGTTCTATCCACTGAAGATTAACTAGGGCTAAAAAAACTAAAAATCTGTGCAACTAGCTAAAGAGCTCTCAATCATTCCCTCATTATCCTAGTTCAATTAGTTCATTCTAATTGAACCTCACTGGTTCAATTTGGTGCTTTCCCCTGCAACTTATGGTGGAACTTGTGATACAAGAGACAGAAATTTCAAAGGAAACCAAGTGAACTTTGTGTAAATGGGTTGTGAGGAGGCAGTCCAGGAGAGCTGATAACCTGAGAATCAAGACACTAATAATGGGGGAAAAAAGCAGAAAAGGTTGTTCAATGAATACAAATGAATATTGATTCTAAATTTTAACTAGAGTAAGCCCTAGCCTCATCCTCAACCCATGAGTTTTTGAAAAATAGTTCTTCCTCAAATAAAATAGTCAATGAATTAAGGAAATGGTGAGAAGTCACCATTTAAGTATTCTTGATTTTTTTTCTCAATGCAATGTCAGATCAACTATGTGACTGTTTCCTTAACATTTTAAATTGTGGAAGTTCATAAAACCTCTGCAGACAATTTGGTTATTCATAAAATAATAAATTTTTGAATATACTTTAAAGTTTAATCATGGCAAATTGTCATTAATTTTGATACATGAAATACAATAATATTAATTGTGTTTCAAAATTAAAGTGGACAGATATTAGAAACTGTTGAGTGTCAGATTACTGCAAAAATTCAAGATGTGAAAAGTCCCACAATCTTAATTCAAAAAAACATGATTTAGCTAGATTTGTTGAAATTCAGTTTATGAAGTAAAACACATCTAGGTTGCTCTTACCATTGTGTAGAAGTTGCTCTTACCATTGTGTAGAAGTCTCTATATAGAACATTTCATAAAATGCCACTTTTATATTTAACTTATATATAAACAAGCTTTAATGTTATAATATTAACTTTATTTAAATTAACAACTATTGATGCAAATAAGCAAGTAATGGTAATATAAATAAGTACATAGCTGTTGATAATAAGAGTTTATCCCTATTAAAGAAGCTATCTTTGTCAACAATTTACATTTTCAAGTATTATGTAAACAAATACTCTAATAAAATTCTCAGGAAGAGTCAAGTTTGTGATTGCTTACATTTACCACATGACTCAATCTGAGTCTTGCTTTTGAACAAGAACACTTGTAGTTTTTGGCAACTTAAAGTTTTTTTCATTCTTTGAACTGGAATTCACTGTAAACCCACATATTCAATGAATCAGAATTCCCTTCTTTTCTGGACACACATAAATTATCTTAAAATATCCAGTGGAGACATTTAATAATTCAAAAGACAGTCTAAACAATTTCAATTTATGAAAAACCTTCTAATAATTCATTTTTCTCATTTTATAGACACATGGAAAGAACTTTAGAAAGAACTTTAAAAGTACAGGAAGTATTTCAAAAAGTGACTTTTCCAAGGTCTTTGCTAATAACAGTAGAATCCAGGTCTTTCTGATTCCAAATGCTATATGTACTCTTTCTTTACATCTCTCAACTGTTATATACTTGAGGTATTAGTATCAAGTTCAAAAAATATATAAAAAAGAAGGGGAAAAAATGACTGTCAGTTTGACAGTTTTATTTTACTAATGTATTTTATACAAATTAAAAGTAGTTTTCTACCTTTCTATTATAATGAATGACACAAGATATTCATGTCAATAAAGGGCAATAAAAACTGAAATGCTTTAATGGGATATATCAATTACTAGTCAAATTTACCATCATCTAGTAAAAGGGAGTAAGGAAGTTAAGTTCCCATTAAACTGATAAAAACTGAAAATCAAACCGCAGTACTCTCAAATGTTAAATATGCTCTGGTGATTACACTAGGTGATACAGAAAATTGTTACTACACAATTTAACAGGTTCTGTTTTGTAAAAGATCTCAAATACTCTAAGTGCCAGTTAAAGAAAATAATAATGTGGCAGATAAACTGGTGGATTTGGGGTGTAGGAATATAGGAACTTCAAGAGTACAGTTAATTATACATTGTTTTGCTTTGCAATGAAACTTCCTCTAGGCATATAGTTTAAGTTTCCTTATCTACAAAACTTTCCCTAGGGCTGCAGATACAGTTTAGTTAGTAGAGTGCCTGCCTCGCATGCACAAGGACCCTGGGTTCAATTCCCAGCACCCTAAAAAAATTTTCCCCTGAAATACTACTTAACTTTGGCATTTGTTATTTTACATTGCCTGTAACTTTAAATATTAATTCATTAGTATCTCACACCTCCTAAGCCTGAGTATGTAGCTAATGTCTACAAATGATAGCAGGCATATGTTTAAATATAGCATGAGGACGAATCCCATTCTAGGTTTTCAAATCTTAAGACGGTTCTAGAATGTGCTTGATCTAGGGGGTTCTGACAATCCTAGGTGAACTCTGGACTAAGAAAGAGGCTTTGCTTATCCAACCATAGTTCTGGAAAGGCTCAGAATTCTACTTTTCCTATATCTTACATTCATAATTGCAGACAATACAATTGGGAGAGCAAGGGGCTCCTGGAAGTTGAACTCAGGATTTCACACATACTAAGCTTGTACTCTATCACTGAGACGCCTGCAATTTTTTTACTAATATGCCCATAATAATGAAAACATTCTAAGTGAAATAAAATAATGATTTCTCAGATGAGCCTAAGCTGACTGATGAGCATGTAAGTACTCATTTCATTATTTCACTAACAGAGTAACTGGTTTCTAGCCCCCTAGAAACAAAACTAAACAAAATATATGAAACAAATATATTTAGAAATTAAATAACAGGTAGCATAAAATTGTTATCATGAGCAAAGGGAAGTAGATAAGGGTTTCTAGCAGAAGTCACTTTTATACTACCATGTAGAGTGGGAGAATCCAAGCACAGTATGGTAGTATAAATTGAGGAGAACAAGATTAAAATTCAGGAAAGCAGAAGCAGCAATTTATAGAGCAGAATACCAGAAAGGTATCACAGTAAGGGCTCTAGAAACCCATATTCCCAAGTCCTACTGAATACTACATTACGAATACATATTGTGACACCCCACAGGCCAGGCAACTGTTAAGGCTTTTGGCTGCCCAGCTCATATAAGGCTGACAGAATTTCAATTCCAACTGGCTTAAGAGAAGAGACCTTATTAAAGACCCCAGAAGGGCTGAATTAGCCCATGTAAATTTTACATCCACCCTTAAAAAGCATGCAAACAAAAGAATCAAGAATGCCAAATAACTACTATCCAAGACAAATTTTAACTCTCTCTAAAGGAAAAACACAAAAATCAGACAATTAATAATATAATGGGGCTGGGGTTATGGTGCAGTGGTAGCGTGCTCGCCTAGCACGCGGGAGGCACTGGTTTCGATCCTCAGCACCACATAAAAATAAAATAAAGATATTGTGTCCACCTACAACTAAAAAATAAATATTTAAAAAAAATATAATGTCTAGCATCCAACCTAAAATTATCTTCCAGTAACTCTACTCCTAATTATTTACCCAAGAGACTTAAGACAATTGGACAATGAAATGAGATTATAATCTGAAAAAGCAGATAAGGTCCATATCTTCTCTTTTTATCTTTATATAACTGTTTGATTTTTTTTTAAATGAGAAGGTATTCATGGATTACCAGTGTAAAAATTTAGAAAGTTCTACGAGAATACACTAACACATTATTCTGTGATCAGTTCATGAACTTGATAATGTACATTAGTCATCTTAATTTTTATTCTCTTTGAGCCTCTTGAAATATCACGTTGAGTTTGATTTCAGTATGTATATATTCCGTGGATGTACAGCTGAACTTTACATATTTCATGCTTCCCTTAATTTACATTATAACTGCATAAGCACTTGTGTTTTATTTATTTATTGGTTTCAAGAGAATTTACTCACAATATTTTCCTATGAATTTTCTTACCTGCTAAATCTCACCAACATAGAACACTTTTCCTAGGTTTGTTTTGTTCCCTTGTAACTCTTCTACATGTTATCTTCTCAGTGAAAGATACTGAAGAATCTACTTCAAATTATTATCCAACTTTTTATGCCCTTATCTGGCTTTATCTTTCTGCTTAAAATGTATCTTCTAACCTGTGAAATATTATTTATCATCCTCTACTAGTGCAATACAAGTTCTATAAGCAGGATTTTTTGTTCCATTTCTTAATAGCTGCATCTCTAGCATCAACAATAGTTCTTGAAGCCTGACAAAACTGCATACTTTTTAAATGGACAGATGGATGAAAATAATTTTCAGAAGTTTTCTTAAAGAGGTATTACTCTACTGGATGTTTTATAACCCCCCACCCCCCAAAATCCAAAAAACATCAAATGACTTTCAGTATGATAAGAACAATGTGCAAGGTTCTTTGAATTGTATAGATCTTTAAATGATTTTTTTTTAAATATTTTTTTAGTTGTAGATGGACACAACGTTTTTATTTTATTGCTTTGTATGTGGTGCTGAGGATCGAACCCAGGGCCTCACGCATGCGAGGCAAGCGCTCTACCACTGAGCTACAATCCCAGCCCCTCTTTAAATGATTTTATCCTTTGAGTTTGGCTGTCATCTTCAGAAGTGTGGGTAATAAAGGAATAGACTGCACTACCCAGAATTTACACATGAATATTCTTACTGATCCTATTAACAAGTGCTCAATTATGTCGTCAGCTAATGGATGCATGAAACATGCAAAGTTCAACAGCTAAAGGTCACACATGTATAGAATACATACATACTGAAATCAAAGTAGACATGATGTTTCAAGAGGCTCAAAGGGAATTAAAAATGTTAGGGTCACTAACATTCATAAACACAGAAAGTGGTATGTTAGAAATAGGGGGAAACGCAATCAAAGTTTATTCTCTAGAAAACCATCACTCAGAACTTACTAGTAAAAAGAGTCATGCAACACACAACATTTCGATCAAAGGTGGTATTTTAATCACCTTGCACTGTAGTGACTAAAAGACCTGACAAGAACAATGTAAAGGAAGAAAAGTTTATTTTGGCTCATGATTTCAGAGGTTTTGTCCATGATTAGCCAACTCCATAGCTCTGGGCCTAAGGTGAGTCAGAATATCATGGTGCAAAGGTATGGCAGAGAAAAAGAATTCAGAACATGGCAACTAGAAAACAGACAGTACTCCACTCACCAGGGACAAAATATAAACCCAAAGACATGCCCCCAAGGACCTACTTGGTCCGACTACATACTACCTGGCTATAGTTCCCATCCAGTTAATCCATATCAGTGGATTAATACACTGATTAGGTTAAAGCTCTCACAGTCTAATCATTTCACCTCCTTGCATTGTCTAAACTATAATAGGCGGACTCCATAGAGTGGTGGTCCCATAAAATTACAATAGAGCTAAAAAATGCCTATTAACTGGTGATATTACAGCTATTGTAATGTCACAGGAGACAAAACATTCATTACTCATGTTTGTAGTGATGTTGGCATAAACAAACCTATTGAGCTGCCAGTTACATGAAAGTGTATTTAGAGTTTCTGGTGTTGGTAATCTGAGTATTAGAACTGCTTGTATAAGAATAAAGGCCAACCCCCCTCCCAACATTATACCTTTTCCATTTTTAGATGTTTAGATAAACAAATAGTTATAATTGTACAACTGCTTATAGTATTCAGTACAGTTACATGCTATACAGGTTTTTAGCCTAGAATACAAAAGCTCTAAACATCTATAATAGGCTATAGCATCTAGGTCTGTATAAGCACAGCCTATGATGTTCATACAATGAAGAAGTCACCTGAAGATGCATTTCTCAGTTACTCTGGTCTTAAGCAATACACGACTGCAAATGTACATTGAGGGAAAATTTCATGTTTACAACTAATTCAGATCTCTTTTCTCCTCTATATTTAATGTGATTCAGCAGATGCTTCTGACCCATAATACAGGATTTTCCTGCAAGAAAACTGGATTTTTGAAGATAAACTGCTGATATCAGAAATTGTAGCCTCAGTCAGTCTCTTCTTCCTTTCCAGTCAGCACTAATTCATTAACAGAGAGCTTGTAAAGTGAACTATGTTGGGGAGAAAAGGAATAAAGGAGAGGGAAGTCTGTTTGAGTGATTTTTTTCTTTCTTTTCAGTGGTGCTGGGGATTAAACCTAGAGCCTTACTAATGCTATGCAAGCACTCTACCACTGGGCCACACTACCAGCCCCCGTAAGTTTTTTGTTTGTTTTAGAACTTGGGCCTCAATAAGGCTAGTATCTTAACAAAAATAATAATAATAAAAAAGAAGTTAATGGTACTGGTATAGAGACAATTGAGAAAAGTGTGGAAGGTCTCTGCTCTCAACAAAATATACATTATGACACTTGCTGAAATTATTTTCATTATGAAGAAATATAATTAGCAATTTCAAGACCTACTGAACTCAATTAAACATAAGTACAAAACACATTCCAAATCTAAAAACAAATTATTTCTGATTTATCCCTGGCAGTCTCCTTCACTAATTTCACTACAAATTCTAAAACATAAAATTAAAAATAAAAACAAAAAAAATAAGACAAGCTTCAACCAGCCTGCACACTGGTCTGTGTGTCTAATGTGAACATATATTTTATGCAGAACAATCTATCAAGATACGAAAGACAAGGAAATAGAAAATGTTACCTTTGAAGTAGAGTCATTTAATAAGACTGCCATCACTTTTGAAGACTGACTCCCTATAAGAAGGATGCTAGCAACAATAATAGTTGGAAACTATGAAGATCACAGAGGCATCTGACCTGTGTTCTTAGACAGAACACAATGAAAATGATATGCAGCCTGGGGTTAAGATGCTATTGTATAATACAGGAAAGCTGAGATACTCTAGAAAAATTCATGTGACATACTGCTAAGATTTAGAAAAGTGAAGTAAGAGATAGTAGTATTTCTATAATTGAGAAGACAACTGTTGGTCTTAATTATGTTACCTCTATTCTTCAGGACCATTATAAAGCACTCGAGATTATTTCTCCTTTTTCTATTCCCTATTCCCCCATTAAGTCCCAAAGTAGTAGATGGCTAGACAGGGCACAACAAGGTTGAGGCAGTATAGTAGTAGTGGTTAAAAGCACAGACTCTGGAGCAATAACACTTATATTTGAATCCTGGCTCTGCCACTCAAGAATATGACTATGAGTGAGTCACCTGGACTGTGTAGCAGTTTGTTTAACAGTTGTACCTAATTACTTTACTGAGTTGCTATAGGGATTAAATGAGTGGTAAGGGTACTTAAAACAGTGTCTGTGAACTACATAACTGTTTACAATGGTACAAGTGATAATGATATCATTGTCAAAATCAAACTTTTTTTACTTTCTTCAAATCCTTATATGACCATTATTTTTCAAGTTTTAAAAATATAAACATCTAACAATTTAAGAAGGTATTTTTATTTCCATTTTACAAATGGGTTCTGCAGGAACAACAAACAATAAACTTAATTAACCTAACCAAAAAGTAGGTCAATGCACAAATATGTAACAGGCTGACTCTATCCTACAAAATTGTTTTGTATATGAGATATTATTTGGTTTTATGCAGCAGTTACTAGAAGTTGTATGTTGGCAAAGAGGCACAGCAGTACCAAAAATCAAATCAAATCAAATCTTAAAAATGAAGTAAAAATTTTGTGAAAGAAAAAATATACTAGTGATTACAGCAGTTGTCTTTTATTTTCTCATAATCCAGGTATCTATACAAACATTTAATATAAATGATCTCATTCAATTCTATGAAATGGTTTACATTGTACTCCAATTCTACAGCTGAAACCATTTTTGGCAGTATTAAAAATCTGGAAAAAGTCATACATCAGGTATGGCAAAGCTAATGTTCAATTCCAGGTCTATCTGTCATCAAAGCTTCTCACTTAAACCATGATTCATGCTGTTCTAAGCACACTTTATTGAGCCCAGGTATTAAAACCCCAAATCTTCAATATAAGGAAAGAATGTCCAAAAGAGAATAATATTCTTTATTTAATTCTCTGCCCCTACACACATAGTTAAGCACAGCCAAGATTATGGTTAAGTGGTATCTGGCGTGGTTTTGGAATCAAAAGGTAAAAGACACTGTTTTTTTGTTTTTGTTTTTTTTTAAATATTTTCTTAGTTGTAGATGGACACAATATCTTTATTTATTTTTTATGTGGTGCTGAGGATCGAACCCAGTGACTCACACGTGCGAGGCAAGTGCTCTACCACTGAGCTATAATGCCAGCCCCTAATACACTGTTTTTTAAAACTCTGTGATACAAAAAGTGGGTCTCAAAATATTATTCTGAAACATGTAAATATATGAAAATCATATTAGTGAGCTGAAATAAAGAAAAGAGTATTTTTACTACCTCAAGAGAAGTTATTTCTGTACCCTGCCCACAGTTGTATAGACTGATCTTATTCAGTTGATTGTGATTATTGCTTTTTATTTATAGGGACATGTCTGAATCAAGCAATAAAAAGGAGTCAGACACAACAGTTCAAAATGCACAAGTCAATAAAATTTTAGACATTGATTAAAGTGTTTCACCAATTTTTCACTTAAAATGAAAAAAAATTAGTTTTATTAACACCCACAGAACTGAATATAAAATTTCTACACACAATGTCCATATAATTGTAAGTAATATATTTATGTGTCAAAAGGATTTCTGTATTAAAAGTTTTATATTGAAAAATAACCAAATTAATGCCATCATCAAAATTGTCCTGTACTTAACAAGTTTTCCAAAACTCAGCTAATACCTTAATTAACACTATATTTGTCACAAAAACAAGTGGCTCTTGCATTAGGCAAATCTAGAAAGTTCTTTAGAATCTATGATAAAAGAATCTGACCTATACTCTACATGACCCAGTTAGCCTTTTCAAAGCTGTATTCTCGAGAATATTAACAAAGGTTACTTTTTTAAAAAATCTTCCATGATACCATTGTTTTGGGGAATCATGAGTTTCTTTCTCTTTTGGGTTTTTCAAATCCAATTTAACAAAATTAAATACAACTTCCATATTTTAAAAATGTCAGAAAATTTACATAAATAATTTCGTGTAGGCTTTATTTATTTTAATATGGTGAGGTTCTTGAGTAAATAAAATTTCCTGAGACCTTATATTTAATGACTATGTCTCCCTTGAGACGGATGTACTACAGTTAACCTACTCACTCCCTATTATCACACTTTGGTGTACAGTGTCTATCAGAAGTAAGCAACACAAGATTTACTATACCTCCACTAGAATAATTTTACAACAAACATTTTTATATATTAATATTTGAGTTTTTTAAAAACATTGTTGAATAGTCTTAGGTTTGAACAGTTTCTCTTGTGTTTGTACTAACTGCATTTCCTCTTATGAGACTATTTTATCTGTTATAGACTATGTTTACTGGCAATTTATATGACTTCTTTATCAAAAACAATAAGCTAAGGCTCTGTTTAAAATATTTGCCCAAGTTTGTTATTTGCTTTTTTAATGTTTTTTTGTTGTTGTTAATTTTCAGAAATTTAAATTTTTCAAATAGTGAAATCTATTTTTCTTATTAATTCTTTACATACCTATTAAATTTTGGATGTTTTCTATTATCTAGAAACATGACAAATAATCTTTTATATCTAGCTTCAAAATTTGATCTTCTAAAAAAGATGTCATGCTTTAAAACCATATGTCCTTTTATTTTGAAAGTAAGGCATCCTATGGGGGGAGAAACCATAAAATATACATAACTATACATTCAAAGAACAAAATTTCATGTTCCCTAAAATTTTAATCAAGAGGTAACAAATGTCTGGGGTTCTTTTTTTTTTTCTATGCATATACAAAAACACAGGCAAAGGTACCTATAACATAGTCATATTTCACCTCCTCCTCTCATGATTTCTTAGCTCTTCTATAATAAAGACTGCAGAATGTCAGACCTGAAGTATATTAATAGTGATTGTGAATGGCTAATAAAGGATACAATATATTCCTAATGATTCCCAAACTTATTTAATTACAGAATTTTTTAATCAAGAAATTATGATTCAAAGACCTGGTAATATCTGAAATGCTATTTTGGAAATGCTGATTTAGCTTCATTTTAATAACTTCAGACAATCAAAAGCTGCAATGTTTCTGTGAATATAGAGTATGCAGATTAAGTATTAAAAAACTGAAAGCCAACAAACTTACTTGGGATATACTGGTTCATAAAGGTACTTGTCGCCTCTTGAAGATATAACATGAAAAAATAAGATGTAGCCGTTTGCTGTCTGAAAGAGAAATTTTATTAAGCATGAATTAAAGAATAAGGCTATGACTGGTCCCTAAATTTTAATTTTATATATTCTTACTATGAAAAAAAAATCTCATTCTTAGAAATTTTCCTGTGAATAATTTTAGCCTAAATATGTAAATAAAATGACTTTTTAAATATAACCCATTGTGAAAAGAAAGGTTTTACAAATCTTTCATAAACATATAATCAAAATCAGTAGTTCATAAAATATTATAGACATGAATATTTTCAAATAATTACATTTATTTAATGGGTAAATTTCTGCAAAATACACAGGCTTTATGAATTCTGCAATAATATAGCAAATAATTATTCCAAGCTTATAAAGCAAGTAACAGTATGTAAAATGCTTGACTCTGGTCAAAGAAACTTTATATAATACTAACCTCAAAATAGCCTATTTATATACTTCAAAATCAATATTTTGGTCTCTGATTTATATAAAATACAGTCTAAAAGAAAAGAAAAGCTAAGCTTTAATTTCCAAAAATGTGAACATTTGAACATTAAATTTGAACATCATTTCTTTAATTGGTGCAATGTAATTATACATAATAGTGGGATTCACTGTCATATTTGTATATGCACATAATTTGATCAATCTCATTCCTCAGTACCTTTCCTTTCTCTCCCATCTTATCTCTCCAGATCCACTTCCTCTACTCGACTGATCTCCTTTCTATCATTACTATTTAATTAGTGTGTTACAATTATATATGTGTTCTGGTTTCATTGGTATAAATTTGTAGTTGCAGACAGCATAGTTTGAACACCATTTTTTCCCCAAAGTTAACAAATATTTTTAAGATAGAAACTATATTAAAAACAATGCCATTATATGATCGAAGCATATATCTGTGACTTGTGAAACTCAAGTAACCATTTTACAATTATATAAACATATGAAATACTATATATAGCTTTTTCTAACTATCTTCAAACAGAATAAAGAGGCAAATTTTTTCCCAAAACTTTTTTATACTGACACTGAATTCCTATCATTTTAGAGGCAAATGGGCATTTACCCAAAGTAGAACCAAAGAAAACCAAAGAAAAGATCCAACGTTTCAAATTTCTTTCCAATACTAGCTTCCTGTTTTTCACTCACAGGAATGACAGAAAAAAACCACTCAGTTTCTTCCGGAAAGCCAGGACTATCTGGTTTTTAACTATAGATTTAACTATTTTATAATGTGTTCTCAAAACTAGAGTTCAGTTTATCAGAATACAAAAGAAAAAGGTCAAAGATTGTTCAGATACCATCTCTTTCTAATTCTTCACAGGCAGTTTTATGTCCTTACCATACGGAAAACAAGGAAACAAAGGAAAATGGCTTTAAATCAAACCATACAAAAGTTACAAACATACTGTTCTTTTACAGAACAATGACTATTCAAAAAATTTAATCTGTTCTGTTACCTTATATGGGCTAGAGTGACACAGTCTGGTCTTATACTTAACATGGATAACATTAACATACAAATGCTGTCCCAAGTATCAGTCTCTGAAGGCCAAAAGTTTGACATTTTGGAGTATCAAATGCTATTATAAAACATATTTAGTGCTTAAAAGACCACAATGTCAGGGAGAACACAGCATTTTGCACTAGCATTTAGAAATTTTATATACACAGAATACTAGGTGAAATTATAAATAATATTTTGATTTACTATTTTGATATTTTATATTAATAAACTTAGTAGGTAAACCAAATGCCAAATACTTCTAGAGCTCAATGACATCTATCACCAATATTTTATTAAAGAGTCCTGCTTTTGAACAATTTAAAAAGTCTTAGTAGTAAACTATCCTTAAAAAGCAGCCTCTTGGGGCTGGGGTTGTGGCTCAGTGGTAGAGCGTTTGCCTAGCATGCATGAGGCACTGGGTTCGATTCTCAGCACCACATATAAATGAATGAATAAAAATAAAGATCCATTGACAACTAAAAATATATATAAAAATAATTTTTTTAAAAAAGCAGACTCTTAATCTGCACTAAATCTGTCATTATACAGGGTTACAATGACCTTACCTTTCTCCTCATGCTTCCCAAATAATGCAAATAAAGCATGACTATTGCTTAATCTATAGGAAACAATCCCACCATCTTCTTCTAACATACACACACACACACATACTCTCACCCAAAACTACATTAATTTTTAAGTAAATGAAAAAAATAACCTTGAAGTTCTTTCTCTTGTTATCATGACTTATTTTAAATACATTTTCCTTCTTTCTTTTCTTTTTTTTTTTTTTAAAACATTTTTTTAGTTGTAGATGGACACAATGTCTTTATTTTATTGCTTTGTATGTGGTGCTGAGGATCGAACCCAGGGCCTCACGCATGCGAGGCAAGCGCTCAACCGCTGAGCTACAATCCCAGCCCCATTTTCCTTCTTTCTATAGGACACATTTAAGGATCTAGCTCCAATGACCTGAATGATGTATCACAAAGATACAATTTAAAAGATAAAGTGTTTTACTTAGATATGTATCTTCTATTCCAACATATTATTATGCCAGGCTTCAAATAAGATGGAATAAGAGGCTAGCATTCAAATTATTTACACTGGTCTGTATATGATATTTTGTTTTTATTACACATGTTCAGAATGACAAAAAATAAAATTACCCCAAATCATACCACCCTCCCAAGATAATAATTTAACATTTTTGTATAAACTTCCAGACTTTGTACATACATACACATGATTATGCTTAAATGGGAAATGATTAAAGATGACAAATTGCAAGCACTCTTAAATGTAGGTAGTGTTTTTTGACATATCCTTCAAAATTATTTTTCCTAATATTACCACATTGTTTTATACCAGAGCAAAAATTTGGAAAACAAAAACAAATTAAAATAGCAAGACTCTGCTTCCAACCAAAATGGATTAAACTGAAGTTGATTTATGCTCCTTTGAAACAACAACATAAAAAAACCAGACAATATATTGAACAATGATTTTCTTTTTCTTTTTTGGTACCAGGGACTGAACTCAGGGATACTCGACCACTGAGCCACATCCTCAGCCCTATTTTGTGTTTTATTTAGAGACAGGGTCTCACTGAGTTGCTTAGAGCCTCGCCGTTGCTGAGGCTGGCTTTGAACTCGCAATTCTCCTGTCTCGGCCTCCCAAAGTGCTGGGATTACAGGTGTGTGCCACCGTGCCTGGCTTTTGGACAATGATTTTCAAAACATGCATCAAGCAATGAAAACCGGTCATCCTTAACAGAGCCTACTCCTCTTGCCCCGTTTATTGCCTTGTTGAGAATTCACAGGTTATAGCACTAAGAATGGAAACTGAAACAGAGCCTAGTAGACTCCCTGGCTTCAGAAGTTAAAGCTGAGGGTCCTAGAGGAATAAGGCAACTCAAATTTATGTGACAAAATACCATAAAACAGAGGAAAGAATTACATAGAGAAATAATTCAAGAATACCCAGGGCACATATGTGAAGAAACTACTCATGATAGAAGAAAGAACCATTTGAAAGGATTGGTAAAGAGAACACTGAATGAGCAGGACTAAAGAAAGTCATAATTTACAGTGCACTAGGTAGAATACTCAGGAGAGCAGTCCCCAGGTTTTCCTGTAGTAATTCTAGAAAGGTATTGCCTTAGTAGTGGGCAGTAATACCTCAAGATTGAGCTCTGAATCATAAAACAAAGCTTAAAATGAGACATGAACAGATCAAATTATTTCCAAATAACTGCATTCCAGGAAGATTTATAGGACCATAAAAGTATCCAGCATATAACAAAGTAAAGTCACAACTTCTGGCATCCAATTAAAATATTACCACCAATGCAGGGAGGCAGGAAATACAAGACCCAGTGAACAGAAATATCAATCAATCATAACAATCCAGAATGCAGTAAGATCTTGAAATTAGCACAAAAGGGCATTAAAACAGATACTATATTCCTTATCTTCAAACGGTTACAAAAAATATAGGAGACCCAAACAGAACTCAAGATAAAAACTAAAATATATGAGTCAAAAAACATACTAGATTGGATGAATAAGTTGGACACTGCAGGAAAAAAAAGTTTACTGATCATAAAAGCATAGCACTAAAAATTTTTCACAATAAAACAGAAAAAAAAATAAAACAAAAAGATCAGCTTATTATGGGACTTCATATGGCCTAATATGCATATATACAAAGTCCTCAAATGAGAACGTTTATATTTCCATCGAATTTAATTAAAATTCATTTCCTTCGCTTAAATTTCTTTAAAATGTCAATTTTCTTTTAAGTAATAATACAAAAGTATGCTGGAGCTTATACCATAGGTAAAATAAAATGTGTATATGTTCCCTGATTCCAACAGAATTAAATTAGAGACTAATAAAATAAGATTCTGGAAGACCTTCAATGTTTTGAAACTAAAATAGTATAGTTCTATATAACTCATGGATCAAAGAAGGAATCAAAAGGAAAATTTAAAAAAATATATACAGCATACAAAAATTTGTGGGATTCTGCTAAAGCAGTACTTAAGGGGAAATTTATAGCCTTAAAAACCTGTATTAGAGAAAAAGAAAACTCTCAAACTGATGATCTCAGTTTCTATCTTAACACTAGTAATAAAAGACCAAATGAAACCCCAACTAAGCAGGAGGGGGAAAAAATGAGATCAGAGTGGAAATCAATGGAATAGAAAACAGAAAAGAAAATCAATGAAAGAAATTCTGGGTTTTTAAAGAAAATTACAAAAATAGGAAAAGAAATCACTAAAATTGACATGCATCTACTCATACTGATCAGGCACAAAAAGAACATAACAAATACCACAAAGGAGAGTAGTAAAAGGATTATAGATTCTATAGACATTGAAATAATGATGAGATCAGGGAAGGATGCAGAAAGGTTGATGAAAGGGTACTAAGTTACGGTTAGATTGGAGTAAGAAGTTCTGGTATACTACTGCCCAATAGGGTGACTATAGGTAACAACTATGCAAAAGAATCCAATTTAAAAAGGGATAAAATTTTTGAATACACATTGCTATAAATATGTAAGAATGGATGAAAAATGGTCAACATCATCAGTCATTAGGGAAATATAAATCAAAACTACAGTGAGATACCCCTTCACACTCTTTAAAAAACACAGAAACAAACAATGGAAATTAAATGCTACAGATGTTAAGAAGAAAAAAGAACTTTTATATACTGCCAAAGGGAATAAGACAGTGCAGCCTCTGTGAGATCGATCTAGCAATTTTGCATCTGAGTATGCAACCAAAAGAACTGGAAATAAGGACTCCAACAAATACTTCCATGCTAATGTTCAATTGAGTATTATTCACAATAGCCACAAGTTGGAAACAGTACAAATGCCCATCAATAGATCAATGGATAAACAAACATGCTATATACATACAATGAAATATAACTGATATAAAAAAGAATAAAGTTCTGACATATACACAATGTGGATGAGCCTTGAAAACACTTCCCTAAGTGAAATAAGCCAGATACAGAGGATAAATATATTATGATTCCACTTACATGAGGTATCTGGTATGAGCAAATTTATAGATACAGAAAGTTGATTAGAAGTTACCAGGAGCTGGGGGAATTGAGAATGCTGAGTTATGCTTACTGATTACCAAACTTCTGTTTGGGGTGATGATAAAGAAAACAGTGATGATGGTTGTATAACACAGTGAATGTAATAACACTGAACTGTACACTTAAAATAGTTAAATGGCAACTTTATGCTATGTATATCTTACAACTAAGTCTTTTTCTGTTTTATGTGTATTTTTACCACTATCAATCACCGCACACCTTAGTGAATTCCTCTTTAGATTTTAGTGAATTAGAGTTTTCTAAACTTCTTTGAGAATTTTTTCATCTGAACTTGTTCCACACAGGCTATTTATTCAGAATAATCTTGGTCACTTCACACTCAGCATTGATCATTTAAATAAACTAAAAGCAATATTAACATTTGTCAACGCACCAAGAATCAAGCTTACTTTCAATGTACTTTTTATATTTTATTTTTTGTGAAGAAATTCTATAATTTTGCTGTTTTAAATTTCTTGATTTTGTGACTATTAGTTTGGGTGAGCTGTAAATACTGTGATGTATTTACTGAACTGTAAATACTGCTTAGTCTGGTAATGTCAACTTGTATTCTTTTGGCATAGCTATAATGTAATTCATCGCATAATAAGCAAAATACTTTGCCATCTAATTCATAGTGTATAATTATAATTTATAATACACTGAATAGAAAAGCATTGAGATCCTCACATATGGTTGCTGTCATCACTATTCAACTCAATCTGCTATCATAGCTCAAAGAAACCACAGATAATACATAAATATATGCACATTTCTGTTTCAATAAAACTTTATGGACAATCATATAATTTTCAAGTATAAAAAATTATTCTTTAATTTGTTTTGATGATTTAAATAGGTCAAAACTATTCGTAGTTGATGGAGTACACACAAACAGGCAACAGGGTAGATTTTGCACATGGTTGTTGTCTGCCAACTCCTGCTAGAAGAAGTACAGAGCTATTTAACGTGTTTGTCTATTTGGAGCATTTTCAGATAATTAATATAGTCAGCATAATATAGCATGGACTAGAAAAAGACTGAAAACAGAGAGACAGGTTAGTCTAGTCGTAGTATAGTAAATAAAATCTGAGTTCCTAAGTTTATATCTTATTTCTCTAGTATATACTATTGGTGTAATCTTGGATAGGAGTTAGTTGTTCATAGCCTCAAATTACTCATTTATTATAAGGGATAACAGTATATACTTCAAAGCACTGATCTAAAAATTAAAGAGATGATCCATGTAAGCTAATTACAATATAGTACTTACATAGAACTCAGTAAATGTTAACCATACATATTAGTATTGAAAATTAGGTGATAATGACTTCCCTAAAGATGATACTGATAAGATATAAAAAGATAAAATGAACCAGTTCTAGGCATATCTAATGGAAATGCAGAAATATATTCCAATAGATAGGAGAATTTAGTATGATGTAAAAACAAAGCTTATTATTTTATAGGATATCCTTCAAAAATGGAAGGCAGAACTTAAATCATAAATTCAGAAGTATCATGTGAATATGGACAAAAGTTTTAAAAACTGGATTGGATTTCAAAGACAAAATAGGAAAGTAAGACGATCACACAGAAAAGGATATAGGTGCTACATTTAGGGATGACAGGAAGTGGTATATTCAACAAAGATATAGTAGGTGGAAGAATAGAGGACATAGCAGCAGCATGGAAGAATCAGTACAGCAATGCCTATTACAGAAAGAAAAATACTTAGGAGTATGAAAAATTGAAAGAAAGTCATTAAGACAATCAAGTTTAAATGCAATATAATGATTTCATAAGAAAACACTAAGTTAAAAAATCTACTTACTGACACAGCTATCATGGTACTATCTGGTCTCCATTCAGCTTGTCTGTAGGATCCAAACTGAGCAGATGATTTTATAGGTTCCTTGTAGGTTACAATTAACACACTAGGCTGCAAGAAAACAGTTATATTTTTATTATTATCTCATAAAACATATACAAATAAAATTTAAGATAACAGAATACTTTGAAGTATTTTTAAGGTGAAATAAAAGATCACATAATCTAATATTGAATCATCAGCTTTCAACATTCTAAGCAAATCAACCAAAAAGAAAAACAATGTGTTAGACCTCTATCAAAGAAAAGGAATTAATAATTAATGAAAACAGGAAAACAAAAAACAAAAAAACCAAGCCCAGATGTGTTCACAGGTGAATTCAACCAAATATTTAAAGAAGAAATTACACAAGTTTTCTACAAGGTCTTCCAGAAAATAGAAATAGGGGAAAATACTTCCTAACTCATTCTGTGAGGCCACTGTTATCCTAATACCACCAAAACAAGAAAAAGACATTACATGAAATGTAAACTAAACACCAAAATCCCACAGGAATATAGATACATAAACTCTCAAAAAATATTAACAAATCAAATTCAACAATGTATAAAAAGAATTATGCACCATGACCAAGTAGGCTAGATCTCAGACACACAAGGCTGGCCCAACACTAGAAAATAAATTAACAAATCACTTCAACAGGCTAAAGAAGAAATTCACATAATTATAACAATAAATGCAGAAAAAGCACTTGACATATAATCCCCATTTATGATAAAAACAAACAAACAAAAACCTCTCAGCAAACTAGGAATAGAAGGGAACTTCCTCAACCCCAACACCTAGCAAAAAATCCACACCTAATATTATGCTTTGTAGTAAGAAATCCCAAGCTTTCCCCACCAAGAACAGGAACAAAGGCAAGGATGTTCCTGGCTCCACTGCTTTTCAACACAATAGCACAAGTCCTAGCTAATTTAATGAGACCAAAGAAAATAAAACATACATACTAGGAAGGAAGAAATTAAAACTGTCTTTATTAATAAGATAATATGATCACTTATGTAGAAATTCTAAAAGAACACCAAAACCTCTGGAAATGATATGCAGTGATAGCAAAGTTGCAGAATACAAAGATAATATACAAAAGCCAATCACTTTCATAATATTCTAGCAATGAAAAAGTGGAATTTATAATAAAAATATTTTCCCAATATATTAGCTTCTCAAAAATGAAACATTTGGTGTATAAATCTAACAGACTTTATGTAAGATTTACATGAGTAACATTATAAAACTCCAATAAAAATTATCAAAGAAATAAATGAAAGATATTCTATTTTAATGAACAGAAAGAGTCAATACTAATAGCATGTCAGTTCTTCCTAATTTGATCTACAGATTAAATGTAATCCCAGTAAAAATTCCAGCAAGTTATTTTGTAGATGTCAACAAACTGACTCTGAATTTTATATGAAAAGGCAACAGATGAATAAGAGGCAACTCAATACTGAAGAAGAACATGTTGGAGAACATATTACCTGACTTCAAGACTTACTATAAAGCTAAAGGTACTGTTGAAAGAACAAACAAATCAATCAAAGAAACTGAACACAGAATCTAGAAACAGACCCACATAAATATATTCAATTGATCTTTGACAAAGAAGCAAAGGCTATACAAAGGAGAAAAGATAGTCTTTTCAACAAATATTGCTAGAACTAATCAACATCAACATTCATGAAAATAAATTTAGATGTACATCATAAACTCTTCATAAAATTTAATTCAAAATAAATCACAGGCCAAATGTAAAACTCTTGGAAGATAATAGTAGAAAAATCTAAACAGCTTAGGTATGGCAAAGATAGTCATATTAGACAAATAGAGTTATCTCAAACTAGACAAAGGTACCAAAAACATACATTGGAGCAAAGACAGCCTCTTCAACAGATGATGCTAGGAAAACTGGAAATGAAACTAAACCCTGCTCACCATGCACAAAATTTAACTCAAAGTGGATCAAGGACCTGGGAATCACACCAGTGACCCAACGCTTAATAAAAGAAAAAATAGGCCCAAATCTTCTTCATGTCGGATTAGGACCTTACTTCCTTAACAAGACTCCTATAGTACAGGAAGTAAAATCAAGAATTAATAAATGGGATGGGTTTAAACTAAAAAGCTGCTTTTCAGCAAAAGAAACAATCAATGAAGTGAACAGAGAGCTGACATTCTGGGAACAAATCTTTGCCACACGCACATTGGATAGAGCACTAATCTCCACGATATATAAAGAACTCAAACTTAACACCAAAAAAACAACCCAATCAATAAATGGGCCAAGGAGCTGAACAGAAACTTCACAGAAGAAGATATACAATCCATCAACAGACATATGAAAAAATGTTCAACATCTCCAGCAATCAGAGAAATGTAAATCAAAACTACCCTAAGATTTCATCTCACACCAGTTAGAATTATCAAGAATACAAACAACAATAAGTGTTGGTGAGGTTGTGGGGAAAAAGGCACGCTCATATATTGCTGGTGGAACTGCGAATTAGTACAACCAGTCTGGAAAGCAGTATGGAGATTCCTTAGAAAACTTGGAATGGTACCACCTTTTGACCCAGCTATCCCACTCCTTGGTCTATACCCAAAAGACTTAAAAACAGCATACTACAGGGATGCAGCCGCTTCAATGTTTATAGCAGCTCAATTCACAATAGCTAAACTGTGGAACCAACCTAGATGCCCTTTGATAGATGAATGGATAAAGAAACTGTGGTATATACACACAATGGAATATTACTCAGCAATAAAAGAGAATAAGATTATGGCATTTGCAGGTAAATGGATGGAGTTGGAGAATATCATACTACGTGAAGTAAGCCAATCTCAGAAAACCAAATGCTGAATGTACTCATTGATAAATGGATGCTGATCCATAATAGGGGGGAGGACAAGGGAACAATGGAGGAATTCTGTTCATAGGGGTGAAGCGGGGGGGAGGGGGCTTGGGTACAGTAAAGGTGGTAGAATATGATGGACATCATAGCCCTAGCTTTATGTATTACTGCATGTATGTTGTGATTCTACATCACATACAACCAAAGAAATGAAATGTTATCCTCCATCTGTGTACAATGAATTAAACTGCACTGTTATCATGTAAACCTAAACAGAACAAAAAAATAAAAAATAAATAAAAAACAGTAAACCATAAAAAGTTGGCATGATTAAATTTAGAAAAAACAGTGCTTAATTTTAGGAAACATTATTATATATAAGGAATTTTTTCCTATTAAAAATTGTAAACTCATTAGGAAGGCAAACAATTATACATGTCTATTAATAAAGCTTTAAAATATATGAAAGAATGTAACATCATTAAAAAGAAAAAAATATACACAATTATAATCAAGGGCCCCTCTCACAGTTTATAAAAAATTGGACAAAAATTATAGTCATGTTCATTCATTATTCTATCAGAGGCTTGCAAACTTTCAGAAAAGGATCAAAGAGCAAACAATTCAGGCTCTGTGAGACACATACAGTCTCTGCCACATATTCTTTTATTTTCCTTCTTCAAACAATATAAAACAGGCTGGGCGTGGTAGCTCACGCTTGTAATCCCAGCACTGTGGGAGGCTAGGACAGGAGAATCATGAGTTCAAAGCCAGCCTCAGCAACGGCGAGGCTCTAAGCAACTCAGTGAGACTCTGTCTCTATATAAAACACAAAATTGGGCTGGGGATGTGACTTAGTGGTCGAGTAGCCCTGAGTTCAATCCCTGGTACCAAATAATAATAATAATAATAATAATAATAATAATAATAATAAAAAATAACATAAAAACTATTCTTTACTTCCAGGATATACAAAAACAGGCCACCAAAGGCTACAGCTTGTCAACTCTTCACTACTGTCATTCATTCCCTTACTATTATTACCTGCTAATACTCCCTCTCCCTGCTGCCCTACTGAACAAAATGTTTAGTTTGTTCAGGACCTTCCTAGCTCAAGAATAATATAAGATTTTCTTAGTCATTTAAATCCTGACCTTAACTCCTCTATCTTGGAGCACTTGTAGTTTTCATTAATTAAGATCAAATTTGTTAGAGTTTCATACTCTTCCATTTTTCATGACATTGCCACTTCTAAAGAGTATAGTTCTAGCATTTTTTTTTTTAGAATGCCCCTCAGCCTATGAAAATACTCCATTTTCCCTATAAATTCACAGATATTTTTAGAATTCATTAGTACATCTTCACTGTAGCAATTGTTATATTTTAGGCTAACTCCTGGGTCTCTTGTACATACCTTCATTTTCTAAGGTTCTGGCACCATAATGTGCTCCAAAGTCATCTTGTACTTTCCCTGCCTCAGCCCTTGAGTCAGTCACTTTTCCAGGGAGTCCTCTTTTGAACCTGGGGTACTCTAACTCTGAGGTACATCTCCAGCCCTTCATATTTTTTATTTTGAAATGCCCACTTTGCCATCCTCCTGCCTCAGCCTCCCAAGTCACTGGAATTACAAGTGTGTGCCACTGTGCCCAGTTTCCTGTTTCTTTTTTTTAAATACTTTTTAAAAAATGAGATCCAAAGCCAGGCACAGTGGCACACACCTGTAATCAGAACAACTTAGGAGGCTGAGGCAGGAGGATTGCAAGTTCAAGACCAGACTCAGCAACTTAGTGAGACTCTGTCTCAAAATTTCAAAAAACAAATTAATAAAAAAAAGTTGGAGATGTAACACAATGGTAAAGTACCCCTGGATTCAATCCCCAGTGCCAAAAAAAAAGGAAATCTGAGCTATTTGCTGTTATTAGGATATAGCTAGTTGTAAGCCATCTCAGCAAACATAATAGGCAATATTCCAACACATGTATACACATATATATCTATATATTTTTCTATATATAATATACATACAAATATATTATTTGTGTGTATGTGTATATATGTATATTCTCACAGGAATTCCTACTCTCATCTCCAACTATAATCTAGAACATTTGGCATTCATTCTTGGTTATTTGTAGCTTCTGGCAGTGAGAAACACTGGTCTAATTTCATACAATTTATTTACTTTGTTCAAGCCTAGTATATACATCAAGTAGTTTTGAATGCCTAACTGCATCACTGTGGGAAATCTGCCAACCAGACTGTATTGTTTATCTATTTCTTCTATTTTAGCCTTATGATAAACAGTTAAAATACTGGTTTTCCAAAGTTACACAGGTCATCCCTTAAAGGCTTTTCTGTTAATCTCTCCAAGTGAAATATACAAGTTTCTAATAAGCCAACAAGCTCCAAACATCAAACTGCTAGTCACTGGCTGCTGTACTCTAAGCATCAAGTAAAATTTTAAAACAAGTACTTTGGGTGTCATTTGCATTGGATGACACTAAAAACATAGTTGGGGATGGGAATTAGGAATTTACTGTAACAATTTAGAAAAGAAACTTGACTCTGCATCGTAAGTTAAAATAACAAAGCAACTTTTTAAAAAGATGTACTTAAAGCCAGGCATGGTGGCCCAAGCCTATAATCCCAGTGATTTCAGAGGATGAGGCAGGAAGAACACAAATTCAAAGCCAGTCTCACAGCAACTTAGCAAGGCCTTAAACAACTTAGCGAGATCCTGTTTTAAAATTTTTTTAATTAAAAAAAAAAGGGGGGAAGTGCCCCTTAGTTCAATCCCCAGCACCCCATCCCCCCAAAAAGTATAAGTATAGAATACTTATACTTCCTGGCTAGAACTTTAATAAAGCTATAGTAATCAAGAATGTGTGGTGTTTGACCACTCATGTGCAGAGGAGGAGACTGACTGTGCTGCAGCCCCCTGCCCCCCATCTACCAATGCATGGCTGTCCCAGACTGCTTCCACCTAGAGACAACAGCCAGGACCAGGAAGACCAACACAAAGGTCCCTGGAGGCCTAATTACACCACAGGTGAGGTACTGGTAACCTGCAGGGACACTACAAGATTATAGCGTAGAAATTATAATACCTCAGATCCACACTGCTAGAGAGGAAGACAAATGAACAACATGAAAAAAAAAGGGAAGAAAATGCCCCAAACAAACCAAGATGCTACAATAATAGAATCCATTGACAGCACAGTAAATGAAATGTCAGAGTTCAGAATGTACATAATTAAAATGATCTGTGAAGTACAGATAATATGAGAGAGCAATCACTGGCAACAGTTGATCACTCCAACAAAGAGATAAGAGAGCAAATACAGGTAGCAAAACATTACTTACAGAAAGAGATAGAGACTCTGAAAATAAAAACAAAAGTCCTTGAAATGAAGGAAACAATAAATAAAAAATTTAAGGCATCACCAACAGACTAGATCACTTGGAAGACAGAAACTCAGGCAATGATGACAAAATATATAATCTTGAGAATAAAGTTGACCACACACTGAAGATGTAAGAACCATGAACAGAACATCCAAGAATTATGAGGTAACATGAAAAGAACAAATCTAAGAATTATTGGGATAGAGAAAGGCACAGAGATAGAAACCAAGGGAATGCATCATCTCTTCAATGAGATAATATCAGAAAATTTCCCAAACATGAACAATTGAATTGGAAAATTAAATTCAAGAGGCTTACAGGACACTAAATATATAAAACTAAAACAGATCCACACCAAGGCACATTATAATGAAAATGCCTAGCATACAGAATAAGGATAGAATTGTAAAAGCCACAAAAGAAAAGTTTCAGATTATATACAGGGGAAACCAATTTGGATCTCACCAGATTTCTCAACTCAGACCCTCAAAGCCAGGAGATCCTGGAACAACATACACCAAGCTCTGAAAGAAAATGGATGCCAACTAAGAATCTTATATCCAGCAAAATTAAGTTCAGATTTGATCACAAAATAAAAACCTGTGATAAACAAAATTTAAAAGCATTTACAATGAGAAAGCCTACACTATAGTACATTCTTGGCAAAATATTCCATGAGGAGGAAATGAAAAACAATAATGAGGGGCTGGGGTTGTGGCTCAGTGGAAGAGTGCTCACCTAGCATGTGTGAGGCACTGGGTTCAAGCCTCAGCACATTAAATAAATAAACAAACAAACAAATAAATAAATGTATTGTGTCCACCTATAACTAAAAAATAAAAAAAACCCAACAATGAAAATCAGCAAAGGGAGGAACTACACTAAAGGAAAAGCCAATCAAAGGAGAAACCAAATCAAGGTAAACCAAAAATAAACCCAAATGACCAGGAATACAAACCATATGTCAATAATAAGCCTGAACATTAGTGGCCTAAACTCATCAATTAAAAGACACAGACTTGCAGACTGGATTAAAAAACAAAAACAAAAACAACACAACATGCTGCCTTCAAGAGACTCCTCTCAGAAAACAACATCCACAGACTGAAGGTGAAAGGATGGGGAAAAACATACTACTCACATGGACCACATAAACAAGCAGGGGTTTCCATCCTCATATCAGGTAAGGTGGACTCCAAACCAAAGATAGTCAGAAGAGATAAAGGTCACTTCATACTGCTTAAGGGAATCAAACATCAACAAGCCATAACAATCATAAATATCTATGCCCCAAACAATAAAGCATCCACATATATCAAACAAACCCTTCTCAATTTCAAAAATCAAATAGGCCACAACACAATAATACTGGGTAACTTTAACACACCTCTCTCACCACTGGACAGATCTTCCAAACAAAAACTAAACAAAGACACCATAGAACTCAATAATAAAATCAGTAATTTAGAATTAACATTTACAGAATATTTCATCCATCAATAAATGAATACATTTTTTTGCAGGAGCACATAGAACCTTTTCTAAAATAGACCACGTTATGCCAAAATGTAAGTCTTAGCAAATATAAAAAAAATAGAGATACTACCCTGCATTCTATCAGACCATAATGAGATGAAATTAGAAATCAATGATAAAATAAAAAACAGAAGCTACTCAAACAGCTGGAGACTAAATATGCTACTGAATGACATATGGATAATAGAAGACATCAGGGAGGAGATAAAATTCTTAGAGGTAAATAAGAACCCCAATATAACATATCAAAATCTCTGTGATACTATAAAGGGTGTGTTATGAGGAAAGTTCATTGCATCGAGCTCATTCATTAAAAGAATAAAAAGTCAACAATCTGTCATTACATCTCAAAGCTCTAGAAAAAGAACAACAAATCAACACCAAAAGAAGTAGAAGACAGGAAATAATTAAAATCAAGGCTGAAATCAATGAAATTGAAACAAAGGAAACAATTCAAAAAATTGACAAAACAAAAAGCTGGTTCTTTGAAAAAATAAAATTGACAAACCCTTAGCTACCCTAACAAAAAGGAGACAACTCAAATTACTAAAATTCGTGATGAAAAAGGAATATTATGACAAACACTATTGAAATACAGAAGATAATTAGAAACTATTTTTGAAAACTTATACTCCAGTAAAACAGAAAGTCCCAAAGACATCAACAAATTTCTAGAGGCTTATGATCTTCCCAAACTGCATCAGGAGGACATACACCACTTAAACAGATCAATTTCAAGCAAGAAAATAGAAGATGCCATCAAAAACTTACCAACCAAGAAAAGCCCAGGATCAGACGGATTCTCAGATGAGTTCTACAAGACCTTCAAAGAAGAATTAATACCAATACTCTTCAAATTATTCCATGAAATAGAAAAGGAGGGAACCCTACCAAACTCATTCTATGAGGCTAGTATAACCCTCATGGCAAAACCAGACAAAGATTCATCAAAGAAAGAAAACTTCAGACCAATATCCATGATGAACTCAGATACAAAAATTCTCAATAAAATTATGGCAAATTGCATACAAAAACAGTAAAAAGATTGTGCACCACAATCAAGTGGGGTTCATCCCAGGTATGCAAGGTTGGTTCAACATATGAAAATCAATAAATGTAATTCATCATATCAACAGACTTTATGAATCATATAGATTATCTCTATAGATGCTGAGAAAGCATTTGACAAAATTCAGCACCTCTTCATGTTCAAAACACTAGAAAAACTAGAGATAGTATAAACATATCTCAACATTGTAAAAGCTATTTATGCTAAGCCCAAGGCCAATATAATTCTAAAAGGAGGAAAATTTAAAGCATTCCCTCTAAAAATGGGAACAAGACAGGGATGCCCTCTTTCACCACTATTCAACATAGTCCTTGAAACTCTAGCTAGAACAGTCAGTCAGACAAAATAAATTAAAGGAATATGCGTAGGAAAAGAACTCAAATTATCACTATTTGCTGATGACATAATTCTATATTTAGAAGATGGAAAAAATTCCACCAGAAAACTTCTAGAACTCATAAATGAATTCAGCAATGTAGCAGGATTTAAAATCAATACCCAAGGGCTGAGGATATAGCTCAGTTGGTAGAATGCTTGCCTTGCATGCACAGTATTTTGGGTTCAATCCCCAGCATGACAAAAACAAAATAAAAGTAAAATCAATACCCATAAATCAAATGCATTTCTATATAAAAGTGATGAATCCGCTACAAGAGAAATCAGAAATAACAATCCATTCACAATAGCCTCAAAAAACAAAAAAACCCCAACTTTGTAATCAGTCTAACAAAAGAAGTGAAACACTTCTACAGTGAAAACTACAGAATAGTAAAGAAAGAAACTGAAGAAGACCTCAGAAGATGGAAAGATCTCCCATGATCTTGGATAGGAAGAATTAATATAGTCAAAATGGCCATACTACCAAAACTGTTATACAGAGTTAATGCAATTCCTATAAAAATCCCAATGACATTCTTCATAGAACTAGAAAAAGTAATCATGAAATTTATATGGAAAAAGAACAGAATAGCCAAGGCAGGAGGCATCACAATACCAGACCTTAACCTATATTACAGAGCAGTAGTAACAAAAACGGCAATGGTATTGTACCAAAATAGATGTGTAGATCAATGGTACAAAATAGAAGACACAGGGACAAACCCACATAAATATGGCTATCTCATACTAGACAAAGGTGCCAAAAACACGCTGGAGAACAGATAGCCTATTTAACAAATGGTGCTGGGTAAACTGGAAATCACATGTAGCAAAATGAAATTGAATATCTACCTCTCACACTGCACAAAAGTCAATTCAAAGTGTATCAAAGACTTAGACACTAGAACAGTCAACTCAAAGTGTGTCAAAGACTTAGACACTAGAACAGAGACCCTGCACCTAATAGAAAAAAAAAGTAGGCCCAAATCTTCATTATGTTGGCTTGGGACTGGACTTCCTGAACAAGACTTCTATAGCACAAAGAGTAAAATCAAGAATCAATAAATGGAATGGAATCAAACTAAAAAGCTTCTTCTCAGCAAAGGAAACAATAATGTGATGAGAACCTCTACAGAATGGGAAAAAATCTTTACCACATGCACCTCAGACAGAGCACTATTCTCAACGATATATATAGAGCTCAAAAAACTTAACACCAAAAAAACAAAAAACCCAATCAATAAATGGGCTAAGGAAGTGAACACTTTACAGAAGAAATACAATCAATCAACATATGAAAAAATGTTCATCTTTAGCAATTAGAGAAATGCAAATCAAAACTAAGATTTCATCTCATTCCAGTCAGAATGGCAATTATCAAGAATACAAGCAATAATAAGTGTTGGCAAGGATGTGGGGAAAAAGGTACACTCACACATTGCTGGTGGGACTGCAAACTGATGCAATCACTATGGAAAGCAGTATGGAGATGCTTCAGAAAACTTGGAATGGATCCACCATTTGAGCCAGCTATCCCACTCCTCAGTTTATATCCAAAGGACTCAAAATCAGCATATTATACTGATGTAGCCATATCAATGGTTATAGCAGCTCAATTTACAATAGCTGAACTGTGGAACCAACCCAGATGCCCTTCAACAAAGGAATGGATAAAGAAAATGTGGTACATATACACAATGGAATACTCCTCAGCCTTAAAGAAGAATGAAATTATGGCATTTGCAGGTAAATGGATGAACTATAGAATATTATGCTAAGTGAAACAAGCCAATCCAAAAAAACCAAAAGCCAAATATTTTCTCTGATAAGCGGATGCTGTCCATATTGGAGTGGGGGATAGGAAAAAAATGAAGGAACTTAGGTTTGTGTAGAGGGGAGACAGGGGAGGCATGGGTTGTGGGGATGGGAAGGACAGTAGAAAGAGACAGACATTATTACCCTATACACAAGTATGATTACACTAGTGGAGTTACTCTGAACCAAGTACAGTCAGAGGAATGAGAAGTTGTGATCCATTTGTATACTATATGTCAAAATGCATTCTACTGTGAAATAAATTAACTAATAATTAAAAAAAGAACATGTGGTATTAGCATCAAGGGACAAACAGATCAATGAAACAGAATAGACTCCAAAAATAGAAAAGTCAATAGAAAGATGCAAAGCTAATTCAATGAAGAGCATCTTTTCAACAAATGGTGCTGGAACCACAGGATACCTATATACTATATTTTTTAATAAGTTAATATATAGATATATTAAAATATATTTTATATAATATATATATATAAATGAACTTCAATCCATACTTTGTTCCATGTACCTATCAATTTATAGATTATTATAGCCCTATACACAAAATCCAATCCATAGAAATTCAGGAATACAGGTGAAAATCCTTTGTGGCCTTCAGTTAGGCAATGATTTCTTTCATAGGACACAAAAGGCCTGCTTCACAAGTGAGAAGTAATTTATAAAATGATCTTCATAAAAAATACTTCTCCTGCCAGGCCTGGTGGTGCATGCCTGTAATCCCAGCAGCTCAGGAGTCTGAGGCAGGAGAATTGCGAGTTCAAAGCCAGCCTCAGCAACTTAGTGAAGCACTTAGCAACTCAGCAAGACCCTGTCTCTAAATAAAATATAAAAAAGGGCTGGGGATGTGGCTTAATGGTTAAGCACTCCTAGGTTCAATCCTCAGTACCAAAAAACAACAAAACTTCTTCTCAAAACACATTATTAACAGAGATATGTCACAGACTGGAAAAAATATTTGCAAATCACATATTTACATCAAGGACTTGTATCCAGAATGTATAAAGGACTCTTAAAACACCGGAATAAAATGAACAATCTCATAAAAAATACAGGTTAAAGATTTAAACAAAATAATTACAGTATCAGATTCTACCCAGGTAGAATAAATATCAATGAAGCCATACTAAAATAACTAATGGAATAACTGAAAGAGAAGGAACCACATATTCTCACATCAGAATTCGTAGTGGGAAAGAGGGAGACAGAGAATCGTAATTAGGTGGACACCATATATTACTAATAGTTGCAGACAAGATCCAGTGATGCTAAAATTAGTAAGAAAAAGTTCTAGGAACAGGCACAGGCAGTAGGACCATAACTTCAAGGTTAGCCTGGGCAACATAGTGAGATCTTATCTCAAAATAAAAAATAAAAACAGTTGGGGATGTGGCTCTGTGGTAGAAGAGTCTTCCTGGGTTCAATCTCTGGGAGGGAAGGAGGAAGGGTAAGGGTTGGGGAGGAAAGGAAAGAAAAGGAAAGGGGGAAAAGAAATGAGGAAGGAAGGAAGTAGTTAGTTTCAGGAGAAATACGATTTGCCTGTTAGCTCCCCCAAGTTACTTTTTCAAAATTTTTAACTACAAAAGGAAATACAGTAACTTCAAGGTAGAGAAATCTGGCAGACACCAACTGAACCAAGTGATCAAGGTAAATGTCACCTACCAGTAAGTACATCGTAAGCTCTTGGATATATACTGAGAAGGAACACCATTTTTGCGGTTTTCTTGTCAACAATTATATAAACTCAGTCCATT
This sequence comes from Geosciurus inauris, assembly GCA_004024805.1. Taxonomy (NCBI): domain Eukaryota; kingdom Metazoa; phylum Chordata; class Mammalia; order Rodentia; family Sciuridae; genus Geosciurus; species Geosciurus inauris. The sequence goes on from PVHX01001668.1 coordinate 70,652, forward strand.
CAAGAGAACATCAAACAGACACAACATGACAAGCATTCTACAAAATAATCGGTACTCTTTGAAAAGGGTCAAGATGATAAAAAGGAGAATGAGACAAACTATTAAGGACTGAAAGGGACAAAGAAGAAATAACTAAATGAAATGTGAGATGGATAGAATTCTAAAATAGAAAAAAACAACAATTTGAAAAATTGGGGGAAATTTCAATCATATCTGTAGTTAATAGTATACCAATGTTAATTTTTTTTTATGGTAAGTGAAAGATGCACCAAAACGAGTACACACAATATGATTCCATTTAAATTCAAATAAATGCAAATTAATCTATATAGAGAAAAAGCAAGCTGCAGATGCACGATTACCTGGGGACGGAGGGCATTGAGAAACAACTACAAAGAGACATGAGGAAACATGTAGGGGTAATGGATATGTTCATTATTATGATAATGGGGATGGTTTGATGCAAGTATACATGTAAAAACTATCAAATTTATACTGGAAACATGCACGACTTATGTCAATTATCTCAAGAAATGTTAAAGGGGCTGGGATTGTGGCTCAGCGGTAGAGCGCTTGCCTCGCATGCGTGAGGCCCTGGGTTCGATCCTCAGCACCACGTACAAAGCAATAAAATAAAGACATTGTGTCCATCTACAACTAAAAAAAAAAAAATATTTAAAAAAAAAAAAAAGAAAGAAAGCTGTTAAAGGTTAAAAACAAGATATCTTGGATGGTCTTTTGGAAAACTGAATACAGAAGAAAACACTTCTTGGGAGAACAATTTAGAATCTATTATAAAAGTCTAGAAGAGAAACCTGAACTAGTACATAAGGAGGAGGGGGCAGAAAGGAGAAGACGGAAATTTTTTAAAAAAGGAGATATAATTTTTGTAGCCACTTCAATAAATACGTATAAGATATAATCAGGAGTACATTTATTTGATTTTTTATTTTACTTTTTTGTTGTGTGTGTGTGTGTTTGAACTCTCCAATTCTTTGACCTCATTATTTTGGAAGTTTTTTTTTTAACAATGAGACTAAGGGGGCTGAGGTGGTGGTTCAGTGGCAGAGCACTTGCCTCTCGTGTGAGGCACTGGGTTTGATCCTCAGCACCACATAAAAATAAGTAAACAAAATAAAGACACTGTGTCCCTGTATAACTAAAAAATATTTTAAAAAAATAATAATGAGACTAAGGACAGATTAGTAATTCCAAACAGAAAAGAGGTTTTTAAAAACTGAGCTTTATTATAATTGGCATTAATGATTAACTAATTAATAAAGGTACAATTAGTCTAGTACTGAGTGACAATATTTAATCACTTATTTAAAAATCACAGTATGCTTTCCTATTTCCTAAATTTTCATTTCTTAATGTTTCAACATTTAAATATGTTATAAATTTTGTATTTCTAAAAATGAGTAATTTAGGCTGGGCACAATGGCGAACACCTGTAATCCTAGTGACTCAAAAGGCTGAGGCAGAGGGATCAAGAGTTCCAAGACAGCCTCAGCAACTTAGCAAGGCACTTAGCAACTCAGAGAGACCCTGTCTCTAAATAAAATACAACAAAAGGCTAAGGATGTGACTCAGTGGTACCAAAAAAAAGAGAGTAACTTAGTTTGGTAAGAAGTGAACCAAATCTGAGGTTTCTACTCTATACCCATGTTGAAACAAACAGAATAATACACAATAATGTGGGTTTCTAAGGCTGCTAAATTTTGAGGTAAAGCAGACAACTGGTACTCTTTAGTCTCACCTCTTCCTAAGTGATCTGCATTTTGCCGAGATTTTAATAAGCACTATCTTTGACTCTGTAAATGGCAGAGATCACCATGTTTAAAGCCCCTTAGTTAATTATTGACTCCATGAAAAAAAAACTCTCAGAAGCAATTTTACCCCCTACAACACTCTTTGTTTCTAAATACACTTGTATGTAAAGTCTGCTAGTTATTTAAAAATGCAGTTTCTTACAATAAGAAACAAAATTTTGCAACATAAAAAATATGTCCATAGATTATCTGCAAATCCTTTCATAGAGTTTCATGCTATTAAAACATATTTTCTTATTTTGTTAAATCAAGTAATACCTTGAGTTTTATATTCTCTGACTATCCATTAAGAATGTGAAAGGAAATATCTATCTGTAAATTCCTAGTAATACACCACTTTAGTCAAAGTAGTTCTTTCCAGACTCAGATGGTATAAAGTTGATTTTAACAAAATATTTGATACAAACATATGTAGTATACAAATGATAAATAATGAACACCTACAAACCCACCAGATTAAAAAATGATTCGCTATCCACAACTCTGAAGCTCCCTGACTGCCCCTAATTACATGCACCTGTAGCTCTCCAAGAACTAACCCATTATTTACAATTTGGTGATTATATATCTACTCTTATGTACTTTACTCATTTCTTGTACTAACTGAATATACTATTTATCTATTCTGTTGATATGCATTCAGGAAAAAAATTCACAAATTAAATTTTCTTTTTTTTTTTTGGTGTGGGTGGGTACCAGGGATTGAACGCGGGCGGGGACACTCAACCACTGAGCCATGTAATTAGCGCTATTTTGTATTTTATTTAGAGACAGGGTCTCAGTGAGTTGCTGAGTGCCTTGCTGTTGCTGAGGCTGGCTTTCAACTTGCCATCCTCCTGCCTCGGCCTCCCGAGCTGCTGAGATTACAGGTGTGTGCCACCACACTCAGCTACAAATTAAATTTTCTGATAAAGAAAATTAATTACAAAATGAGTAATGTTGGGGTTACAGGGTCTCCGATCATACACAGTCCAATTCAATGTACTGTGTAACTATAAAACAGGATGAATACAAATGGCACTAGTTATTAAACTAAGCATATTTATGTTAACAGAACTGCAAATTCATGATATTTACATGCCTACTAGCATTTTTTTGTTAATGTTTAAAGATTTAAGGTTATGGCTATATTTGGAGAATATGTGCAAAAGAGATTCAGCTTGATCTTTTAATCTTAATAACAAACTTTGTTTTCAAAATTATTTCACTCAAGGGTTGGGGATGTAGCTCTATGGTAGAGTAGTTGCCTGGCATGCCTGAGGCACTGGATTAATCCCTAGCACCACCCAAAAAATAAATAAATATATAAATAAAAATAGTTCACTCAAGATTATATAACTATTGAGTATGTTCTCTGTAGTAGTTTCCTAGGCCTGCTGTTCAAGTACCAAAAACTGGGTGGCTTAAGACAAAAATTTACATTCTCTCAACACCTGGAGGCTCAAATTCTGAAATCAAGGTGTCAGGAAAATCATGCCTTCTGACAGTTCTAAAGGAGGATCCTTTCTCCCTTCTTAGTTTTTGGTGTTTGCTGGCTATCTTAGAGTTCCTCGCTTGAAGATGTATCACTCCCACCTCCTAGCTGTCACCACTGTGTGCACTAGGAATTTTTCTCTTCATTCCCAGACATTTGGCAAGCTACAAGGTCCACACACAGAAAAACCGGCATACTCAGTCCCAAAAACTCTGATGGGACTAGGCTTTGCTTCCAGGACTTGGGGAGGTGAGATGTGGTGAGCAGCTAGTGCAGAAATTTACCTCCACTCCTGCTCTGCATCCTTTATCTAAGAGATCTAATATCTTCACAAAGTCTTTCTTCTATGTGTGTTTCTGTCCAATTTTTCCCTTTTTACAAGAACATCAGTTATATAGAATTAGGGCCCACCCTAATGATATCATTTTAACTTGATTTCCTGTGTAAAGACCTCATTTCCAAATAAGATCATATTTTCAAATAACAGGGGTTAGGATTTCAACATTCTCTTTTTTTGGGGGGGGTCATGATTCTACTCATAACATTCTCTGTAAATGATCCATAATAACTGGGAACTGGGGTATTAAGAGCAAATAAAAATATCCTAGTGTGTATGTCAAACTGCATGTTTTTACTAACACTGTCCAAGAAAACCTTACTACAATAACAAAAATGTCTTATATCTGTACACTCCAATATAATAGATATGTCACATGTGACCACTGGACATTTGAAATGTGGCTAGTTCAAGTAAGAAAACTAAATTTTAAATTTTATTTAACTCAAAGAATTAGAATTTTTAATAACATGTGGCTAGTGGTTTCCATACTGGATATACTGAAGTAGGCTCTGCATAACTAGTGATTGTTAACTTAGATAAAGCTTTGGAGATCAAGTCAGTTTTTAAAAACAATGCTGTTTCTTCACTACAGAGCTTAAATGAATCTTCAACAGGTGGATGAACATTGTAAATTTCCAAGAGCATATAGTATATTTCCCAAACTTATTTAAATAGTTCATCTCCCCTGCATTATCATACGGTATCAAGAACATATATTTTTCCTGATTACCTTCAAGAAATGCTACTCTACATTTTTCAAGTAGCGTATATATTGTGTCAAATAAATTAAATGTCACCAACTTTTTAAACTTCTACCTTTATAGCATTTAATGATCAGGGTATGATTAGCACATTCACAAACTTGTTCAATTATTACCGTTTTTGACTTCCAATATACTTTTATTACCCCATGTAGAAATTCTGTATCCTTCGACAGTCACTCCCCATTGCCTCCTTCCCCTGACCAACAGCAACTAATAATTTTTCTAATAATCTTTCTTTCTTACTCTCTGAATTTACTAATTCTGGACATTTAATATAAATGAAATTATGAAATATGTGGCCTTGTGTGTCTGGCTTCTTGCACTTGGCATAATGTTTTAAGGTTCATCCATGTTGTACCACATATCAATATTTCATTTCTTTCATGACTGAATACTATTTTGCTTTATAGATATGCCATTTTGTGGTTATCCATTCACTTGTTCATGGACATTTAGGTTGTTTCCATCTTTGGCTGTTATTAATAGTGCAACTATGAAAGTTTATGTACAAGTTTTTGTTTAAATAGCTCCTATCAGTTCTTTAGGACATACACCTAGGAATGGATTTACCGGGCCATATAACTCTATGTTTAACTTTTTGTCAAACTGTTTCCACAGTACACAAGGGTTTCAATTTCTCCACATCTTTGTAAACGCTTGTTATCTTTTTTTTTAAATTGTAGTAATTCTAGTGAATGTGAAGTATTATTTCCTGGTTTAGAATTATACATCTCTAATAAGAAATGATATTGGACATCTTTTATTTATCTTCTTTAGAGATGCCTATTCAAATTAATTGCCCATTTTTAAATTGGGTTAACCAACTTTTCAAGTGGTTATGTTCTAGTAGTAACTGAATCTGTGAGTTGATTGCTGAACTTCTTTAAAATAATTTTTTCTACAAGAAAACTTCTTTTAAGTAGTGAAAAGTTTATTCAGCCCACAAACACCATTAGGGAATATAATATAGGGGTTAAGAACACAGACTAAACAGCCAGCACTCTGAGAGGTTGAGACAGGAAAATCAGTTCAAAGCCAGCCTCAGCAACGGTGAGGTGCTAAGCAACTCAGTGAGACCCTGCCTCTACATAAAAACAAAATAGGGCTGGGGATGTGGATCAGTGGTCTAGTATCCCTGAGTTCAATCCCTGGTAGCAAAAAAAAAAAAAAGAAAAGAAAAGAATACAGACTGAAGACTGAAGACAAGGTTGAAATACTGGAATTGATATTTGTTTACTAGCTTTGTGACTGGACAAATTCTCTGGTTGTGCAGGGCTGGGACCAATCCAAACTACCATTTGCTTGGAGGAAGGGGCAGCAGACTGACCTTAAGTGGGTACAGGGACCTTTTGGAATGTGGAAAATGTTCTGAATCTTGATTGAAATAGTGGTTACATAAGTATATACATTTGTCAAAATTTATTTAAATTCAACATTTCTCATATTATATAAAATTTACCTTAAGAAGAAATGTCCAAAAATAAATAAGCCATTACTCAGGTGTACTGAATACTGTTTACAAAGGCAGGAAAGATTTCTAATATACTTTAGAGGATTTCCCAAAAAGATTTTCTGGTTAATTGTTGATGATCCATTAGGTATTGCTTTCAAAACAGATACAGGGCACTTAGAATCAGTAATGTGCAATTTCTTCTACTATCACTTCATCAGTAATGACGAGTAATTAACTTCATACTTCAAACATTCCTCAATTTTCAAAAGGCCCTCTTCTTTAAGGGTAGTAGCCAATGGCAACAGTGACAATTTCTCAAATCCAAACACTAATGCTCTTAGCATTAAATTGAAATGATCGACTTCATCTACAGGAAGTGGCTTACCAGTATCTTTGGTAACTTAGAAATGAGGAATATCTAAAGCTCATTATCAAGCTGTTTATGCCTACCTTGTTGTTATTAAAATCAGGCTGTTTTCTCGCCCACCTTGTTACTATTCTTTATCCTATGAAATATTACTTATCCATTAACAAATGCTCTTGAACATAAACTGCTTAAAACCAATGCATACAAAATCATCTATGAAGTATTTACATAAGACTTGTTTAACTTTAATCAAATCTCTAACCATAACAGTTTACAACAGGTAAAAAGATACAGGAAAACTTTAGCAGTTAGCTAAATCAAGAGTGTGAGATAGTGCTCACTTTGGCAGCACACATACTAAAACTCAAATGATACAGAGAAAATTAATGTGGCCCCTGCACAAGGATGACATGAAAATTGTGAAGTGTTCCAAGAATATGAAGAGGCAGCCTACAGAATGGAAGAAATCTTTGCCTCGTATAGGGTGTTAATTTCTAGGATATATAAAGAACTCAAAAAACTTAACACCAAAAAACCGAATAATACAATTAATAAATGGGCAAAAGAACTAAACAGACACTCCTCAAAAGAAGAAATACAAATGGCCAACAAATACATGAAAAAATGTTCAACATCTCTAGCAATTAGAGAAAATGCAAATTAAAACTACACTGAGATTCCACCTCACTCCAGTCAGAATGGCAATTATCAGAATGTAAGTAACAATAGATGTTGGCAAGAATGTGGGGGAAAAGATATATTCATACATTGCTGGTGGGACTGCAAATTGGTGCAACCACTCTGGAGCAGTATGAATATTCCTCGAAACTAGGAATGGAACCACCATTTGACACAATTATCCCAATCCTTGGTATATATCAAAAGGCGTTAAAATCAACATATTACAGTGATGCAGCCACATCAATGTTTACAGCAGCTCCATTCACAATAGCTAAGCTATGGAGCCAATCTAGGTGCCCTTCAACAGATGAATGGATAAAGAAAATGTGGTATATACACACAATGATGTATTACTCATCTATTAAAAATATTCTACATACCATCAACTGGTATTCATTCAATGAATGAATTTTTTAAAATGTGATGCATCCTTACAATAGAATATTCAGTAATAAAAATGAGTACTACACTTGCACCTACCTCAAAAACATTACACTAAATAAAGGACACATCATGTAATACGACCACAAAAATGGGAAGTTATATTCCATGTATGTATGAAATGTCAAAATACTTCTACTGTCATATATAACTAAAAAGAACACACAAAAATTTTAAAATAAATAAATAAATAAAAGTCAGAAATAAAAAATCGCCTATTATATAATTCCTTTGAGATGAAATTTCCAGAAAAGCCAGATAGATATAAAGGGACAGACACAAACCAATGCTTTTCTGGGGCTGGAGTAAGAGCAGAGGTTGATTATAAATGGGCAGAATGGGATTGATATACATGTTCTAAAACTAGATTGTGGTTATAGTTGTACAACTCTAAAAGTTTACTAAAATCATTGTACACTTACAGTGCATGCTTTTAATTTTTTTTTTTACATGTTGATGGACCTTTATTTCATCCATTCATTTATATGCAGTTCTGAGAATCAAACCCAGTGCCTCACACATGCTAGGCAAGTGCTCTATCACTGAGCCACAACTCCAGCCCTTAGTGCATGCATTCTTATACATCTCAAAGCTATTAAAAAAAAAAAAACATTAAATCACAGTGAATTCTACTATATCCATAATAATATCTGGATTTTCATATGCAGATTTATGTATGATTTATGACTGAAATTAAAGCAAATCATTTGCAGAGACAATCAGCAACTCAAAATAAAGCAAGTATAATGAACTTAAAGGTAAGGAACTTCTAAGATTTCGACCAATTGATAGCTACTGGTCAGTAAGAAATATGAATTAAGGAACTGTTTCATATTGTGGCAAGTGGGAATTCTAAAAATTTTTAAATATTTTTAAGTTGTAAATTTATTTATTGTAATTAAATTGTCTAATACAGGTAAAATGTTTTTAGTTTTGTTAGGTAAAATGTTTTAATGCAGTTCCTGTATCATCATTTTAGGTGACATACAAGCACTATTATTGTGCTTGTATATTATCTATACAAGCACTAGATACATAATAATGAGAAAATCTTTTTTTTTTTTTTAAATTTTTCAATCCTGTTGATTTAAGGAGGAAGTCTGTTCAAGGTGATAGTTTACTAATAAACACCTTACATACATCTGCTAATTCCCCCTGTTAACAAAGAGGTAAAAGCCTCTAGCAGAAACTGTATTTTCATAACATTGTTTTCACTGTATTGCTTCATATGGTAATCTTCTATTCATGTAAACTGTCCTACCTTCCCATTTATGACAAAAGTATAAATTATTTTGTGGAGTCCCTCCTCCACAAGATTCATGATTTGTCCCAACTCACAGGCTCAACTGATCCTCCTGCCTCAGCCTCCCAAGTGCTGGGAGTACAGGAGTGTGTAAAATGAGAATTTTACATTTAAAAGTTAGAATAAATAGGTTGTATTAGAACAGAGCAAAAATCATGAATGAGACACGCAGAGAAACTAAATTTGGTTCTAGTCAACAGTAAACTCCAGATGAGTGCTCAACCATAATGAACCATGTCAATGATTCACGAGTACCTGAAGATGGGTGAAATATCCTCTTTAAATCTGTTTATGGTACTTCTTTTTCTTTTTCCATAGATCAGGTCAATAAAAACATATTCTTGGAACCAGAAATTTGATTCTATATGAACAACTGTAAACTAGTTTAAACTCTGCTAAACTACAGATTACCTAATAATTAAAGTAGGATCCTTTACCACTTAACACTTTTCTAATATAAAATAAGTGCATGAAATAAAATTGCACTTAATTCACCTTCAATTACTATAAACTCTAATTTTAGGTTTTCTGAACTTAAGTTGTAAGTTAGCACTACCACTTTTGTTACTACATCACATTTTTAAAAATCTTCCAATTATTAAATCTTTTGAAAATCCTGTGCTATACAAAGGAGAGATATTTTGAATTAATTTCTCAAAACATTTCCTTTGTGGAAAGCACTAGGGATAACATGAAATAAGGTAGTTTCTATCCTTCATAAATTTATAACATAGTTGGAAAAATAAAGCATGAGTGTGATACTTATAATACAAAGCAAAAGTTCAAAGTAGAAAGTAAAATTGTCTCTAGATACTAGAACATGTAGATAACATGCTTTTTAGAAAACTCTAAGGACCCTACAAAAATCTGTTAAAATAAATGAATACACTAAATTTTCAGAATACAAAATATATAAAAATCCATAATCCTCTATATACTATATAATACTATAATCTATATACTAACAAACTGAAAAAGAAATTAAGAAAACAGGGCTGGGGTGTAGCACAGAGGTAATGTCTGCCTAGCATGTACAATACTATAGGTTAGATTCCCATCATTGCTCCGCCCACTCCTCCCAAAAAAAAGAATAAGAAAAAGAAAATAATACTATTTATATTAGTCCTCATAAATAAAATGCTTACAGTAAATTAACCAGGAAGGTGACACTGAAAACTAAAACACTGATGAAAGAAACTGAATATATGAAATGGAAACATATGCCATGTTCATGGGTTGAAACAATATTGCTAAAACAAACAGCCATCCTACCCAGAGTGATCTACAAATTCAATACAATCTTTATCAAAATTTCAATGACATTTTTCATAAAAATTTTAAAAACCATCTTAAAATTCACACAGAACAACAACAAAAAATTACAAATAGCCAAAGCAATCTTGAGGAAGAAGAAAGTGGAATCATCACATTACCTGATCCCAAAGTATACTATAAAGCTACAATAATCAAAATAGCATGGTACTGGCATGAAACTACACACACAGCCCAATGGACAGAAGAGAGTCCAAAAATAAACCCACACATGCATATATGGTTGACTAATCTTCAACAAAAGTATCAAGATCACACATCAGGCAAACCAGTCTTTTCAATAAATGATTTTGGTAAAAATGGATAATAATCACATGAAGAAAAAGACAACCACACCCTCATATTACAGCATATATAAAAATCAACTTAAGATGGATTAAGAACCTAAGACCTAAAACCATTAAAATTCTAGAAGAAAATGGAAAAAACTCCTTCATATTGGCCTTGGTAATAATTTTTGGATGACACCAAAAGCACAGGCCAAGGAAAGCATAAATAAATAAATGGGATTACATGAAACTAAAAAGGGAGTGTATAGCAAAGAAAACAACAAACAAAATGAAGAGACAACCTATGGAATGCAAGAAAATATTTGTAAACCATATACCCCAATAGGGAGCTAATATCCAAAACACTTAAGGAATTCATTCAACTCAATAGAGGGGGGAAAAAAGCAAAGGACCTGAAACACAGAAATGGCCAATAGGGTTCAGCATCACTAATCATCAGGGAAATACAAATACAAATCAAAATGAGATGTTGTCTCATACCTGTTAGGATGAATTTTGTCAAAAAGTGAAATGATAAAAACTATTGGTAAAGATGTGGGAAAAAGGAACTCCCGGAAGTTGTTGGTGACACTGTAAATTGGTACAGCCATATGGAAAATATTACAGAGGTTTCTCAAAAAATTAAAAATAGCACTATCATATGCTCCAGCAATCCTACTTTCAGACATAGACACAGACACAGACACACACACACACAGATAGATCTATATATGTACTCCAAAAGAACTGAAATCAGGGACTGGGGCTGTAGCTCAGTGGTAGAGCGCTTGCCTAGCATGCGTGAGGTCCTGGGTTCGATCCTCAGCACCATATATAAATAATAAATGAATGAAATAAAGATCCATCAACAACCAAAAAATAAAAAATTAAAAAAAAAACTGAAATCAATATCTTAGTTAGCTGCATCCTTATATTCACTGCAGCACTATTCAAATATGGAAATATTTCCATACAGAATAGGAAACAACCTAAAGAATTGACAACAAATGAATAAAGAAAATGTGGTGCATATCAAGGATACACAAAACCTTGCAAGTTGTTACTCTCAGTATCCACACTTTGCAACAGTATATACACAATGGAACATGAATGAACCATGACAACATTAATGCAAACCAGACACAGAAAAGATTGCATCATCACACAGGGTGCATGATCTCATATGTGAAATCTCAAGAAGTTGAACACCTATAAAAAGAGAACAGAAGAGCAGTTGCCAGGAACTAAAGGGTGGGGAAAAGTGGGCAAGGGGTGGGAGGTATCTGGTCAAAGTACAAACTTTGTTTCAAAATGAATAGCTCCTGGAGGTTTAATACACAAGATGGATTATAGTTAATAATGTATTATATACTTGAAATTTGCTAAGAGAATAGATCTTAAGTGTTACAGACATGAAAGCAACTATGTCAGGTGATGGAAATATATATTAGCTTAACTGGTTATTATTTCACAAAGCATATATACCAAAATATCACACTGTATACCTTAAGTATATACAATTTTTTTCAATTATACCTCAAAAAGCTGGGGGGAAAACAAAACAGTAGTCATCAACATATGGTTATGGTAAGTAAAGAAGGACTCAGAGAGAAAGAAGGATTTCAACAAAAGCCAAGTATAGGTAATATTCTAATAGTAAAGATGGAGCAAGAGAATAGTCCAAGAGGGGTGTGTGTCTCTGATATCAAACTCAGAGAAGTTTGAGTTTAATTCTTTAATATAAAGTGAACCCTGGAAGACTTTTAGAGCACTGAATTTATCAAGAAGCTCTCTGGAAGCAGTAACAGAATAGAGCCGAAAGGGCAAGAAATAGGGATATTGAGAAAACGGAGCTATAAATTAAATGGCCTTCCGAGATTGCACTGTTAATTATATACCTGATCCTATAGCTTGGTTCTTTAGATATCTACCTCTAATTTTTTTTTCATTATTACGACATATCAAAAGGAATATAAGTTTCTGCTAATTTACTTACCATAAATTCTACTCAAAGACATAGAATTTATTTATAAGCCTAGTGATTGTGTGCCTATTTCAACTTTTTATTAGCAATCTACAAAACAGTGACAACTCATAAGAATTTGATTTATCACATTAACACACTAACATCTCTGAACTATTTTCTACATATAATATGATGCTTCATCCCTTTCATATACTGCCTGTTTATGCTTTTTTTTTACAATTGATGTTCAGAAATACTTCTGAGAGTATGTTAAATATGTGAAATCATCTGTGACCTGAAAGTTGAGATATGCCTACATATCTAATTTAGAATGACAACAGTCAAGGTATCATTTTGCAGTTCATATATGTAGACCTTTACATTCACTGGTAAGCAGTATATTAATGGAACAATCATAAGGTCCCTAGTCAACACCCTGTCAATCATAAACCATATCCCATTTTACAAAGCAGTTTCATCCTCAAAATTGAATCCTTTTGCAATACTTTGAGTAAAAAAATGATTTTATAGCATCAGGTAATTAATTGAGAGTTATTTGCATGTATGACTAATCCATTATAAACAAAAGCCAGTCTTAAAAACATAATTCAGAAAAAGTGTAGTTATGCCAAGTAAGAAAGTACAAGGACCTCACAGACTATGCTATATCAAACACACGAAAAGCAAAATTGATTTTATACTGTAGGTCTACACAAATAAAATCCTATCTTTTTTTTTCTTGTATATATGCTTACATTTCCTACACAAATAACAAAATGCTTCATTTCATTCACTTCAATAGAATGAACTCCTTAGAAAAAGACTGAAAAGAGCTGATACTCAACTCCAAAGTTTTAGGCTTACGTTTTTCTATTTCTACCAATTTCCTGACATTTAATGTAAGAAAATCTTTTCAGTAAATTGAGCACGAGTCTAACAAGTGTCTTGAAGAACTCTTGACAAATTACATATATCCCATTTTGCTTTTGGTCTTCCATCTCTTCTTTGCTTCAAACCCCCAAATAAGTTCCTTTTTTTGAGCAGCCTGTGAGTTTTCAGCCTCCTTTTTGGCTTTTACAAAACTGTGGCAAGCAATTTCTTTAGCCATTTTTGCACCAAGATCCCAAGAAGCAAACCAGTTGCTGTGTTCTTCAGGCTTTTCAACATTCTACTACTCCACAGCCTGGACTATCCTCTTTTCAGGGCCTGATTTGTCAATCTTTTTCTTTTTAACAGGGGCTCAAACCTATCATTAGCTCCAAAGACTGAGTAAGCTCCTTCCTTTGGATTTCATTTAAGGACTGTCCATTATCTGGAGTGTTTTCTCTTTTTCCTCTGAAGTTTGAGGTTTTCTGTTCAGAATGTCTTTATGCAACTCTTGGAATTTGTTTCACAAATTAAAGGGAATTCCAGATGGGCATTCTTCATATGCATTTGCATTGGCCTCTGCTTCCAGTTTTGAACCATCTGCAGGGAAATTTGAGATTTCTGTCTAACAGTCCCATTCTCTTTATCTTCCTATAAGTTAAGTTCAGACTTTTCTAGTGTGGCTTCATCTTCAGAATTGAATTCAACATCACTTTCATTCAGGTCAGCAGACTCAGCAGTCCACATCTTTGATCAGAAAGCAGCCATCCTGAATCCATCTTAAGACCCCTTTTATAATGCTCTTGACAGAAATACATCAATTGTTCCATCAGTAAAGTTGTACCTCTACCACCTCAACCTAACATATACATACCACACCTGTTTTTAACACCCTTTTTTGGGACTTTAATATATATATAATTCCTACTGTAGACTCAATTTTTTTTTAGAATTCCTAAGAATTACAATGTAGAGAAAAGAAACTTACATTAACATGTCATACCGAAAATGAAGCAATAAAAACTTCAAACTTTATCAATGAAATATGGTATTTTAAAATCTCTATGAAAGAGTCAAATGAATACCTACAGAAACTTCTTGTTCATAAACAGTCTAAACAGCACCATGGTATATTTCTCATATTTCAGATAGAAAAATGTCTGCAGAGATATAATTCTGTAACATGAGTTCCAGTAGCTACTTAGTATATACGGTAGTAGCTATAAGAGGTACATAAACGTTCAAAGATTCAGAATGTACAGAAGTTATTTTCAGAGACTAAATTTAATGTTTCTATAGTCTCACAGGTAATCAACATTTCATACAGAGCAATTTTTTGGACATTAAAAAACAAGCATTTAATAATGTTTGTTCCTTCCAAAGCTAGTTTTCTCTTTTTACAAATGCATGCTTAGCAAGTTGAATTTACTAAGTGAGCCCTAATAAAATTTTAAGTAAGCAAACCTTATTATATACTCTCATCTCTTTGAACATGTTTCTCCCTGTCTCCAAAGCAGCTGTAAGACTTCAACTACGTAAAACCCTTTAGATCTTCAAAATTTGATACCACAAAATTACTTGCATATACAACCTTTCCAAAAATCAAAGCTTTCATGTTCTTTTTGCAAACATTTTAAACCAATTCACTCTAAATTATATAACTGATATCTCCTTAATTTACCTAGAGGTAGTTTAACACTTTTTTAATCTTAATTTATTTTAACTTACATAGTTTCAGGAAGTTTAGAAATATTCTAGAAAATAAAAATGGAAGCTTTCACAGAAAAGAATCCCAGAAAGGCACTTGTTTCTCATGTACCCAAATCATCACAGACTTTAGAATCATCTGGTTCATACCATATGACCCAGCAGCTATACCCCTCCTCTGTATTTATCCTAAATTAAAGTCATCATACCATATTGATACATGCATACCCATGACAGCCAAACTATGGAATCAGCCTAGGTGTTCAATGATAGATGAATAAAGAAAATGTGAATACACTCACACACTGGAGTTTTATTCAGCCATAAAGAAAAATAAATTTATGTCATTTGCAGGAAAACAGATCTAACTTGAGACCATTATGTCAAGTGAAGTAAGCCCAACTCAGAAAGGGTCATATGTTTTCTCTCAGATTAGGAAGCTAAAGGGAAAAGGGGAAAAGAAAGGTGGGGTGAGGGTCTCAAAAGAACTGAAGGGAGATCAGTTGAGCAGATGAAAGGGTCCAGGAGGAGGGAAGAGGTGAGGGAAGAGGGAATGATACTGGCCAAATTCTATTGTTATACTGTGTGCGTGCATGTATGAATATGTAACAACAAATGCCACCATTATGTACAACTATAACGCATCAATAAAAAAAATGGAAAAAGATTTTTAAATAACCTTGGAGTTCTCTAATTTAAAAACAAAAACAAAGCAAAACAAAACAAAAACATCTGGTTCAATATCTGATTTTTCTAAGTGAAAAGGTTTGTGCCCCAGAGATCAGGGTTAACTATCACGTAAACCTGCAGTACTATGTAGCCTCCATCTAAATTATTCCTGCATTTCATTTTATTTCTTACCTCTGAACCCAAAGGTTACCTGAAGTTTTTTACATACTAGATCTTAATAGTGGCCCCTTAGATTTCCACAAATAGGAGTTGTATATAGAGTGGAAATTTAAAGGAAAGGAGTATGAATACTTTTAAATTCCAGGACTTCCTTGTATTTATATTGTATCTAAATACCAAATAATAGATACTCTTAGTATTCATAACATCATTAAGAAACTGGAGGCCCATTTTTTTATGTTCCTTTTGTGGGAGAATACAGTGGTTTAGTCTTCTGGTTTATTCATCCCTCATATTAAATTCTCTTTTGTCTAAAATTAAGTCAGGTCTGCCTTTGTAGAGGTAAGAAAAATTTTAGGCTTTGCAAAAAATGTTATAGTCAAGTGAAATTACATACTAAATTCAAATAACAATTTAAAATTCAAGTTTTAATTATTTTTTCTGCATGCACTTTAAAGCTAATAGATGTACACACCTAAACAAATAAAAAATTATTCAACTGGTATATACATTGTAAATGAATATCTTATTTAAGAACCAAATGAAGTACAACGTAGATATTTGAAATGCAATTAAGCACTAGACAGAATATCTTATTGCTGGTATTACAATTTTTTAACATCCTGTTTCGTTCTGTTACATATTTAAAAACTAATAAGCCACAAATTTATGGCAAATAGTCTGATTTACAGTCCAACTAAAATAGTCAAATAGAGGAGATAACAAGAATTAACCTAAATCCTATCACCAGTTTTACTAGGGTTGTGAGGACAGTCAAGGACATTATGGACATTCCAATGGTAACAGAGACTTGGGGGGGTTTTAGCCAAACTAAAATCAGTATTTCACACAGTTCTAATAAGGGTAAGGTCACAATCTATCTTCATATAGTTAAATTAATTTTGAAGAGAACTTCATTCTGCCATCGATTAGTACTGGCTTCTTTGGAGGGGGGGGAGCATTTTATTCTCTTAATTCCGCAGTTTTTACAGACAGACCTATAGCATCATTTGCAGAGGAGGGAGTATCCATCACTTTTCAAGTTATTTCTCTTATCTACTCGGTAATTAGATACAAGAAGGAAAAAGATGACCAAGATCCAAAGCAAAAACAGCACTCTGTCCCATGCCCTCTCCAAGTATTATTATTTCCAGGTGTTATAAGTAGCGCGGGAAGGTGAGTTCTACTTCCGCTCCTCTTAACCCCTCTCCAATTCTCCAAAAGCACCCCACCCCACCCCTCGCCAAAAAAAACACAAAAACTAGCCTGAAAGTGGGGAAGGGGCGTTAGGAGTAAAGCAGGGAGTCGAACCTTTAGTAAACATAACTCCAGCTGTGTAAGTTCCTAGAACTAAGTTATCAAAGGCCTGCGAAGTCTGACACTGGGAAAGCCCAACAGGCTTTCCCCAACTTCGAAACAAGGACCTTTAAAGCAAGGAAACCACAGCCGCCAGATTTCTGATTGAGGAAAGTTTAAACACATTTGCTCCTCGGGATTGAGAGAAGAGAGGTGAGGGCAAGTCTGGGCTCGGCCAATGGAGCGCGCGGGGTCTGCGCGGTGCGCGGCTGTAGGTCCAACGCGCGGAGGCGTAGGGATTTTCGGCAGCAGCGATTTCATCCACCTGGGAGAGCCGACCAAGAGCTACGGGAGTCTAGCGCGAAGCGGCGGGGGTCCCAGGCTCAGGTCGGTGCCAAGACGCCAGGGAGGGAGCTGCGAAGGACGGCGGCGGCTCTACTTACTCGGCTGTACCAGATGCTGAGGCGGGCCGGGGCAAGCACGGCGAAGAAAGCCCTCTGAGGGTCGGACTGAACGTGGAAAGGCGCCTCGGCCGGGCTCCCCGGAGGACAGAGCAGCCTCTTGGGCCAGCCGCTCAGGAAATACATGGTCCGCGAGGAGGCACAGACGCCGGAGCCCCTGGCGGCCCCGGCCCGGTCTGTCACACTCAGCGGCCGCGGGCAGGTCGCCCGCCTCCCACACCGCCACCGGCCGAGACGGCGGTGGCGACGGCGGCAGCTCGGGGCATCTGCCCGCTGGCCTGGCCGGGCCGGGCCGACTCGGTGCTACGCGACGAAGGCACCCCCGCGAGTACGGGGCCGAAGGTGGGGGAGGGATGGGGAGGGAGAGAAGGGACCGAGAGAGGGCGGGAGGAGCGTAAAGGCCCGCCCCGGCCCCGCCCCTTCCTCGGGCCGCGCGGGCGTCACCACGCCGCGCCGCGTGGGTCGGCTGGGAGAGGTGGTGCGCGCGCGCTATGGCGACTTCTCCCCTCCGCCTCGCTAGTTCCTGAAGCTCCGCCCCAATCTTCACTGGCTGCCGCCGCGCTGCGTCAACACGTCTGCGGTTTAACTCTGCTTTTGCTCCTCTGCACCTCCCACTTGCAATTTGGAGCTTATGGTCAGGGGCGGGGCTGCCGTGTGAGACTCCGTTGGACAGAGCCGAGTGATAACGTACGGACCAAGCACCTCGTCCCGCGGAACACGCCCTTCGCCTGGCCAAATTTGACTTCCTCTCTGGATTGGTGGGACTTCGGGTGGGGGCGGGCCCGGCGCTGCAACACCGGGGGTGGGGGATGGAGAGGAGCGCGAGTCGAGTATTGGCACCCGCTCGGGTCCTCAATTTAAGGTCAGGTCAGCCGCCTTGGAAGCGCTGGGGCTGTCTACCCAGTGAGGACCTTTTGCCAACCAAGGCTAACGTGGAGAGCTGGTGATGAGGCTCCTACCTTTATGGAGCTTACATCCTAGACAGGGCCATTATTCAATCAGAAAATAAACCACCTACCATGAAAGTACTTGAGTCCTGTCCTACGCACTGCAGGAATTCAGTTTGCATTCCTTTCCTCTACCAGCCCTGTGAGACAAAGGCGAGGCTGTCTCTTTTGCGCACGCAATAATGTTCTGCAAAAGACGCTAACTTAAATTTTAGAGCTGGAACGGACTAGACATAATGTAGTTTGGTATTTAACTTTTGAACCTCAGCGATCACCTTAAAAAAACTACTTTTAAAGGACTGTCATAGTGAACTTCTGAATAGGAGTCGACTCGGGAGAGGGGTGTGGAGTCGGGGTTCAGGAAGACAGATTTGCTTCTCGTGGTCCTTCCCCGCTTTTTGTAGTTTGAATTTGCCCATGTTTGTATTTTTCAATTAAAGAAAAAGCCGAGGTTTAAAAAAAGTTAACAATTAGCAACATTAACAGCAAGTAAGGAAACAAAGTAACAGTCTGTATCAGATACAGCATTGAAACTTCGTAATTTCTCTAAACGTTTGTTGTATTCCGTAAAACGTGATCAAAGAACTGCCTCATCACTCACCAGCTTCTTGTGGTCAGACTGTCTTCTTCCTTGTGCTCTTCCCACCACCACCGCCACCCCACTCCCCGCAACCAACAAAGCAGCCTGGAATGTTGTGAGCATAGTAAACTTTGCAAATATTTGATAAATGAAACACTGTACAGGTGAATTATACCATTAGGCAAATAAAGAGGCCCAAAGAAGTTTCTTAACTTGCCAATGTAAAATTGTAGAGTAACAACAAAGTTGCATCATACTTTTCATCTTAGATTCAGTTGTGCACTTGGCAGAAAGAGAGAGGAAATGAAAATGTTAAGGGTGTAGCAATTCCACTGGCAGCTTCACCGAGAGAGCATATTTCTCCCAGCACTTCTTCAGTCTTTGTTCTCATGAACTTCTTAAATGTAAATATCTTCCTGCACTCTTAGGCGATTTAAGAAACTTCTAAGTAATTTTTATTGTTCTCAATTTTGACCTTACTTCACAACTTTACAATCGAATTCCCCTGCATACTCCTTTGTAACACTTGAAATTTACAAAATAATTTTATATGCATGATTTGCTTTAATTCCACAGTAAACTTTCAAGATAGGTTATAGTGGTGGGATGTTGTTATTCTTACATTCTTAATAAGAAAACAGAAGCAGAGGGGTGGATAGGCTTATATTCCCATGACCTGAAAAAGAAATTGACCTTCTACAGATATGGTGTTCTTTTGACTGGATTGTTTTGAATTGTGGCAGTGTTTCTGGTCATTGAGAGAGAGGGAAGGAGACCTAGACCTTTCTCTGTAGGAGCATACATGCATACAGTCTAATCAAACTTATTAGACTGTACCACCAACACTGTCTAGTCAAACTTATTGGATTCTGAGCTAAGACTTAAATTGATAAGCTAAAGTTAATAGTGCATATTTGAACCCACAAACTTTTTTATTACAAGAAATAATATTGGTAAGTGCATGGAAATAGGTACAATGTGGATGGGAAAATAATTTGGTGCAATTTTCCTAAAGGATACTTGGTGTTGTATATATAAAAGAGAGATCTTGAAAATATGCATACGTTTGGACCAAACCATTTCTTTCCTGTGCTTATTTTCTAAGTAAATCAACCGTGATATGTACAGAGTTGTAGCTTTAAAAATATACCTCACAAAGGTGTGAGAGAAAATATTTGGTCCTCCAAAAAGATGTCAAGTAGTATCCTCTTACAATGGAATGTTTTGCAAAAATTTAAAATTATGTTGGAAAGAATAAATAGAAGTACATTTATTATATATTATAAAGTGCTGAAAACAGACTGAAGACATAAAATATCCCTGTTGGTGAAAAAATGCATTTATGTGCCTACCAAAAGAAAAAGAAAATGTACTGAATATTGGCATTTAAAAAACTTAAATTTTTAATGTTTTCCAAATTATAATGAATTCATGTTACTTTTGTAATGAGAAAAAAGCTATTTAAAATGGTGAAGTTGTTCATGATTGATAATGTCACACATGTCCTGCTTTAAATAGGCCTTGTAGTGCTGGCAAATCAAAGGGAGTAATGTGGAGTTTCAGGCACAGTCCCAAGAATAGTGAGAGAAGGATTAGGAGAAAAGGTCCCCTGAGTCACCAGAGTAAAAGTAGGTCCTGTGTACTTTTGCATATATCCACAGGCTTCTGATGACAGAACTGTGGCTGGATTTTGGTTCTGAGCATACCACTCCCGATATTTGGGGACCTTCATAATAGCCTGTGATAATATGCACTGAAGATGATACTAATTTGGTTTATGAATTTTTACTATACTTCTCTCTCCTCCTTATTGGGACGAGGTTTTGCTATGTTGCCTAGGCTAATTTTGAACTTGTAGGCTCAAGTGATTCTCTTGATTCCTCAGCCTCTTGAGTAGGTAAGGCTACAGGCATCTGCCACCACACCTGGCTTTTAATGTACTTTCAGCATTTAACTTTATTACACTTGTTATCATGTGCAACTGATGCATTTGCTTCTGGGCTGGACTCTTGTTTATATATATGTGCCTTCTGAAAATTAGTAATGAATAATTCAGCTGAAATGATATGTCTTCATTTGGCTTTAAAATAATGTGGAGGTGAACAAAGTAGATGGAGAGAGATAGATAGGTAGATAGGTAACAAGATTTGCCATAGGTTGATAACCTTTGAAGCTGAATGATGATGGGAATTTATTGTGTTATCCTCTCTAGTTTAGTATATGGTTGAAATTATCCCTTCCTTCCTTCCTTTCATTCTTTCCCTCTTCCAATCCTTCCCTCCTCTCCTTTCCTTTTTGCCCTAAGTGTACTGAAAATATCATAACATAGTAAACAGATTCAAATGACACCATGTAACGTTTTGAAATTCAGTCTGAGTGACCTGCAGTTTGGACAGACTGCAGAAATCCAAAACCTTCAGCATTTCCTTAGCATTGGGATCTACTTCAATGATCTGATCCAGGGTGGAGACCTCAGGAACATAATTGTCTCTCCTTTCTCTCTTCTCCCACAGTTTGATAGAGATACCGCTCACCTGGCATCTCTCAATCCACTTTATCAGATCTATGATGTAATCTGCTATATTGTTGTGGAAGTTCTTGCTTATAAATGGTGATATTCTTACCCACGTGTTTATGTAGAACAGTGCTTATAGTAGTTCTCAGTGACGACCAGGGCGTCTTTGTTCATGGTGCAAATACAGCTTAAGTTGGTTGATCTTTGGTAAAACCAAACTTTTCAATAATAAAAATGCAAACATTTAAATTAAAAGGTGCATCTCAGTAACTGTGGTTACATGTGACTAACCAATGTATCTTGTCCACAATTCTACTCACAGATCAGAGTGTTAAGTATTACTTGGAATCACTTAATTAACCATAAAGGTAGGGCAGCCTATTATTATTAAGCCTTAGTGGATGCAAATGGGATTTCTAGGCTGGAGCATTAGCACAAACTAGAAAACAAAGTGAAGAAGCTTATCATTTCTAACCTAGAAAAATGAGGAAAGAATCAACATGTTTTCTTTTTGCTTTGGTCTTTTTTCCTCCTCCTTTGAGACAGGTATCACTATGTTGCCTGGGCTGGTGTGTCAAATTTTTGGACTCAAGTGATCTTTCTGTCTCAGTCTCAGAGTGCTGGCACTGCAGGTCAGCACCATAACGCCTGGGTTGGTCTTCTTAGAAATGGAAATTGGTTGAACACAGACCTAAATTAGCCAACAACAACGATTGTTCTATCTGACCATGTCTCAACCAGTTCTCCAGTAAAAAAAAAACACAATGCTTGAATTTTTTGTGTATTCTTTATTAAAATAGCTAGAGGAGTTGGAAAGAGAATGTTTTTTACTCCATAACATGAGACAACAGAGAGTGCACAATAAATTCTGATCAGACACCTCTCTCAGTCTCTCTTCCTACCCTTCTCTTTTCAGACAAATAAATCTTCATTAATTTAGCCAAGATTTCATATTCAGTATGTTATCCCTGTATCTCCTGTATTTATCAGTGAACTTAATGTCAAATTATGTTTATTTGTTTGTTTTGTTTTGATACCAGTGATTAAACTCAGGGATGCTTAACCACTGAGCCATATCCCCAGCCCTTTTTATTTTTTATTTTGAGACAGGGTCTTGCTAAGTTTCTTAGGGCCTTGCTAAATTGCTGAGACTGGCTTTGAACTTGTGATCCTCCTGCCTCAGCCTCCTAAACCACTGGGATTATAGGAGTGAGCCACTATGCCTGGCTCACTGGCAAATTGTGTGTATTTTTAACAAACCATTCTGGAATATAGTAGTTTTGGCTTCTGTCCTGTTCTTATCTATTATTTCATGTTTTCTGCTAGGTTTAATCTGATTCCTCAAGAATTATAAACCCATTTTGAATACAACTCTAGAAATAAAGAATTTCCATGACTTTTTTTTTTTTTTTTAATGCTGGGGATTGAACCCAGAGGTGCTTTACCACTGAGCTACATTCTCAGCCCTTGTAATTTTTATTTTGAGAAAGAGTCTCACTATGTTGTCCAGACTGGCATCAAACTTGCAGTTCTCCTGCTTTAGCCTCCTAAGTAACCAGGATTACAGGTGTGCATTACTGCACCCAGCTCCATGAAAACTTTTTTAAAAATAATCAAATCAACCTTACTATTCACTAAGTAACTGGTATATTTATAATAGTCCAAAATGTTATTAAATGCTAACAGTGCTCTGTTTATTATTGCCATTTAAAATTATTTACATATTCATTGTAGTAAAAATCACATAACAGAAAATTTACCATCAGTAGTAGTGTAAGTTCACATTTTTATTAAATAGGTTTCTAGAACTTTTTCATCATGCAAACTGACACTATATTCATTAAACAACAACTTTCCTTTCCCCCTACCCCAAACTCCAATATCTACTATTCTATTTTCTGTTTCCATGAATTTCAGTACTGTAGATACCTCATGTAAATAGAATCACATAGTATCTGTCTTTTTGTGACTGATTATTTCACTTAACATAATATCCTCAAGGATACAGCATATGACAGAATATACTCTATTCTTAAGACTGAATAATTCTAAGTATATTCTATGCATATATCATGTTTCATTCATTCATCCCTAGACATTTTAGTTGCTTGGCTGCTGTCAACAATGGTGCTATGTACATGGGTATGCAAATATCTCTTTAAGATTCTGATGTCATTATCTTTGGGTATATATATACCTGGAAGTAGGATTGCTCAATAATATGGTAGTTCAATTTTTAAATTTATTTTATTTTATTCTATTTTTTAGGAACCTCCCAACTGGTTTCCATATTGGTTGCACCATTTTATAATCCCATCTACAGTGCTAAGGAAATGAATGAAATTAGCATTTTTACATGCACCAGGAGAATAACATCTTTTTTATCTTAAGTGAAAATAATCTTATATCCAGAGTTATGTGAATTCTTGAAAATAAGCAGTTTCTCTAGAACTTTATGTGGTAAACATCTGTATGAAAGGATAAAGGAGAAGAAGAAATTGCATTACTTAAATATGATGTTAAAGACTATAAATGAATCAAGAAATTAACATTTAAACAATAAGTCATATTTTGTATCAGGGATTGAACCCAGGGTTGCTTAACCACCCAGCCCTTTTTATTTTTTTATTTTGAGACAAGGTCTCACTAAGTTGCTTAAGGCCTTGTCAAGTTGCTGAGGCTAGCTTTGAATGTGTGATCCTTCTGCCTCAGGACTTGCTGGAATTACAGGCATGTGCCACCACTGTGCCAGGCTAAGACCATATTTTTAGCAACATTAACTCAAGTGTATCATTTAATGTTTGATAAACCAAAGGAAGAGCCTCACCCAATCTTAGACATTCATTAAATGTATCCATTGACTCCTCCCCAGTTTCCTAGTTGATTATATTCTTGCCTTATTCTGTTACTGTTTATTGCTTCTCACTAGAGGGCAATCTTCTGTAGGACTCCAAGAAAGCACAGTGTCCCAACTTCCATCCTTCACCTACGCCTTCCCAACCCCAAACAAACATAATGTTCTCAGCAATCTTATAAGGATTCATCTGTAATAAAGACCAAGAAAAAAAATTGTCAAGGATGGCAAGACTCCTTTCCATCCTTTTGTCTTGAACAGGTGAGGTAAAACACATGTTTAGATCAGCCATGTGTGGGTTAGAAAAGGAAGTGGGGCATTGCCTATATGTACCTTATCATTAAGCCCATGTCCTTCTATGTTGAAGCAGGTAAAAACCAGTTTATGTTCATGTTTGGGAACCAATGGAAGTCCAGTTAATCAATGAAGGCCATAGAGTCATAAGCTGAGAAACAACAAGTGTAATCAAGTTACTATGAAAGAGCTTCACTCAGGGGCTGGGGTTGTGGCTCAGTGGTAGAGCGCCTGCCAAGCACTGGTGAGGCACTGGGTTTGATCCTCAGCACCAAATAAAAAATAATAAATAAAAATAAAGTTATCATTTTTTAAAAAAGTCAACCTTTAAAAAAAAAAGAGCCTCATTCAGTTTTCAGTATGAAACATGTTACATAATAACATATTCAGTTATAAATCCTCCAAAATTATATGTGTATCCTTTGTTCATTTACTTATGCCCTCCTCAATGTTCTATTAATAATATGTTGGCATTCCTATCTTGTTTTATTATCCTAGTTATTAATGGTTGCATTTCCTGGGATCTCTTACTTCTTTTTGAACTTTGGACAACTATAAGTCAAAAAAGTATAGAGCAAAAGAAGACTTCTGAAAGAATCTCCACCCAGTCAAGAGTCAACAGTGTCTCCACATTCCATAATTCTCCAAAACCTTTCTTTTTCCTCACGAAGATACAGTCACCTTCTAGAATAGGGAACCATCTGTCAGAGACTGCTTTCTCCTTACTGCAACCCCATGCTCTCCTTCAAGAAACACAGCACCTCCTCCACTTGGCTTCTCCTTCTTAGACCCATCTTTCCTTTACTTATTACCTTAGTTTTGGTTCCCCAGAAGCAGATCCTGAGAGGAGAATATATATAAGTTTATTTGGTGGTTATCCTAGGGAGTGCTGGCAAAGGGAAGGAAGACAAAGAAGGGCAACCAAGGAAGGGAGTGTTTTCCAGTCTGGTAGTACTACAGGAACTGAGACTTAATCCCTCTTGAGAATTCTGAATACCACTGTAGAACTCATGCTTCTGACTAATGGACCAGAGAAGCAAAGGAGTTGGGAAATTTATACACCAACCCCTTTCAGTCATTAGTTAAGCGCTGCTCTCAAGAGGCACACACCTATGCTAACAGCTGGAGCTCAAAGAAAGCCATTAAGCAAGGTAGTCCAGATGCCAGCAGTTGGTAAAGCCCAAGAGACATGGGAAGGGCAGCAATTATATCTGCTATAGTGGTATCTGAGATCCCAGTGTAGTATATACTAAGACCCACTATCAAAAGCCAGGGATTACACAATAGGGAAGAAGATCAAAGGCTCTGGAGACACACTGATTTTAAAACATTGGTTCTTGATCTTTCCAAACTTCAAAATGACACAAAGGAGTTGGGCACGGTGGTACACAGTTTAGAAGGCTGAAGCAAGAGGATCAAAGTCTGCATCAGCAATTTAGTGAGGCCCTAAGCAACTTAGCAAGACCCTGTCTCTAAATAAAATATGAAAAAGGGCTGGGGATGTTCAGTGGTTAAGCACCCCTGGGTTCAATCCCTGGTACCAAAACAAAAACAAACAAAAACTCCCACAAATTCCATGAAGGATTTTTTGTAGAGATTAAATGATGCAATTCATGTAAAAGTACCCAGTATCGTGATTGCAACCACAGCACATATTCCCCCAAATGGTAGTTATTAATATTATTAATACCTGATCACTTTGCAGAGACATAAAGTTGAAGAGAACCTAAGTGTGCTTTGCTTGGCCAGGTTGCCCAGCAGGGTTCCAGAAGTTCCAGTCTTGCTACTGGCACAGCATTTACACTGGCATCAGTGAGCAGATCTGACAAAACATCTGGGTTCAACTGGTCTTGAATACAAGGCCAGAGAGAGCCCTGCATTGAAATCAGTGGGGGAGAGGGTGACCTCAAGCTGGATGGGGCTCTATAAAGTAGGTGGATCACCCACTCTGTGCTATTTTCCTACTCATTCACTACAACAGTCTTTAATTTTGTTTTTTTTTTTCCCCCCCTAAGGGAGGAAAGAACTAGTACTTATCCTTCTCCATAACAAGTTCCAACACAAAAGCATAACTGCCCTTTCAATAAGCAAATATTTTTGGAATTCCTTAGTTCAAATGAAATTACATGGTTCATATGCTCATGGCATTTCCTTCCCTGTCAGTGCAGACCAGACTTTTGGAAAAACTCAAGCTTTCATTAAAGCTCAGCCATGCAGGATATAAAAGCTGGGTGGGTCTGCTTAGATTTTGCTTTGTTGTTAAACATTTCTACTTTCAACGGCAAGAACAAATTTGAAGAGAGGATACAAAGGGCACCAAAAGCCCTCATGATGACACATAAAAACTACAACAAAAGAAAACTTGGTGAAGAAAATTCATTATATTTTCCAAAGAGCAGAAAATACTCATTTTTTAATTCTTAAGATAGTGACTGAAATGAATATATAGTGCATTTATTTCAGTTCAATGTAGTATTTTTCCAAATCAATCACTGATCATGAAGATTGTAAATTAAATTCCAAATTTTGAAAATTGTTTTCAGGCTTCTAATATTTCTAGACCCCTAAGTTAAAAAAAAAATTTTTTTTTGAGTGGGGGCAGGGGCTAGCTATGTTGCTCAGGCTAGCCTTGAATTCCTAGACCCAAGCAATTCTCCTGCCTTGGCCTCCTGAGTAGCTGGGACTATAGGTACATGTCACCATGCCTGGCAAATAGAAACCAGCCTCACATATAGAAGGAGAATCTCTGCATAGGAAGGAATAGGTGGATCTTATATCCCTCTAAATTTGTCTTCCTTTGGCCTAGAGTGTATGAAATGATTTCCCTTTTTAATATTGATGTATGCCTAGACAATAGACTGGTCTGATCTCAGGAGCACTCCCTAGTAAACTTTGCTTACCCTAAACTCAATATCAAATGCTGCTTCCTTTAGTACCTAATTTGTGGCAGCTACCCAGAGCCCAGTGTGCACCTACCACTCCTGAACTCTAAACCCCAAAGAGAAAGAGTAAGGAAAAGTCCTAGCAGCCTATGGAATCATGTCTCAGTTGACTACTGATATTAATGATCAATGCTTTGAGGGGGAAGATTGCCTTTCTGTCTTGTACATAGTAACCATATCAGTGTATAATCCACTAAGTACAATATTCATAAAAGTGGAGCTGCGTGGTCTTTTTTTGTAAACTATCCTAGGAACAGAGTAAAAATCACTTAGTAAAAAAGAAAAGAGGTAGTGACTTCAAGGTCTTAGAAGTGAAAGAAGTACTGATACATCTCACTTTGTAAAAAAAACAAAAAACAACACATTGCTGAAAAGAGGTGGCTATGAATCATATTTTCATTTTCATATTAAATTTTTTAAAGCAGTAGTGGATCTCATCATTTGAAGATTTTATAACAAATAGTTTTGTTGAAAAATGCAAATTTAAATCATTATTTTTCAATTTGTTATTTTATGAAACTAGATTCACTCACCAACATGATTTAAAGTATTACTGAAAATCTTTAAAGTATTACTGAAAATGATTTAAAGTATTACTGAACATCACAGAAAAACATCTAATATGAAATTTCATTCAATTTCTAATTAATTACTCAGCATAATGTTTTTAGAGAAAAACTCACTTCAAGTTAATATTACTGTGATGTTCTTCAGATTAACCAAATTTGTTGTAATACTATTGCTTAAGGTAAATGAATAGTTCATTTATTCTTAATGAATCAAGAACTTATTCTCTTCCTAAACAAAAAATCTTAATTCTAAAGCTACATTTTGTTAATGGATTTAGCCCTTGTTATAGATGAGTAGCCAACAACACGGAAATAAAATTTAGGTACTTTTTCTCTGCTATCAATGTTTTCTTTTAAACTGAGATTAGTAGTCACAGAGTAGCTATGGGTTATAGTTACCAAATCGGTATCAAATTTGTATAAAGAATAGTGAACTCAGCTGTAGCTCAAATCTAGCAATCCACATTTAAATAAAGTGAACGTTTGGGTGCTCAAATTGAGGTAAGATTAAACTACAATGATTCTGGAGGAAATCAATCCTAAAATCATATCTATTTGTAATGGGATGAGGAATATCCTTTGGAGAATAATAAGTAGAACTATTACTGCAAAACTCCCTAAGCCCTCTTATGTGATATTACTAAAGGCAATAGGCACACACACATGAGTCAGGAATATCCCTTGAAGAGGAGGCATAGCTTGAACCCAGAACTGAAATTACTGATGTGCATTCCCTTGAGAAGAATTTCAGTTACATAAGAATAAATTTTAAAATACACTTCCAGGTTACAAGTCCCTTCACTTCTCTGGGCCTGGAGACTTCTCATGTGAAAAATGACCACATGGATTGCTAGAGACATTTTGTGCCTAACATGGAGAATGGAAATGAAAAAATGACCATATTTCCTTATACTCAGAAGGTCTGTACAGGGCCCATGACTCTGCTGACTCCTGGATTTTTTCAAACTCTGGGTCAGGTGTGTGTTTAATTCCTTGATAAAGTAATACAGGCTGAGTTTGTGGCTCCATGGTAGAGCACTTGCCTAGCATGTTCAAAACCCTGAGTTCAATCATCAGCACTGAAAAAAATGGCAATAGAGGTTTGGAGGCGGTGAGAGACTAATGCAGATTCCAGTCTATCCTCAAGGGTTCCAGTCTTGTCTTTGTTTTTCCACTCTACATTCTTACTGCATGTCCTGTGAATGTAAGCTCCATTGGGAAACATGGAAACAACAGCGTCACATATGCAGTATAACCAGCTCCCATAATTGCATAAGCCAAATTGCTATAATAAAAATCCTTATTATGCCTATTTCTCTTAGTGATTCTGTTATTCTAAACCAAATCAGATTAATACATTTGGATTATTTTTAACTATTACAGGAAGTGCTACTACAAGTATTCATGTGTGTGTTTTCTGGTACAAGAATTCCTCTACAATACATACCTGAGATTACATATTGCTGGATTGTAAAATATGCAAATGTTCAACTTGGTAAGATACTGCCAAGTTGTATTACAGGGTGGTTGTGCCAATAGATACTCATACCAGCATTGCTTAAGATTTCCCCTTGATTCATGTCTTTGCAACTACTTAATATATTAAGCAACATATATATTTTTTAGTACTAGGGATTGAACCCAGGGGTACCCTGCCACTAAGCTACATCTCCCACTCTGTTTATTTTTTATTTTGAGGCAGAATCTAGCTAAGTTGCCAAGCTGGCCTCAAACTTGCCATCCTCCTGCCTCAGCTAAGTTGCTGGATTTACGGGTGTGTCCCCCCACACCCAACACAATACTTGTTAAGTTTCATTCATATGAAGAGTATAATATGATTTTTATTTTTAATCTTAATTTACATTTATATGATCACCGATGAAGTGAAGAAACTTTTCATATTTTCCTTATTATTTCATATAACCTCTTCTGCAAAATAACTATTCATGCCCTTAACCGATTTTTCTGAGGCATTGTTGGCTGTTTATCCATATATAGAAAGAGTTCCTAATATATCCTGGAAACAAATCTTTTGGAGTTTTGTGCAATGGCGTGTTGGAGCTGGCTTGTAAGAGTCTCTCAGCAGAGAGATTTTGTGTATCTCTTCCTAACTGTATATAGTGACATCATGTTTGTGGCTTGGAATAAGTCTTTCCAGTTTGTAAATCATCAAATTCAGCAGACAATAGCTCCCCATCCTGAAAAAACTGAGTTTTGTTTATATTATTTTAGTTTTTGGTTTTAAATAATTTAATTATAAAACATAGTACATGTGTGTCGTGCTATACAGTGGTTAGTAGAGCAATGAAGATGGCATTAATGTTCTGTGGAAATTTTTAATACATGTCACTGAAATGATCTATGCTTCCAATGGAAAATGAACAACAACACACAATATCGCATTCCAGTATCAAATAGTTGCTGGGATTTGTTGCTGATACTTTTTTTCTTTCTGTCTTTTCTTCACATTTTTAATTGGTGCATTATCGTTGTACATATGTTAGAATTTGTTGTTACATATTTGGACAGGTACACAATGTAATAACATAATTTGGCCAATATTACTCCCTAGTACTTCCCTCTTCCGTCACTGCTCCCACTTCTGGTTTCTTTCCTCTGTTCTACAGATCTCCTTTTGCTTTTCATGAGACCCCTCCACCACTTTCTTTTCCTTTTTCTTCTCTAGCAAAAGGTGGATTTTAAACATTTACCAGTATATTGCTAGTTATATATGTTGCAAATATCTACTACTGGTTTATGGCATATCTACAAATTCTTTTGTGGGGCCTCCTGAAGAACATAAACTTTTACTATAGTCAAAATCGTCAATCTTCTGTTTTAGGTAAGTGGTGTATATGTGTGTGTGTCTGTCATCTTCTCTACTACAAGTCATAAAGGTATTGCTCTATATTTCCTTCTGGTTGTTTAAAATATCAGCTTTCACATTAAAGTTTTGAATACATCTAGCATTGACTTTTTATGTATTGTGTCAGCTAGGAGTTCATTTCATTTTCCCCATGTTGACTAAGCACCACTTACTAACTAATCCTTCCTTTTCACAGTACACACAATACCATCTCTGTTGCATATTGTGTTCGTATATGTATGGGTTTGTTTCTCTCCCATTACCTATTAACCCATTTGTCTATTGCATCATGAATATCACATTTCCTCATTGTTATCAGTTTAAAGTCTTTCAGTAGCATAGGACAAGACTTATTATTTATTTTCCCCAAGAGTCTGTTATATTTTTTATCTTTGTTCATCCATACACATTTTAGAATCAGCTTGTCAGTTTCTTAGGAAAAACATTCGGTGAGATAGGGAATTAAATTACATTCAATCTATAGAGCAACTTGGGAAGAACTCTACAATAGAAAGTCTTCCTGTTGGACCTTCTTCTTTTATTTATCTCTATATTGGACCTTCTTTTATGTTTCAAATAGAGTGTTAGGATTTATTCCAAGTAGGGCTTGTATAACTTCATTAGATTTAACTTGTACTTTTCTACTATGATAAACTAACAGCATTTTTTCCAAAACCATAGTTTCTGACTATTTGTTGCTGATGCTTGTTTATGTATTGTTTGTGTATTGGTTGGTTTTCTATTCAGACATTGATAAGCTCTGTTTTTATTACTAGTAATTTATCTGTTGATTCTTTGGGAATTTCTATGTAGACAATTATATTTTAAAAAATAAACACTATTTCAGAACTCCTATCTTTTACTTCTTTGACCAATATTTGTTATTTTTCTTGCCTTAATGCATTTGTTAGAAAGTCCAGAATAATACTGAATATAATTAGAACTTCTTTGTCTTGTTACTGATTTTATAGAGTCTGCTTCTGACTATTTATTTATCTCTTGAGATTATCATGCTTTCCCCCTTTAATCTGTTAATGTGGTAAATTTTATTTTTCTATTTTCTAATGTTTAACTGTCCTTACATTTCTGGGTAAACTCAACATGTGGTGTGTTATCTATTTGAAATAAACTCCTGAACTTGTATTGATAATTTATTTGAATTTTGCCAGTATATTTATGATAAGATTGGCCCGTAATCTATCTTTCTTCCTTCTTTCCTTCTTTTCATTGCAGGACTGGGGACTGAACCCAGAGCTTCACACATGCTAGGCAGGCACTATTCTACTAAGATACACTCTAGTTATTTTGTTATTAAATTTCTATTTTGAGATAGTCTCCCTAAGTTGCCCAGGCTGGCCTACAATTTGTAGGCTGGCCTCCTGCCTCAACCTCCCGCATAGCTGATACTACAGACAAGAGCCACCATACCTGGCCAAAATATTTCTTTATTGCACAGTTCTTCTTTGGTTTTTATATCAAAGATATATTAATTTCATAGAATCAGTTGTATCATAGTCCTTCTTTTTTTCTTTTCTGAGATGGTTTTAAAGATTGTAATTATCGGGCTGGGATTGTAGCTCAGCAGTAGAGCACTTGCCTCGCATGCGTGAGGCCCTGGGTTTGATCCTCAGCACCACATACAAAGCAATAAAATAAAGACATTGTGTCCATCTACAACTAAAAAAAATATTTAAAAAAAAGATTGTAATTATCTCTTTCTTGGAAGCCTGGTATAAGTCATTTGTAAAAATAGCTGAACTAAATGTTTTCTTTGTGGAAATATTTTAAAGTATTGATTGCATACTTTAGTAGTTACAAGACAATTCCAGCTCTTTACTTTTGAGTAAGTTTTCATAAGTTTTATTTTTCTAGGAATGTATGCATTTCACTTAAGTTTTCAATTGCTTGGTGTACATTGATTGAAAGTACTTGATTGAAAATAAATCTTTGGTTGAGTGCAATGGTACATGCCTCCTGTCTCAGCTACTTGGGAGACTGAGGTAGGAGGATTGCAAATTTGAAGCCAGTCTGGGCAATTTAGAGAGACCTGTTTCAAAGTAAAAAAGTAAAGAGGGCTGGGGATGTAGCTTAGGGGTAGAGCACTTGCCTAGCATGTGAGCATGAGCAAGACCCTGGGTTCAGTCTCCAGAACTGAAAAAAGACAGGGGCAGGGGGCGGGGAGAGGAAGAAAAAAAAATCTTTGACTTGCCTTTCATTACTTTTATTTTAATCCTAATATTTCTTGTCTGTGTTTTCTCTCTTTTTACCCCCTTGTTTTACTTCAGCAAAAATTTCTGCATTTCTCAAAGAAAGCTTTTAATTTTGGGGATTCTTTATTACTTTTTTGTGAACTTCTGTTTTTATCTTTATTATCTATTTCTTTCTACTTTAATTTTCTTTTCCCTATTATTTTTAATCTTAATTTCTTAAGTTGAACATAGCTTACTAATTTTCAATCCTTTCTTCTTGTCTAAGATAAATATTTAAATTAATAAATTACCCTTAAAGAACAACCTCAACTGCATCTTACAGAACATGGTAGGTAGCACTTGCATTACCTTTTGGCTTTTACTATTTTAAAATTTCCAACATGATTTTTTAATTTATTTATTCTAATTAAGCTTACATAATAGCAGAATGCATTTTGCTTCATTGTACACAAATAGATCACAACTTTTCACTTCTCTGGTTGTACACAATATAGAGTCACACCATATGTGCAGACATACATGAACCTAGGGCATTGTTGTCCATCACATTCCACCATCCTTCCTGTCTCCATGTCCCACCCTCTCCTTTCCCTCCCCTTTGACCAAAGTTTCTCCATTCTTTCCATGCCCACTCCCACATTATGGATCAGCATCCACTTATCAGTGAGAACATTAAGCCTTTGGTTTTTTGGGATTGGCTTACTTTACTTAGCATGATGTTCTCCAACTCCATCCATTTACCTACAAATGCCATAACTTTATTCTCTTTTAATACTGAGTAATATTCCACTGTGTATATATACCACAGTTTCTTTATCCATTCATCTATTGGAGGGCATCTAGGTTGGTTCCACAGTTTAGCTATTGTGAACTGAGCTGCTATAAACATTGAAGTGTCTGCATCACTGTAGTATGCTCTTTTTAAGTCCTTTGGATATAGACCGAGGAGTGAGACAGTTGGATCAAATTGTGGTTGTATTCCAAGTTTTCTAAGGAAGCTCCATACTGCTTCCAGATTGGTTGCACCAATTTGCAGTCCCACCAACCCACCAACAATGTATGAGTGTGCCTTTTCCTTCACATCCTTGCCAACACTTTTTGTTGTTTGTAGTCTTCTTCTGTTTTTTTGTTTTTGTTTTTGTTTTTGTTTTTTTGGTAATGTTTAATGGCATGATGTAGTTAAAGATAAGTTGAGTCCAAGAGGAAAAACCATTTCCTGACTACGGCAGGTCATAAAAATAACTTAACACCTTCTATGAACTCATGCCATGTACTCATAGGCCAGAAGGCAGTTGTATCTCCACTTAGCAAGTGTCTCTCCTTCTTAGTCAAAGAAAGTATCTTTATTTCTTATCCCCCAAAAGGCCATGTTTCAGAGATAGAGGAGCGTTTTCACACATACACACCAAGTTGAAAGGAACATATGGCATTTTACAGAATTTAAAAATAAGAACCTTAGCAAGGTCACATGCCTTAAAAAACAAATTCTGATTTTCATGTCAGTCTAAGGTTTTATTTTTATTTTTTTGCATTTAATTTTTAAATTTTTAAATTTTATTTATTTATTTATTCTACTTAGGTATACATGATAGCAGTGTGCATTTTTATTCATTGTACACAGATGGAGCACAATTTTTCATTTCTCTGGTTGTATGTGATGTAGAATCACAACATACATGTGGTCATACGTAAAGCTAGGGCTATGATGTCCATCAGATTCCACCATCTTTATTGTCCCCCTGCCCCCTCCCACCTCCCACTCATGTGACCAAATTTCCTCCATTCTTTCCGTGTCCTCCACCACATTATGGATCAGCATCCACTTACCAGAAAGAACATTTCGTATTTGGTTTTTTGAGATTCACTTACTTCACTTAGCATAATATTCTCCAACTCCATCCATTTACCTGCAAATGGCATAATCTTATTCTCTTTTATTGCTGAGTAATATTCCATTGTGTATATATACCACAGTTTCTTTATCCATTCATCTATTGGAGGGCGTCTAGGTTGGTTCCACAGTTTAGCTATTGTGAATTGAGCTGCTATAAACATTGAGGTGGCTGCATCCCTGTAGTATGCTGTTTTTAAGTCTTCTGGGTATAGACCAGGGAGCGGGATAGCAGGCTCAAATGGTGGTTCCATTCCAAGTTTTCTGAGGAATCTCCATACTGCTTTCCAGATTGGTTGTAGCAATTTGCAGTTCCACCAGCAATGTATGAGCGTGCCTTTTTCCCCACAACCTCGCCAACACTTATTGTTGTTTGTATTCTTGATAATTGCCATTCTGACTGACATGAAATGAAATCTTAGAGTAGTTTTGATTTGCATTTCTCTAATTGCATTTCTCTAATTGAACATTTTTTCATATGTCTGTGATTGATTGTATATCTTCTTCTGTGAAATTTCTGTTCAGCTCCTTGGCCCATTTATTGATTGGTTGTTTGTTTTTTTGGTATTAAGTTTTTTGAGTTCTTTATATATGCCGGAGATTAGTGCTCTATCTGATGTGCGTGTGGCAAAGATTTGTTCCCAGAGTGTCAATTCTCTGTTCACTTTATTGATTGTTTCTTTTGCTGAGAAGAAGCTTTTTAATTTGAATCCATCCCACTTATTGATTCTTGATTTTACTTCTTGTGCTATAGGAAAGAAGTAAGGTCCTAATCTGACATGATGAAGATTTGGGCCTATTTTTTCTTCTATTAGGCGTTGGGTCTTTGGTCTGATTCCCAGGTCCTTGATCCACTTTGAGTTAAATTTTGTGCATGATGAGAGATAGGGGTTTAGTTTCATTTTGCTCCATATGGATTTTCAGTTTTCCCAGCACCATTTGTTGAAGAGGCTATCTTTTCTCCAGTGTATGTGTTTGGCTCCTTTGTCTAATATAGGATAACTGTATTTAAGTGGGTTCATCTCTGTGTCTTCTATTCTATACCATTGGTCTACGTGTATATTTTGGTGCCAGTACCATGCTGTTTTTGTTACTATAGCTTTGTAGTATAATTTAAGTTCTGATATTGTGATGCCTCCTGCTTCACTCTTCCTGCTAAGGATTGCTTTTGCAATTCTGGGTTTCTTACTTTTCCAAATGAATTTCATGATTGCCTTTTCTATTTCTATAAGGAATGATGTTGGGATTTCAATTGGAATCACATTGAATCTATATAGCACTTTGGGTAGTATGGCCATTTGACAATATTGATTCTGCCTAACAAGGAGAATGGGAGATTTTTCCATCTTCTAAGGTCTTCTTCAGTTTCTTTCTTTAATGTCTTGTAGTTTTCATTGTAAAGGTCTTTCACCTCTTTCGTTAAATTGATTCTCAATTATTTTATTTTATTTTTTGAGACTATTGTGTTGTTTGTATTCTTGATAACTGCTATTCTCATTGGGGTGAGTTGAAATCTTAAGAGTAGTTTTGATTTGCATTTCTCTAGTTGCTAGAGATGTTGAACATTTTTCATATATTTATTGATTGTATATCTTCTTCTGAGAAGTGTCTGTTCAGCTCCTTAGCCCATTGATTGATTGTTTTTTTTTTTTTTTTTGGTATTAAGTTTTTTGAGTTCTTTATATATCCTGGAGATCAGTGCTCTATCTGATGTGCATGTGGCAAAAATTTGCTCCCAGAATGTAGACTTGCTGTCCACCTCATTGATTGTTTCTTTTGCTGAGAAGAAACTTTTTAGTTTGAATCCGTCCCATTTATTGATTCTTGCTTTTATTTCTTGAGCTTTAGGAGTCTTGTTAAGGAAGTTAAGGCCTAATCCAACATATTGGAGATTCGGGCCTACTTCTTCCTCAATTAGGCGCAGGGTCTCTGGTTGAATTCCTATGTCCTTGATCCACGTTGAGTTGAGTTTTGTGCATGGTGAGAGATAGAGGTTTAATTTCATTTTGCTGCATATGGATTTCCAGTTTTCTCAGCATCATTTGTTGAAGAGTCTATCTTTGCCCCAGTGTATGTTTTTGGCACCTTTGTCTAGTATGAGATAACTGTGGGTTTGTCTCTGTCTCTTTTATTCTGTACCACTGGCCTACATGTCTATTTTGGTGCCAATATCATGCTGTTTTTGTTATTATAGCTTCATAATATAGTTTAAGTTCTGGTATTGTGATGCCTTCTGCTTCACTCTTCCTGCTAAGGATTGTTTTGGCTATTCTGGGTCTCTTATTTTTCCAAATGAATTTCATGATTACTTTTTCTATTTGTACAAAGAATGATGTTGGAATTTTAATTGGGATTGCATTGAATCTGTATAGTGCCTTGAGTAGTATGGCCATTTTGACAATATTGATTCTGCCTATCCAAGAGCATGGGAGAACTTCCCATCTTCTAAGGTCTTTTTCAATTCCTTTCTTTAGTGTTCTGTAGTTTTCATTGTAAAGGTCTTTCATCTCTTTTGTTAAATTGATTCCCAAATATTTTTTGTTTTTGAGGCTACTGTGAGTGGGGTAGTTTTTCTAATTTCTTTTTCAGAGGATTCATCACTGATGTAGAGAAATGCATTTGATATATGGTATTGATTTTTATATCCTGCTACTTTGCTGAACTCATTTATGAGTTCTAGAAGTTTTTTGGTGGAATTTTTTGGATCTTCTAAGTAAAGAATCATGTCATCAGCAAATAATGGTAGTTTGAGTTCTTCATTTCCTATCCATATCCCCTTAATTTCTTTTGTCTGTCTAACTACTCTGGGTAGAGTTTCAAGGACTATGTTGAATAGAAGTGGTGAGAGAGGGCATCTCTGTCTTGTTGCCATTTTTAGGGAAAATGCTTCCAATTTTTCCCATTGAGGATGATGATTACTTTCAGTTTTGCATAGATAGCTTTTACAATGTTGAGGTATCCAGTGTCATTTTTTGACACATAAATTATTTACTAAATAAGTTTGTTTCAATATCTTCAAATTATGAGAAATTTTATAAACTTATCTTTTATTATTTCTTTCTAACTTAATTACTTTGTGGGCACAGAATTAGTTTTGTGTAATAATTTATTGAAACTTCCTTTATGGCATAATAAATGGGCACTTTTTTAATAGTTCAATGAATATTTGAGAAAAATATGTGCATTTTTAAAGTATTGAATGCAGGATTTTAAAAATCTATTCATTTGATTATGTTAATTGTTCCTTTCAAATATTCTATATTTTTTAATATCTTTGCTTAGTATGATCACCTGTCCTTGAGAAACATATTGGATCTCTTTTTGTAGTTTCATACATTTTTCCTTATGTAACTGAAACCATTTTACTATGGGTAAATTTAAAAGTTATTTTTTGCTGTATCTCTCTGATAAGTAGAACATTTTATTATTAAATGATGGCTCCTCTTTAATGATACTTATTGTCCGAAAGTATTTTGTATAATTTTTAAAATATAATATTTCCCACCTTAGTTTTTGGCTCATATTTACTTTTTATAACTTTTTAAAAAAATGTTTTTAGTCATAGATGGACACAATACTTTTATTTTATTTATCTATTTTTATGTGGTGCTGAGGATGGAATCCAGGCAACCACTCCACCACTGAGCCACAACCCCAGCTATTGTTTACAACTTTGATCCTTTTTCTGTTTTAAGTTTAAGATTTTTCTTTTGAAATCTACTTTTATTTTGTTTCTTTTTTTTATCTTTTCTTGCTTTCATTCTCATTGATAGTGGTATTTCCTTTTTCCAGTTTTTTCTTTTTTTCTTTTTCAATTTCTTTTCTAGTTTAGAAGTTATTTAAATTCTCTTTATCTGAAAATTTACTATAACACTTTTGAAAAAGCCTTACCCAAGTTTCCCTAGCCTAGTAAAAAATGTGCTATAGTGAATTTAAATTCATGTGCTAGTAAAGACATTTCAGTTGTGTGTAGATCCAAGTTTTAGGACATAGAGTCTACTGTAGTCATAACTTTCATATTATTAAGCGCTTTTTTTTAATAATCTCACATCTGCTCCCATTATTTAAGTAAATATAGGTTATACCATTATATTTACCACATTATTAAAATGATAAACTGTCATAAAAAGCAGGCATTTCCATTAAGAATAAAAATGAACATAAGAGGTTCAGGCATGCATGAACACCAGACACTTACTATTATTATATTCACTCTTCTCTAGCTCACTATGACTTCATATAATGCAACCATCCCTCATCAAATGAAAGCACACCAACATTATTCCCAGAAGATTCAAAGTTCTGTCTGGTGTTGTGGTGCACAGCTATACTTCCAGTGGGTCAGGAGGCTGAGGCAGGAGGATCATAAGATCAAAGCCAGCTTCAGCAACTTAGTGAGGTGCTAAATAACACTCTGTCTTTAAATAAAATGTAAAGAAGGGCTGGGGATATGGCTCAATGGTTAAGCGCCCTTGGGTTCAATCTCTGTTACCAAATAAATAAGTAAATAAATAATTTTTTAAAAAGATTAAAAATTCCTTTGTCTATTGTTAGGTGATCTTTACTTTCCGCTTAGTGTAGTCACATTCACCCTTTGCAATCCTATAATTGAAATATGAAATATGAGATTCATTCTACTATATTAATAATAGAATTTTATTATATTAAAATATATAGTTGTTTTAATATTTAATTCTATTATATTAAAATAATCATGCAAATGAATATTGTATAACAGTGACAATGAAGTGAAGTAAGCCAATCCCAAAAAACCAAATGCCAAATGTTCTCTCTGATAAGTGGATGCTGATCTATAATGGGGGAGGGGGCATGGGAAGAATGGAGGAACTTTGGTCAAAGGGGAGTGAAAAGAGAGGTTGGGACATGTGGGCAGGAAAGATGGTGGAATGTGATGGACATCATAGCCTTCATGTATGACTGCATATATGATGTGATTC
This sequence comes from Geosciurus inauris, assembly GCA_004024805.1. NCBI lineage: Eukaryota > Metazoa > Chordata > Mammalia > Rodentia > Sciuridae > Geosciurus > Geosciurus inauris. The sequence continues at coordinate 110,680 of PVHX01001668.1, forward strand.
TATATCTCATACAGCCAGAGAAATGAAAAGTTGTGCTCCATCTGTGTACAATGAATCAAAATGCATTCTGCTATCATGTATACCTAAGTATACATGATAAATAAATAAATTAAAAAAAAACAATGACAATGAACGCACCACATGGAACAATATTGATGTACCTTTTTATTATTAATTTTATTTTTTACACAATGGAGCACAACTTTTCATTTCTCTGGCTGTACATGATGTAGAGTCACACTATTTGTTCAATCATATCCATACATAGGAGTAATAATGTCCATCTCATTCTACCATCTCCTCCCCACCCCCACATGTTGACCAATGGTGCAGAATAGAAGACACAGAGACAAACCCACATAAATACAGTTATCTCATACTAGACAAAGGTGCCAAAAATATACATTGGAGCAAAGACAGCCTCTTCAACAAATGATGCTGGGAAAACTGGAAATCCATATGCAGCAAAATGAAATTAAACTTCTATCTCTCACCCTGCACAAAAATCAACTCAAAGTGGATCAAGGACCTAGGAATTAGACCAGAGACCCTGTGCTTCCCTCCCCTCTACTCAATCCACAGTTCCTCCATTCTTCCCTTACCACCCCTCCATTATGGATCAGCATCCACTTATCAGTGAAAATATTTCGTTTTTGTTTTTTGGGATTGGCTTACTTTGCTTAGCATGATGTTCTACAATTCTATCTATTTACCCATGAATGCCACTATTTCATTCTTCTTTAAGGCTGACAATTATTCCATTATGTATATATACCACAGTTTCTTTATCCATTCATCTGTTGAAGGGCATTTAGGCTGTTTCCACAGCTTAGTTATTGTGAATTGAGCTGCTACAAACATTGAGATGGCTGCATCACTGTAGGGTGCTGATTTTAAGTCCTTTGGGTATAGACTGAGGAATGAGATAGCTGGGTCAAATGGTGGTTCCATTCCAAATTTTCTAAGGAATCTCCATACTGCTTTACAAAGTGGTTGAACCATTTTGCAATCCCACCAGCAATGAATCAGTGTAATTTTTTCCCCACATCCTCACCAGCACTTATGGTTGCTTGAATTCTTGATAACTGCTGTTCTGACTGAAGTGAGATGAAATCTTAGAGTGGTTTTGATTTGCATTTCTCTAATTACTAGAGATGTTGAACATTTTTCATACATTTGTTGATTGATTGTATATCTCCTTCTGCTCATTTTTTTAGTCCCTTTATTGATTGGGTTTCTTTCTTTTTTTTAGTGTTAAGTTTTTTGAGCTTTTTATATGTTTTGGAGATTAGTGCTCTGTCTAATGTGTGTATGGTAAAAATTTGCTCCCATTCTGTAGGCTCTCTCTTTGCTTCATTTATTATTTCTTTTGCTGAGAAGAAGCTTTTTAGTTTGAATCCATATCATTTATTGATTCTTGATTTTATTTCTTGTGCTTGCATCATTTAATCTCTACAACAGTCCTTCATGAAATTTGTAGGGGTTTTTTGTTAAGGAAGTCAGGTGCTAAGCTGACATGATGCAGATTTGTGCCTGCTTTTTCTTCTATTAGTCGCAGAGTCTCTGGCCTAATTCCTAGGTCCTTGATCCACTTTGAGTTGATTTTTGTGCAGAGTGAGAGAGAGAGGTTTAATTTCATTTTGCTGCATATGGATTTCCAGTTTTCTCAACATCATTTGTTGAAGAGGCTATCTTTACTCCAATGTATGTTTTTGGCACCTTTGTCTAGTATGAGATAACTGCATTTATGTGGGGTTTTCTCTGCAAGTTCTATTCTGTATCATTGGTCTAAATGTCTATTGTGGTGCCAATACCATGCTTTTTTTTTTTTGTTACTATAGCTCTGTAGTATAGTTTAAGTTCTAGTATTGCGATACTTCCTGCTTCACTCTTTGCTAAGGATTGTTTTGGCTATTCTGGGTCTCTTATTTTTCCAAATGAATTTCATGATTGCTTTTTCTATTTCTGTGAGGAATGTCATTGTGATTTTGATTAAAATTGCATTAAATGTGTATAATGCTTTTGGTAGTATGGTCATTTTGACAGTATTTATTCTGCCTATCCAAGAACAGGGGAGATCTTTCTATATTCTAAGGTCTTCTTTATTTTCTTTCTTTAGTGTTCTATAGTTTTCATTGTAGAGGTTTTTTACCTCTTTTGTTAGGTTAATTACAAATTATTTTTTTGAGGCTATTGTAAATGGGTAGTTTTTCTTATTTTTCTTTCAGAAGATTCATTACTGATGTACAGAAATGCATTTGATTTATGGGTGTTGATTTTTTATCCTGCTACTTGGCTGAATTCATTTATTAGTTCTAGAAGTTTTCTGGTGGAATTTTTTGGGTACTCATGTAGTCAACTATCAAATAGTGATAGTTGGAGTTCTTCTTTTCCTATTCATATCCCTTTAATTTCTTCATCCTTCTAATTGCTGTGGCTAGAGTTTCAAGGACTATGTTGAGTCAAAGTGGTAAAAGAGGACATCCCTGTCTTGTTCCACTTTTTAGGGAGAATGCTTTCAATTTTTCTCCATTTAGAATGATATTGGCATTGGGCTTAGCACAGATAGCATTTGCAATGTTGAGATATGTTCCTATTATCCCTAGTTTTTCTAGTGTTTTGGACATGAAAGGGTGCTGTATTTTGTCAAATGTTTTTCTGCATCTATTGAGATGATCATGTGATTCTTGTCTTTAAGTCTATTGATGTGATACATTACATATACTCATTTTTGTATATTGAACCAGCCTTGCATACCTGGGATGAACACCACTTGATCATGGTGCATTATCTTTTTAATATGTTTTTGTATTCAATTTGCTAAAATTTTATTGAGAATTTTTGTATCTATGTTCATTAGAGACATTGGTCTGAAGTTTTCTTTACTTGATGTGTGTTTGTTTGGTTTTGGTATTAGGGTGATATTGGCCTCACAAAATAAGTTTGGTAGGGTTTCTTCTTTTTCTATTTCATGGAATAATTTGAGAAATATTGGTATTAGTTCTCCTTTTAAGGTCTTGTAGACCTTGGCTGTGAATCCTTCTGGTCCTGGGCTTTTCTTTCTTGGTAGGCTTTTGATGGCGTCTTCTATTTCATTGCTTGAATTTGCCCTGTTTAAATTGTGTATATCCTCCTTGTTCAGTTTGGGTAGATCATATGACTCTAGAAATTTGTTGATATCTTCAAGATTTTTTATTTTATTGAAGTATAAATTTTCTGATTATCTTCTGTATTTTGGTAGTGTCCATTGTGATATTTCCTTTTTCATCACAAACATTAGTAATTTCAGTTCTCTCTCTCCTATTCATTAGCATGGCTAAGGGTTTATCAATTTTATTTATTTTTTCCAAGGCCAACTTTTGGTTTTGTCAATTTTTGATTTCTTTTGTTTCAATGTCATTGATTTCAGCTCTGATTTTAATTATTTCCTGCCTTCTGCTACTTTTGGTGTTGATTCGCTCTTGTTTTTCTAGAGCTTTGAGGCATAATGTTAGGTCATTTATTTGTTGACTTGTTATTCTGTTAAGGAATGAGCTTAATGCAATGAACTTTCCTCTTAGCACTGCCTTTGTAGTGTCCCAGAGATTTTGATATGTTGTATTAATGTTCTCATTTACCTCTAAGAATATTTTAATCACTCTGATGTCTTTGAAGAAAATTTCTCGAGAGAAAATTACATAATTGTTTCTGTTGGAGTTCAGTATCTTCCCTGCTTCCCTTCTTATTTGATAGACGATAGACGGGGTTGTTGGATGTTTGCTGGCATCTCCACCCACAGGATGGTGAAGGTTATTAGTGTGGGAGGGTTGGTCTTGGAGGTAGAACTCCTAGAAGTGCGGTATAGTACTTTCTGACTGCCACTGGAAGACTACACCCTAAGGATTCTTTGGGGTTCACTCGTGTGATGTGGGGACCTGGTCTTAGCCCCTTAGATTGCCTATAGATCACATAATTTCTGGTTTCTAGTTTAGTCTCTAAACAGAATCTCTCACACCCGCTTTCCCTTTCTACTTCCCAATTGGGAACCTCTCTCTGGAGGTCCTGTGGGCTGAGCTCTAGGCCCTGTGCACCTGTTGTGGAGAGCTGTTTTGTGTTGGGCAGATCAGAACCAGGCTTCGAGAGCTATAGGCTGGCCACACAGCTGCAAGTAGTGTGCCAGATTAGTAGCTGTGGGGGAGTGGTTAGGGGACTGTAGGTACCTTGATATTGCTCCTAGGCTCCAGTCCATGTTCCAAAATGGGATTTTCCCCAACAAAATATGGTGATGGCAGTAGCAGAGGTAATCCAAGATGGCCTTGAAAGTTTCTCAAGATGGGGGTGACTGCTTTCAGAGATGGGGCAGGGAGGATAGGCTGTGTGGCGGTGTTGTGTGGCGTGATCGGAGATGCAGCACTGTGGCATGCAATGCTGCAGTGGGCAACTGTTTCCAGACCCTGCCCAGTGTCCCCAGGTACAGGGTACCACATGGAAGGGACTATGATAATAGTAGCAGTGTCCCAAGTTGGAGGCAGACAGGGGAGCCCCATGTTGGTTGATGAGGAGTTGGCACATGGGGACCGGAATATTGATGTATCTTACAGACATAATTTACAGTAAAAAAAGGATAAACTGCAGGAGAATATATACAGTACAATTCCATTACACAAGTTTAAAAGCACAAGACAACGGAAGAGGGGCATGAAAAAAACCCATGTTGTTTGCCAAACAATAAGCCCTGGCTTAGGGTTGCATCCAACCCAAGGAAGGGGAGGCTTTATTTTTTATTTTCACAAAGGTTCTGGATGGGCTAACCTTGACTTTAGATAGACGTAAAGGTGTTGGTAATGCTCTAATTCTTACATTTAGTGATGGGTTCATGGTTTTTATTTTAGAATTTTGCCACTTTTGACTTATCAATTGTAGTTTGATTCTCTAGAATCATCCTTTGTTAACTCAGTGCTTATGTGTCCTTCCATAGATATTTGAAGCCTTGTAAGTGTAGACAAATACATATTTATGCTTTTGTAAAAATCACAATGCAAACATTCTATAATGTTGCATTTGAACCTTTTCCTGCTTAACAATATATCTTGGAATTGTTCTATATTTATACATATAGATATATTTCATTTTAAAAATGACTGCTCAGCATTCTATTGTATGATGTACCAATAGTTATTTAGGCAGTCCTCTGTTAATGAGATGTTTTGGTTGTTTCCTATGTCTTGCTTTTATGAACAAAGCTGCAATGAATATTTCATTACAGGCATTTTTCCCCACATGTGTGATTATGTACATAGGATCAATTTCTGTGAGTAGAATCACTGGGTCAAACAGTATGTATTTTGGCCCACATTGCTGGATTGTTTTTAAAAGCTATTGCACCAATATATACCCTTATCAATATAGGAAGTGGTCATTTTCCTCATAGAAATATAATTTTTGGTTGTTTTAAAGTGATAAATGAAAAAAAATATCATTGTTATATTGACTTTCTATTAAGAAAAAGAGGCTATATCTTAAGGAGCTGAGTGTGGTTGTGCATGCCTGTAATCCCAGTGATTTGGGAGGCTGAGACAGGAGAATTGCAAGTTCAAGGCCAGCCTCAGCAACTCAGCAAGACCCTAAGCAACTGAGTGAGCCCCTATCTCAAAATAAAAAATAAAAAGAGCTGGGGATGTGGTTCAGTGGTTAAGCACTTCTGGGTTCAATCCCTGGTACCAAAAATAAAGATAAAAAAATTTTTTTTCAGGGGTTTTGAAGAAGAAGAAACTTCTGGGATTGTGGAGCAGAGAAATTCACTGAGTTGAGAGTCCCTGAACAGGCTCTGGAATTATAGAATTATGACAGTTGAGACAGAGGCAAGGGAAGAAGCAGAGTATGGCAATGAGCAGGAGCATATAGAGTAGAAAATTACTTATAAGTAACCTAGTTTATCTAAAGCAGAGTAAGCACAGCTTGTGTAGTGAGGGCAATATGCCTTATAGGCAGCAAGGAATCACTTAAGCAAGGAGCGCCAGCCCCAGCTCTCCATCACAACCACTTTGGAGCTTTAAAAAACATCAATGTCAAGGTCTTTCCTCAAACTAATTAAATTAGAATCTCCAGTAGGAACTTTCTTCACAGGGGATATTTTGTAGTCAAGTTTGAGAATCACTGAATTAAGGACAAAAAGAGAGGGGAGTGGCAAGCTCAAAAGTGGGTTTGCAGGGCTGGGGTTGTGGCGCAGTGGTAGCTTGCTCGCCTAGCATGCGTGAGGCACTGGGTTCGATCCTCAGCACCACATAAAAATAAAATAAAGATATTCTGTCCACCTACAACTAAAAAAAAATATTAAAAAAAAAGTGGGTTTGCAGAATATTTAGTCCTAGATCACATGTAGTTTACCTCTAATAGTTTGAAATATGTTGGGGAAAAAACCACAATTAGTTAGAAGTTGTGTTTAGATTAATTTCCTCTGTCATTTTAAAAGAAAAAAAATACCTATTCTACATCCCAAAATATTTTTTTTTCTTTTTATGGAACAAGATCCTTCGCCAACTGGGTGTAATTCACAGTGAAAACTACTCACATACCAAGTGATATGAGGCAAAGATAGCCTGGCTGCCCCAGAATTCCCCTGCAGGGGAAGGGTCTCAGAGCTGGGTGAAGCATTGCCTTGACACTAGGTGGAGCCACGGATTGCAATTAGGTGAAAAACTGGTGCTTCAAAGCAATACAGTTAAAATTTGAAAAAGGGAAAGTGAATTGGAAACCATATACTCTAATCTCTTATTTGTTTTATTTTTAATTTTTAGGGGATGTGTACAAAAATTATCTACCTTTCCTATAAGTTATATATTCGTAATAGTTTGCAATTTACAAAGTAATGAGGTGATACTGTCTGCACAGGGAATTCTCTGGATGCCTCCCACATCCACTCTACCCTACCATGTGCCATGAGAAGCTTATCTAAAGGATGCACTGACAATCCCCTCTGCCCTTGAACTTACCAAATATTTGTATACTGAGAAGCCCTAGCATGAGAGCCAAGGGCCATGAGAGCATGGGACCAAGGTATTTATTTCCCCTTCTCCTCCTGTGCCGGGCTGTGGGTCAATAGTGGCTGGGTTCATCTAGTGGAGCCTGTGGCTTCTATCCAGTAGCTTCTTGTACATCTACAGTTCTTTCTAGGTTAAGTTCCTCTTATGTCTCTCATTCTCTAGGACCTGGGATGGCAGTGATTCCTGTCTAGCTTGCTCAATGGAGATTGGGTCACCAACCTTTTTTGGGTGCCTTAGCCCTGTCCACACTTTTGGAAATAATTCTGTCATTAAACTCTCCTCAGTTATGCCTTTTGAGTATGTTATGTTTTTCCTGTTGGGATCCCAAATGGTATAATCTCCTTCACTTCTCTCTTCCATACCCATCCAGTTGTCCTCCCAAAGCAATAAATTCTTTAGCTTTCCTATATTTAGGTACAGAAAAAGCATAAAGGAATATATACATTCCTTTCACTGTTATTTACTCAAATTACTTAATGTCTTTCAGTTTCATTTTCCTCATACATGAACTAAGGAGACATTATAGCATACTATACGCAGTTCTGTACCATGGTTTGATTTCCACATAAAATATCTTATTGATAATTCTATAGCAGTACATAGAAATTTTCCTTATTCCTTTTATGATTGTATTATATTACAGACATACTATCACTTTTTAGCCAGTCTCCTATCAATAGATATTTAGGTTATTTCCAGTCATTTGCTATTATAAACATTGTTATAAGGAATAACTTTGTACATAAGTTATTTTAAAAAGAATACTCACTTTTTGTCCTGAGCCTTATTCTCTGGGTCATTTCTAGAAGGACAGACAGGCTAGTTAATTTTTATTCCTTTCTTCTGTAAAATCAATTAAGCTAAAAGGAAATTACTATTATGTTTCATGAGCACTTCACATCAATTTTCCTTATCTGTAAAATCCAGGGGGATGATCTTAAATTTTCATTCCAGCTCTATTATCCCAAGGTTTCATGTTGTCTCTTCCAAAGAACAGAATTTTTCATACAATATCTTGAAGATTTCTTTCTTTGCTTTAGTAATGTTAGTCACACACCCAGCAGAGAAAATGCTAAGTCACTAAGTGGCAATTTTTTAAAATAATTCTAGATCATTTTCTTGAATTCCTGTATATGAAACATGCAATTAGCAGTAAAGCACACACATGGAACTTCTGTATTGAGAGCACATGACCTGTCTTTGTTTGAGGCAGATCATGTGAAATTGATACCCGGAAGACCTTGCCTGGGCTGGCTGAAGTGGAGAGCAGGGGAAGGAAATGGTGCACCTAAGCTACTCTTCATGCAAAATGAATAAGAAAACTCCCTTTCCTCCCTCTAGCAACAAGAGTAAAGTGTTAGTTTCCATTAGACCCCTCAGATGGGGAATAGACAAAGCTTCATGGGCAAAAAGCCAGTTTCTCCCATTAACTTCAGGAAAGGAAGTTGTTAGTAAACTATATTGAATTTAGCAATCAGTGACTTAAGCAGATATATTGGGGAAGGAGGGTGGCAAGAGGAATCAATGTAATTTTTCAGTTGAGGAAATAGATTGCTAGAAGAGATGATCAAGCATGTTAGAGGTATGTTGGACGTTTGAGGCAGACCTCCAGGTTCCAATTGCCATTTTGCTACTTACCAACTCTGTGACTTAGGGCAAATTACTCTCCATGCCTCACATATACAATGGGGACATAATGGTTTCTAGCTCATAGGACAATTACGTTATGAAGATTAAATAAGCACATAGATTAGCACCTGACTTGCAGTAAGAACTTAATAAAAAGAACGTTTTGTTGTTGCTGCTATTTTTACATGTCAAGCTTCAGAATATAGCTTCAAAGCAATTCCATGCCATACAGTAAGAAATTCAGCAGTCTATTATGTAGTTATCAGAAAGAGATCACTTTAGATTTCTTCTGAAAATCTGGTAAAGAAGCAAAGAAAGAGGAGCTATGTTAGAAGGAAAATGCTTAGAAGGAAATGTTAGAAGGAAAACAATCAGAAGAAATCTCATAACTGAAATTATAAGTAATACATTTTTCACCCAATCTTTTTTGAAAAGATGAATCTGAATTTCTTGTTAAATAATGTTTTGGGGTTTCTCTAATTTTCCAAAATGGATGTGTGTGTGTGTGTGTGTGTGTGTGGTGTTTGCCCAATAGTATCTGAGAAGTTTCACCTGTCTTTTCTCCAAGATATAGAAACAGCAAATAGATGTAAAACTTTTTCCTATTAGAAAAAATAAATCACATGACACATCATAAAATGTGAACTCTCTTCCATTGAAAATAATTATCAATATTGGCATATTTTTAAGTTGTTTATTTTGCCATGTAAGATTTCTGTATTATTTTACATAAACCATTCCACCGATCCTCAGAGTGATAAGAGAATAGACTGTATTTGGTTTACTTAATGAATATGGAGCATGGCTTTTTCTGTGTTGATTTTATCTGTTGCTTGAAAAGCTACATACAACAAGATATTGGTAAGTTTGTGCCTAGTTGGTGGCATTTGCAGGAATACTTCTCTTTTGAATCCTCCTATTCTTTCCAAATTTTTCTAAAATAAGCAAGCATTTTTAAGAATTGAAAACTTTTAAAAATTAATATTTGCTATTTGGCTTATTTTCTTAAAAAAGAAGAAAGAAAGTGAACTAACTTGACTGCCTTCTAGAAATGACACAGAAAATAAGCATATGAAGTCAGTATTTATCATTGCCTTAAAAAGGGAATTTTGCAATTGTCCAGTTCTTGATACCAGCATAGGTAGGTTTCTGGGAGGTCATCAGTGTTGAATTTCATGATGCTAATATCTTTTTTTTTTTTTGGTACCAGGGATTGAACTAAGGGGTACTCGACCACTGAGCCACATCCCCAGCCCTATTTTGTGTTTTATGTAGAGACAGGGTCTCACTGAGTTGCTTAGTGCCTCGCCATTGCTGAGGCTGGCTTTGAACTCATGATTCTCCTGTCTCAGCCTCCCAAAGTGCTGGGATTACAGGCATGTGCCACTGTGCCTGGCTGCTAATATCTTAAAGGGACCTTATCTCTGTTCTTCTCAATAATTCATTTATATTATCCTAATCACAATTTGACCCTAGAAAAGAGGATTAGAAACTCTTCTAGATGAAAGGATTGAAGATATAATATGAGGTCCCAAATGCTGTCAAATAGATTTCCTGACTGCTACAATTGTTTTGAGGCTACGGATACCTGGGATTAAATGTTGAAAAAGAAAAATGGAAATTTTGATATTTTACCCTATTTTCTGTGTGTGGGAATGAGTTTAACTTGGGTTTTGTTTTGAATAATATTTTATCTTGAAGTCACATGATAACATACAGTATTCAGGATTCTCGGTTCCTCTTACTGCAGAACCACAGTTGTATCTTTAGTAAACAGCCTGAAGGAGAATGAAGTGTGATATAAAAAAGTGAAGCCCAGGTTGGGGTTTTGCAAGATGTCAGTTTCTCACTCAGAGGAATCTCTTTCACAGTTGCAAAGTAAAGTTCTGAATATTTTGGCTAAGGAATAGTAACCTTTTGCACTTCCTTATTTTATCAGCGTCATTGATAGCTGTAAACTCCCTGCAAATCCAGCACCTTCTACATTTCACAATGCACCACACAAGTCCCAGGTAGATACAAGATGACTAAGTTATGGTCCCAACTTCTGAGAGCTTATAGTCTTCTCAGAGAGACACTCACCTGGATATAATTGAGGAGCTCTTGCAAAGCATACCAAATAAACCTATTTAAAGGTTGTATTAAGGTACTTATTCATCTAGGTTGTGCCTCAATAAAGCCAAGAACCTCAGCAGTTGGGGGAAACTCACTTATTATAATCCCACAAATTCTCTGTTGTTGCCAAATTCAACCTAAAAGAAAAACTATATAAAAGTATTCACAATATTTCTGATACCAAATGTGTGGTTTTCTTTACATGTCAACAATCAATTCTCCAACTCTGTGAACACAAACTGGGTATCCTACAATTCAGTTACTTATACTACCTGAGATTAGTATCAAACTCCACAGGTTAAGAGCTCAGTCCATAGAACTTCCCTCGCTTCAAATGCCAGTCCTAAGTCAGGCCTCCAGTGTTTCACGCTAACTTCAGGCTATAAATCAGGGGTCCCCATAACTTTCTCTTCAGGTTAAATTACTTCCTATAATGGCTCTAAGAACATGGGGAAAGAACTTCTTACATTTACTTGCTTACTATAAGGGATATGATAAATAGATCAATAGATACATAGATTAACATCTCAAAGAATCCCAAGAACAGAGCTTTTGCCCTGTGGATTGGAGATGCAATGCCCTCTCAGGTTCCTGGATGAGTTCACCAATCCAGAGCTCTCCAAATCCCAGAGTTAGGGATTTTTTAACGAAGGCATCCATCACATGGGGTCAGGGGGGTATTGGGGATTTAACCCAGGGATGCTTTACCCCTGAGCCACATCCCCAGCTCTTTTTAAAATTTTGAGACAGGTCTTACTAAGTTGCTTAGAGCCTCACTAAGTTGCTGAGACTGGTCTCAAACTTGAAATCCTCTTGCCTCAGCCTCCTGAATCAATAGGATTACAGGTGTGTGCCACCATGCCCAGCTCAGGATTGATTATTAACTCTAACACCAACAGCTCCTTCTTTCTCAAAGTTGAGGTGAGGCTGAAAGGCCCAAGCTTCTCATCATGACTTGGTCTTTTTGGGAACCAGCCTCCATCCTAAACTACCCAGATAACTACCCACCAAGAGTCACCTCACAGAACAAAAGATGCTCCTGAACTCAGGAAACTCTAAGGGACCTAGGAGAACTGTGTAAGATACTCCTGACATCTCCATCATTCAGGAAATTACAGAGTTTTAAGAATTCTGTGTCAGGAACCTGGGGCAGAAACTAAATATATATATTTCTCATGATATTACACAGCTCTTATAAATGAATAAAAAAATAAATTTTCATTTCTAATGTAAAAAGATCTATAGTTTTGTCATGATCACCTTTTCTTGTTCTGTGAATGTTTTTACTTTAGAAAAGGCTTTCATTACCTCTAAACCCTATGACCAAAATAACATCTTCAGAGTTTCCTTCATCTTTCCTTAGAGCTGAAGAGATTTGAAAATTTGGCCTATTTCTGTGCTGGTTCTGAGTCTTCTAAAGATTCTGACTTTAGTTCTTATACTTCTTTTTACTGATCTCCATGATAATCCTTTTCACAAAATAGAGCTTTGGTGACCTTACTTTCTTAGCTGCACATTAGCATGCCCCTGGCCTCTTGCTTACAATTCAGTTTCTATTCCTTTAGGACCAAATGGAATTCTTTTCTGAGAATACTCTCAGTAGCTCTGTATTTCTTTCATCATTCATTCATTCGACAAATATTTCATTGAACACTTTGCTGTGACAGGCACTGTGCTCAGAGGTAGAAACAAAAAGATGAATAAGACTTGATTCCTTCTTCAAACACCTAACATCCTGTAGAGAAAAAACAGACAAGTGTGAGTTAGACAGAGTCATCCTTTCTTCTTGGAGGCAGCTCTGTACCAGGGTTTAGGCTTGGCAGGTGAAGAGCAAGATGGATTTTAGTCCTTTCTTGCTTCTTTGGCCTGAAGGCCTTGTGTAGGGCATAATCTGAGCAAGCCCATGTTAAGGACTCAGATATGTAACAGTGTATTATAGTGCGATGTGATGAGCACAGAAGATAGAGAGCCTGACTGATAGGATGGAGAGCCGGAGGAGGTTTCATGGCAGAGGTTATATGTGAGCTGAGACACAAAGGAGCTTATCCAGTGAAGGGGAAGGGAGTAAAGTACAGAGGATGTACAAGGCCACACAGATGTGACAGCATTTTGCTGGTTCTTCAAGTTATCAATGATGACCAGAATGTGATCCCCAGAGTGGAGGGATGAGGGTGGGAGAGAGATGGTTAACAAATGAAACTGGAAGACACTATAGCAATAATCTAGGACTCAGACTCTAGGTCCTTGCTATTCAAAGTGTGGCACAGGGCAACACTGACATCACCAGGAAACCTATTAGAAATACAGAATCTTAAAAAAAAATATGCAGAATCTTGGGCCCTGCCCAAGTCCTACTGAATTGGCTCCTATATATTGATAAGGTCTTGGGTGATTGATGTGCATATTAAAGTCTGAGCAGCACTGGTTTAGGTGAGAGCTTATGAGAACCAGAGATTTGTTCTGGAGCATATTCTCCAGGTGTTTCCAAACACTGCATTTCCCTTATTCTTTCACAGGTCTCTGTCAGTAGATTTACCTTCAGGTTATCTCAGTGACATTAGGTGTAAGTCCCAGTTATGGAAGACAGAGACATAAAGAATGTAACTTGCCTTTAACAGTTAACCAGCAAATTAAAATAAAAGGAAGAGAACATAGAATTTTATGCTTTCCCTTTCTTCTTCTCTTCATCTTTTTTTTTTTTTAAACTATCCATTCTTGTTTAACCTGAATCTCTTCCTGGGTGGAGTAGTAATCCTAGCCTAGAAATCACTCAGGTTGGAAGGAGGATTGATCAAGAAGTCTTCAGCTGGAGGAGGCAGTATCTAAGCATACCTGGGATAGCTGGGAACAAAAGAAAACAGAAACAACCCTAAAATATCCTAAGAAGAAAAAAAGGTGACTGTCATCTCTACCTAGCCCAGTTTTACTCTCTTCTCTTCTGCTTTGTCCCTATTGTCCATTCATCTAGCCATTTGTTATATAATATATGGATTGAACAATTTGTCAGACACTGATAGCTGCATTTCCCTAGTAAATGTAGGGTTTTCTACGCTTTCAGATCTCCCAAGAGACCCCAGCCCTTCCTCAAAGCCCCTAAATGCCCCTCCTACCCCGCCCTTCCTAGACCACATTTTCCTCCCTGGCCCCAGGTGGCTCATCAGAACACTAAACTAGAAAGATATAAGGTTTCTATTTTTGGCTAAACTCTCTATATATGGATTTCCAGGATTATTTTTCTACTAAAGGGAAAAAATATAGATTTAAATGGAGCTTTAGCACCTGTGGAAGGTTATTATTAGAGTTGACTGAATGGGAGACTGGTTTGGATTTGGTAGGACACTGAGGTCATAGCTTGGGTATATCCTTACAAACCATTGATTAATTTCCCTCAAAAGAAGGCTGAGTAATCCTAATGACTTGGGAGGCTGAGGCAGGAGGATTGCAAGTACGAGGTCTGCCTTAGCAACTTAGTGAGACATTGCCTCGAAATAAAAAAAGGGCTGGGGAGAGTGTAGCCCAGTGGTAAAATACCCCTGAATTTGATACCCAGTAACTTCCCCAACTGCCCCAAAAAGAAATTTAAGTAAGTTTGAGGTGCACAAAGAAAGAGCAAAAGAGAAATAACACTAATCCCTCAAATAATTTCTGGAATATTAGCATAGAAAACTCATAAGATTATACTAGTGTCATCAGTCTGGTAGAAAATCATGTTACCACAAAACAGGGACAAAGGAAAAGTATAGAGGAGAGGGCATAGTGGTTTTTGTTTGTGTTTTTATATCAAATTCTATAATAAGACTACAGAAAACCATTTTGAATGCTTAATGGAAATTTGTAGTTCTGCTTATGTTTCTCTCTCCCTCTTTTCTTCTGGTATCTGGCTTATCTAAAAAGTGTGTGTTCAGGGGCAGGGGAGGGAAAAATTAGGGAGAAAACATGCAAATAACAAGGTTTTACCCTAGTGCCACCAGAGGCAATTTTATTTTTGAGAAGATTAAAAATAACACTTGCATAGCAATCATTAGACAGAAATATAATCTAGACCTCCAAATCTCTCTTATTTCCCTTTCAATATTTTTAGTAATTAGAGTTGCTTAAACAGGCCTGAACATTGCTTGAGTTAAAAATAAAAGAGAAAGAGGGAAGAAATAGTTGATAACTAATTAGTAGGTGGAGACCATGTTGAGGGTCAAGGGGTTCAGTTTGCCTTAGAAAGAAGCTGTGGGAAGGCTGTTGTAACTGAAAGTGTGTGTCCAAGTGTGATCCGTGCATTTATGATTATCCACAACTTACTGGTCTACAAAGATGTAAGGGCAGAAACTGAACTGTTTAGATATTTTTGGAGAGATGTGACAGCAACTTTAGGTCTACTGAATGTAATGATAAAAAATTAGGTTTCTGTTTTATATGTCTTGGCTTATTTCTTTTCTCTGATAAATTATTTTCATTGTAGTTTATAAAAACATTAGTGTATGAAGTATTGGAGATTGAGAAAACTGAGTAACAGTTCTCTACAATAGTCCATTTGAGATGGCTAGTCTAGGTTGTGCCAATACTATTGGTTGCTTTATGGGCTATGTCACTGAACAACACCAGAAGACACCATCCTCATGTCCAGTGGCCCTGACTCCTTATCATGACACTGTTTCATAAGAAGTCTATGAATTATCCACTTGTGACAGCAGATGTGCCTTTATATATAAACAATTTTGAATGGGCAGGGGATAGTTTATAAGCATAAGTTGTCAAGTCCATATGTATAAAGCAACTTGTGTTTGAAATCTTGGATTTCAATTAACCTTTGGCAACTGTCTTGAGACCCCAAGACAGAAAGATATAATCTCTCTATGCCTATCACATAAGAAAGCCAATGGGATCTTGCCATGATCTGGCTGAAATTGACTTTTCCTTTGTGGAAGTTTTCTAAGCAGAGAGAAAGTGTTTGAACCTGGGCACATTCAGTTACAATTTGAGGTTAGTGTTCACTGACAGGCAACCATGTATGTTTGCTTAAAAACAGTAAGCATTTATTTCAATACATTTCTCTTCTTAATTGTGGTTTGATTAGATTAATTCTAAAAAACATTTTCCTTTGTGGGATGGTATTATAAACTTTGGAATTGGAATGAACCTGTGTTGGACCCCCAGATTGTTACTTACCTACTGGTTGTATTACTTTGAAATAGAACTCTCAGCTTCTATTTCTCATCAGCAGAACTGGATTAATTCCCAACTTGTCTTGCCAAGCTGTTGTAAGGGGTTGAGATGAAATAGTTCATGCAGAACACCCCACTCTGTATTTAGCATAGCGTGCTCCCTTATGTGTTAATTTCTTATTCATTTCATTTGGGAACCAGGACCCAAAAGTTTAGGAGAAGGATGAATGGTAAAGAAGGGAGGCAAAGAGAAGATGAGAGCACATTTCCTGGGACTGGCCAACTGAGGTCCTTTCAAGTGAGCTAGTTCAGGACATTGTAACCCAGAATGTGAAGTCACTTGTATTTTTAATGCCCAGGGTCCCAGTGTTTTGGGAGTGTGCCCAGCTCCTTTGTGGGTTTGATTCAAACCATCCACAAAAACCATGTGGCAACAGTGACTGAAGGAGCCAGTACTGAAGGCAACAGCGGTATTCTGAGTTCTCCAGCCCCCAAGGGGCCACACTTCTAATTAATGCCCAAATAACTTTGAACCTCATCCCATTCCATAACTGAAATAAGGCCAGTCTCTGACTTCTCCCCAAAGATTTCTGGGAATTCCCAAGAAATGCTTACCACCAACCACTGGGGGCCCCAATGGTAGCTCATCTTGTAATACCTCCAGAGAATAGACTGTCACATTTAAAAATTATTTTCTGAAGGATATGTGAGACTAGAAGAAAGACATAGCAATGGAGAAAAGAAAAATATCAAACTGGGCCCTCTAACACACGCCCTACCTTTACATTATAGGAGGCATATTCTCACCATCAGCTCCTGTCACTCCATCATGTGGCAGGGACCACGCCTTTCCTTTCCAGAGAAAACAGTCTCAGTGAGGCAATTATTACTCACAGTAAAGACAACTTTTTTTTTTTTTTTTTTTTTACATCAGCAGTGCTTTTCATGTATAGTGTTTTGTCTGATGAAAGCAGCAGGTGCTGAATAAATTTTTGTCGAACAAATGAATGAATATTCTTCCCATTCCAGATTAGGATCATGGCTTTATATTTATGTGATTAAAAAATAACTTAGATTGTTCCTCTCAATCATTCTCAAATGTAAATTTTAAATTTCCCATTTATTGCACACTTAAAAATCTATTTAGAGGGTTAAATTTTTCCTTCTAGATAAATAATTTAAATAACATAACAACTTGGAAAGAGTAGCTTTTCTCTACCTTCACACCCAACTTAATTCTACCAATTAAAATTTCATGAAATATTTGCCTCCAGTTTAAGCTGATGCATCTCATAACAGGGAGAATTTACTGTTGAAAGCATATTTCTGAAAATTCTAGAATTTTCACTTGTACATAAAGGCTGGCTGAGCATATTCTGTTATTCCACAATATAGTGTGTTAAACAAATTATTATACTAGTATCTAATCATTACATTGAGATCGGTCTATATGGCTATCCACTAACCGATAGGTTCTTTAGTACATTATCTTTCATCCTCCTACTAATGCTGCCAGGTAAGTTTCATTATTTTATATATGAGGAAACAAGGTTCAGAATGAGTGGTCTGTCTATGGTCATGTAACTGGTTAGTGGCAGAGCTGGGTTCAATTCAGGCCTGACCAATTCTCAAGGCAGTGGGAAAGGGTCATATTAGATTCAACCAGGAAGCTTTATGAAATCATTCCCCACTTCCCACTTTCTTGACATTATGGTATTTACCTCTTAATGGTTATGAATCTTTGCAGAAGTCAGTTTTTTTTTTTTTTCTGCTGAGAGGGTAGAATTATTCGTCAGTATTTTGGGTGGTAAAATGTTTAAGAATCACCACAACATGCCATGTCTCCAATCCTTTGTCTGAGGCTCCAAAAGAAAGTTCTGAGAAATTCTAGCTCTTCACTCTTATCTACATTGCCCAGGGTGACCCCTACTTAATTCTGTAAAAGGCCTGAAGAAAAAACAGAATCCTATAGCAAAAATTCGTGGCCCTTAGCTGAACACAAGGTTCTGTTTGACTTACCTCCAGTCTTTTTAGGATCACTTTCCCTTCCTTGGTTCTGGTGCCTCCATTGATCATACTAGCCTCAGTGACTGAAGGAGCCAGTACTCTACCAGGTTAAAGGCTCTGCCACGGGGTCCCAACTACACCCATACCCCCATGCTCCCCACTTCACACATATTATTCATCCTGTGACAACCCTATAATAGGACATCACCTACATAAAAGGTCAGAGAGGGAGCTTTTGTGATATTATATTAAACTTCTGCGAATAAGAGATCTATGAAACAAAGGATTTATTGAACGGTTAGAAATGCTAGCCAAAGGTGAGAGGACTGTACTGTGACGGATTCCCTAATCTACCAGCAGTATGGCCAGATAGCTGTTGGGAAAATGTCCACTGGACATTAGACAGTGTGTTTTATGATGAAACTTGGGGTAAAGAAACATAAATTGTTTATATTGAGCCCATATTGCCTATGGACAAGAGGGGAAGGACCACAAAAAGAGGGCAAAGTCCTAGGGTAGGAGGATAGTCCAGAAGGAGAAGCTTTTGCTGCTTCTGGATTGGTTATTCTAAAGGCAGAATGTGGTTGCCTTCATGGTTGATCTCAGGATACAGGAAAGGAATATGGAACAGTTTTTCTTTTTATGAGTTAATTTAGCTGAAGCTCTGAATTAAAATGAATTTCTCCAGCTTTTCTTCCATTCTCTGGCCTATAACTTAACTTAGGACATCTCAGAATTCTTCTGTCATAAGTGATCAGCAAGCTTGGAAGACAAGTGATGTTTTACTCTCTCTGCATTCCTGGTGCCTAGTACAATGCTTAACACCAAATGAAAGGTAAAATAAATGAAGACGGACAACAGGTTGGTTTTCACATGAATGCAATTTTCCAGGATAGCTCCAGACTCCCCTAGAAGTGGCGCTTTTCCCCAGGTCTTGATACACTGCCCTTGTGGAGCTAATAAATAGCAACTAAAGAATTTCTTAACATCTAAAAAGACTTGAAACCATAAAAGAAACTATCTCGAAGCTGAGTATGAGACATAACAATGGGAAAATGAGGGAAGTGTGTGTACAGGTGAAGGGCAGGGCTTTCTCAGCATGCCACCTACCATGCCCAGGTGTAGTCACTTATTTTAGTGACTTATTTAATTGCCCGCCTGCAGGCAATTCTTTGAAGCAGTACCACCCCCCTAGTTACTGCCTTAAAACCAAGCTCAGAATTACACATCATTGCTCCTTTAGCCCTGACATCATCAAGTAAAAGACAAATACTTTATAGTCTTTACAAGTTTCTCATCCTGCGTCATAAGCTCATTTTGTTCTTAGATACAAAGAAGGCTAAAATCAGGATATTTGGGTTGAAAGTGGAATTGAAAAAACAAAAAGAATTATATTCAGAAAACAATATGGCTCTCACTGACTTCAGTTGATTGAGAAAATTTTATTTGAGGATAAACTCTGAGAGTCAAGTCAAAGATCAAAGATTTCTGTCTCTGTGATACATGAAAGAGGCTACACCCAGGACCAGGTTATTATGGGAAGGTTGAGCTGGAAGAGCATTTACAGGCTATTTCATTTCATCCTTCTTAGGAAACTGAGGCTCAGAGAAGTAAAGTGACTTGTTTGAAGTATTATATGAACTTAGGGTAAGAAGACCTTAAAAGTTCACCACCCAATGGAAGAACATTTTAGAGCATTCTAGAAAATGTCGGTTCTAGGCCATGTGAATATTTCCAGGAACCAGGAAATTAACCTTTGATGAACAGCAACAGTTGTTAGTGAGTTCTTTCCAGTTTTGAGCCAAATTCTACTTCAGTGTAACTTGCACCCATTGATCTTGGTTCTTATGTCTTCCCTTGAGAATCCTTCTCTATGAGAAGTACACCTAGCTTCTTCAGGTATTCTGAGTCAAGGGGGCTTGCTGGCCCCATTGATGTATTTGTTGCCTACTTCCAGATCTATTCCCATTTATTAATGTTCCAATTAACAAGTGAGGCCAAAAGTGAACAAAATACCCCAGAGGCAGATTGGCCTAGATGTGTCAGGTATAGCAGGTCTACTTGTTCCCAGTTCTGAATAATATTCTACTGTGAGTGTTGCTGAAGTTCACCCTAGTTATTTTAGCATTTGGATTTCTTCTATTCAACCTGCACTTATAGGTATGGAAAATTTAGAAGTAAGATACTGTTTGTATTATTTTATATTAAGCCCTGAACTTTTCCATATTAATTGATAGCAAAAAATCTTCCATTTTAGGTGTGTGTTTCAAAAGCAGGACTTTACATTTCACCTCCTTGGTTTTGGCCTAATGACTCAACTTGGGATTTTAAGTGAGAAACTGTTTTGTCCAACTGACTATCCCTCCTGCTTTATTAATCTTCAGAAGTTATAAGCTTATCTTCTGTGTCTTCATCCAAGTCACTGCTAAGAGAGAAGTTAACAAAAGAAGACAAATTTTTAATAGTTGCTTTATCAGCCTAACCTCTTTTCTCAACCACATTAACTTATTTACAAGCATATACATGCAACACTTAGCCATGTGCTGAGGTATTTTGTGTCTATGACTTCTCGTTAAGCTACCAAACTGGCAACTTCACTTAAAAAGAAATGGAGTAAGTTGGGAAAGTTACTTAATTTCTCCAAACATGAGTTTCCTCATCCATAGAATAAGAATCTTGGGGCTGGGATTGTAGCTCAGTGGTAGAGCGCTTGCCTCGCATGCGTGAGGCCCTGGGTTCGATCCTCAGCACCACATACAAAGCAATAAAATAAAGACATTGTGTCCATCTACAACTAAAAAAAAAAAAAGAATCTTCACTCACTTTACCAGGTGGTAGTGAGGCTCAACAATATTATAAGACATTTAAAAATGCTTTGCAAACTTTAATGTGCCATGGAAATCTAAACTTTATCTTTATGATTTGTTACTAATGTTGAGTGAAATTAGTTGAGGCTTTATGTGCTTCCTGCTTACTCCTGTTTGCAATGCCTGATAGCCTGTCAGTAACTGGGTTTCTGATCTGCCCTGCCTTCTTCTCAGATCTGTTTCCTCTAATGCCCAACACACACCCAGATTCTGACTTACTTGTTTCCTTTTATTGCCACTTGCAGTTTCTGACCTGGCCTTGCATCAGGACTTATTGCTGGGAGGCACAATTGCCATGCGGTAATTCCACCTCTGGATTGACTCCTCAACTTGGAGCTTCAGAGGTATCCAGCTGCATCCCCAGCACTCGGGGCAGTGAATTTCTCAAAGGCCCAACTGACCAAATGAAAAACAAGATTGCCTTCATTCCCATGTCTGTATCTTTGCCTGTTTTTGTACTTTGTGGACAGAAAGATGGACACAGTGATGGGCAGCCAGATGAATAGTTAGAAAGATAGGCAGACAGAGAGACAGGCAGATCAAATAAAATACCATATGTGGAAGAAAGTTTGAAATGTTTGAAATGTTCTTGCTTTGCCATTGACCCTCATTTATGGCTGATTTTTAGCAGGTATTTGCTGACATGGCTGCATTGTCATAGCAGATAGAATTGGATAGGAAATGCCCACCAACTCAAGCACCCTGAGTGTTCCCCATTGCCCTGGCCGTCCCCTGGATCTTGGGCCTCCTCCAGGACCCTCAGATTTCCTTAAAATCTAACAACCAAAGGAGTAACTCCTGCCTCAGCAATGAACTTCCAGGATGCTTCTCCAGTACAAGCCAGTGCACATTCTCATTGGCCAGAGCCACTGCTGGACAGGTTAGTGAGTTTCTAAATTTCAGCCCTGCCTTCAACCACTTATATATAATTCACTAATCCATGGAGATTTTCCAGGCTCAGTACATCTTCCATTCCCTTCTCTGTTTTCTTGCATTGCTCCCTCTCATAGGCCATTCCACCAACTCTGAATTCCTCTAGGACTTAAAGTTATTTCCATTTGTCAGACGTGGATGTATGTGGTCTTGTTTTTTACACAAACTACCCATGTGTGATGTATTTCTCCAGTTAACTTTAAATTCCTCAAGGCAGAAAATATTGAATACAATATTTTGTATCCTTTACAACACATACCTGATTGGGGGTTCAAATCCCAAGACAGAGCCGGGCGTGGTAGCGCAAGCCTGTAATCCCAGCACTTAGGGAGGCTGAGACAGGAGAATCGCGAGTTCAAAGCCAGCCTCAGCAATGGTGAGGCACTAAGTGAGACCCTGTCTCTACATAATACACAAAATAGGGCTGGGGATGTGGCTCAGTGGTCGAGTGCCCCTGAGTTCAATCTCCAATACCAAAAAAAAAAAAAAAAAAAATCCCAAGACAGAATGTGATAGACACTGGGGGCTGGATGTATGCCACACAGCCCTGATAGGGAGGAGTGATGTTGAGGTATGTGGTCCAAATGGAGGCTCTAGTGGACATGGATTTAAACTTTTCATTTTGCTTCTTGGTGATGCAGCTAGAGTCTGTCAGACTGGCATTTTTCCCTAACAGATTTCAAACATCACCTTCCACCAATATAGCACTCATGCATAGAAGCTGTTCTTTCCTTTACTTCATTCTGAAAATATTTAGAAAACTTTTTGTGTTTTGGGAAGACCCCTATCACCCTCTCCAGCCTGTGTTTTGCCTTTAGGATGGTTCTTTAGGACAACTCCCCTGAGCACTCACAGAAAGGATGCCTGAAGCTTGTCCTGTCACATGGGCCTCATATGCTGCAGCTCAGTCATGCATGCATTGTGTGTACAAGCCCCTGCAATGCTGATGAGGCAGGCAGGATGCTGGAAACTCTAGTGCCTTTTCAAACTTTCACTTGGTTGACTTTTCTTTTAGTTTCTCTTTAGATTCTTGTAAAAATACAGGCGAAAAGCTGGGCGTGGTGGTGCATGCCTGAAATCCCAGCACTTTGGGAGGCTGAGACAGGAGAATTGCAAGGTCAAACCCAGCTTCAGCAAAGGCGAGGCGCTAAGCAACTCAGTGAGACCCTGCCTCTTTAAATAAAAGGCTGGGGATGTGGCTCAGTGGTTGAGTGCCCCTGAGTTCAATCCCCAGTACCAAGAAGAAGAAGAAGGAAGAGGAGGAGGAGGAGGAGGGGAGGAATAAGAAGAATAGAAAAAAAGAAAAAAGAAAAGAAAATACAGATGAAAGCTTGCGCCTGACCAAAGGGAAAAAGCACAAGTTGTTCATATAAAAATTTTGCCAAAAAACCCCATTATATCTGGCATTTGCGTGCTCTTTTGATTTTCAATAGGCAGACATTGAAAGTCTAAAATATCACTGTTTTTAAAAAATCACTTACTGTTTAGAGATTGCTTTCAGATTAAAATTTTTTGATGTGATTTTTGCACTTTTTGAAAAAAAGAATATGAAGAAAATAAAAATTGCTAACAACCTCATGATGGGGACAAAGAGTCACTGTTATTACCATTCTAATTTTATAATTGAGAAAACAAATAAGAAGAAGGAAGGAAAAAAGGAAGGCAGATGACTTTCTTCCTAAACTTTTGAAAAAGGACTCTTTGGAGGAATTTCCCCAAAATTTTGGAAAGAGATGACAGATCTCTTTGTAATAACACATATTGTGGGAGTACCCTTGCCGTTTCTGAGCACCACCATATTTCCACCATATTGGTAAGCTTTAAGGAACTCTGGTTTTCATATCACAGTGGAAACATAAAAATAATCTAAACTTTCACAGTTTTAATAATTTAAGGCAATTCAAATTTTTAATTAAAATATTTTACTAAAGTGTTATAATTATATTGCAAAAATATTATAATTCATAAAGGGGAAAATGCAGACAGCTGTACCAGTTGAACACAATTCCCTTGTTATTTTAGTATGTTTCTTTCTGGCCTTTTGTTCCATTCTTAATTTTTTTTCTTATTTGTTATTTTTTTGGAATTAACATTGTACTTGAAAGGATTCTAAGGCAATAATTATTATAAGACCGCTCAGGGCTGGGATTGTAGCTCAGCGGTAGAGCGCTTGCCTCGCATGCGTGGGGCCCTGGGTTCAATCCTCAGCACCACATACAAAGCAATAAAATAAAGACATTGTGTCCATCAATTTAAAAAAAAAAAAAAAAAAAAAAAAAAGACCGCTCACATCATTTCTCCACAGATTCATTCTCCCTCCCTCCTTTTCTCTCTCTCCATATACACATATAAAAACCTTTACTTATTATCCTCTGAATTCCAGGGCTTTTATCATATGTTGGATAAGAGGATATGGCTTTTGTGTGTGTGTGTGTGTGTGTGTGTGTGTGTGTGTGTGTGTGTGACTTGGAATTGAGCCCAGGGGTGCTCTACCACTGAGCTATACCCCGGCTCTTTTCAATTTTTATTTTGAGATAGGGTCTGTATAAGTTGCCCAAGTTGGCCTTGAACTTGTGATCCTCCTACCTCAGCTTCCTGAGTTGCTGGGATTATAGTTGTGTGTCATGGCTTTGGTCTTAGTTAGCTTAGATTTGAATCTGGCTCTACTAATGGTGTGAATTTGGGAAAATCACAAAGCAACTTTGTCTCACTTTTCTCATCTGTGCAGTGAGAATCACATCCTTTCTACCCAGAGTTCTGTGAGGATAAAATAGTGTTTGTAAATTTTGTATTGATCTCTGTAAGTGCTCAATATATAGAAACTATTTTTTCACTTAAACATGATATAACACATTTCTATGTGATTTTTGTAACTTGTTGCAGCTAGATAGTGGTCTGTAATGCAAATACAATATGCTCTGACTAATTCACTTCAGTTTCACTTGAAAGGTTATTTCCAATTTGAGGAAATATAGATAATACTGTAATTAGTGTATTTTTTCATCTAATACTCCTTTATCTTTGGTCTTACTTATTTTCTTTGGAAAAATCCTTGGAATAGTATTTCTGGCTATAGTCAGGTATAAAACCTTGACATGGTTCTTATTACATCAAAGCATATATTTTTTAGATCACTTTTTAAATATATAGTTTGAGTAATCAAGGTAAGAGTTTTGTACCTTGCTTTTTTCATTGAATGTTACGGTAGAGTTTATTAATGTGTGTGTGTGTGTGCGAGTGTGTGTGTACAAGCACAAACACATATGCACAGAACCTGTTCGTGTCTGTTGCTTCTTCTATATTTGGATTATTTTCTTAGATTAAAATATATTTACAGGCATAGAATTATTTGAACAAATGGTATGTCAAATTGTATGGCCTCTATCTACAAACTGTTTTCCAAAAGAATTGTACTGATTCATATGATTAATGAATTTATGGCCTACCAATTTAACAATGTATTCTGAAGCATTTATTTGTTATAATTTAAAAGGACTTACCAATGGAATGGTTGAAAGGGCCTGTTTAAATTTTCTCTAATTTAAATTTTAAATGATCTGGTAAGTTAAGCATTTAATTCTTAAAATTTTAAAGCAAAGGGAACTGAGATATTGGAAAGTTGCCTGATTTAACCAACAGCCTGATTACATTCTTCTTCAGTATCTATAATTCAACATTCTGGGCATTATTTGTTTCCTCTGTACTTCTTGCAGCTATTTTAACATGGAATTCTATTTTTATAGGACAAATAGAACTAAACAGAAAATATGCTACTCTCTTTTAGTTTACTTCTCCTAAGAGGATCCTGGCGGTTGGGAATACACAGATATAGATAAGATATGTTATAGAGGGAAGGTGATGTCTGTTATTCTATAAAGATGGCATCTCAAGTTCTTTTCTAAAAGGTCAAGAAAATTGATTCTGTCAATAAACTCATAACTAGATTAAAAAACTAGATTGTGTTGACCAAACTCTTAAAATATATTTTTATAATAACAAATACCACTGACATACAAATGTGATGTTGCTTCAGAATACTCTTGCTATAAGAAAGCCTATAATGTTTTTAAAATATATTTTTGGTTGTAGATGGGCATGATACCTTTATTTTATTTACTTATATGTGGTGCTGAGAATCGAACCCAGGGCTTCATACATGCAAGGCAAGCGTTCTACCACTGAACCACAACCCCAGCTCCAAAAGCCTATAATTTTTTTCCCCAGTACTAGGGATTGAACCCGGTACTTTGCAAATGCTAGGCAAGTACTCTACCACTGAGATACATCCTCAGTCCCTTAGAAAAGTCTATGTGTAACCAAATTATTATCAGATTTTTTCAGTAGTCGTAGAATCAGGATGGGGTGAGAGAGGTGGTGGCGGCAGTGGCTGGAATGATTTTAATGACTGGTTTTATCAAGCTACAGAATCCAATGCATTCATCAACACTGATATGTGGTAGGAACAAGTGGGCCTTGTGTAGAGAGACATCTTTCCACTGGACATGCTCAAAATTCACTATTACATTTTTCCATCTTGGCCTCTTTCCCTATACTCATGCATACTGCCCTCAATTCAATTCCACGATATTTGTTAAGTATCTTGTATGTGCTAATCATTGTATTAGGCTCTGGGACTACAAAAATAAACAGAAAAAGCAATTTCTCCTCCTAGGTACCTCACTTTTGTAGAAAATCAAAGACACATATAATTACAAAATACTAACTAATGAGGGCTTGACTGTGTTACAGGCTGAGGACATGTGAACTCTTGTCCTGACTGGCTTGTTGAATCTTAAGATTTGGCTATGCTACTTACAAGTGGTGTGATGTGAGTAATTTAATGTCACCAGGCCTTAGTTATCTTAAATATACAATGTAGATGATAATAGTTCCAACCTCACTGACTTGTGAAGTTTGAATGATGATTCTTGTAAAGCTATTAGAACAATGTCTATCACATAGTATGAAAGTTAGTTATAATGATAAACTTAATTAAACCTTATGATGGATACTGGCAATATAACATGGCAATCTAATGTTTCAAGCCCAGAACAAGGAGAAATGTGTGGTTCAAATCCTTCCCAGCGCTGAAACACATACACATTCCATGACAGGTAGGAAGTACATTACCAGGAAAGATAGGATGATCACCTTCTGAAAATATGGTAACTTGCCTCAAATATAGAAATATATTCCCTTAAGCATCTGGTATGATGGTTAGAATAAGAAAAATATATCTTCTCATATATTCTGGCAGAAGTCCACAGAAGCATCTGGGCATTTCCAGTATCTTAGCCCAATGAATATTGCTTAGATTTTTTCTTTCTTTCTTTCTTTTTGGTACAGGACATTGAACCCTGGTGTGCTTAACCACTGAGCCACATCCCCAGCCCTTTTTGTATTTTATTTAGAGACAATGTCTCACTAAGTTGCTTAGGGCCTCCCTAAGTAGCTGAGGCTGGGTTTTGAACTCGCAATCCTCCTACCTCAGCCTCCTGAGCCACTGAGATTATGGGCAGGCATCACTTCCCTTTCCCATCTGATGATGCTAACCTTTCCTTGCTTGGAAACCTGTTACAAGCACATATGAGACAATGGCCTTGGTGAGGGAGATCCCTATTCTTTTTAAGTCCCAATGCTCCCAGCCTTCATGATCTTCAGGATTTTCCTAGAATTAGTTCCTGGTATATTCCGGGGGACAAGGGCAGAATTTAACTTGGGAGGAAAAGGCTTATATTCCAAAAGAATCATGAGATTTTGTTAAATTTGCGGTAACAATTTATGTAGGGATGGACCCTAATTAGACCAATAGTATTGGCTTGGGACCAAATTTAGGTAGCCCCAACATAATACACTTTCCAGAGACTTTTGGACTTAATGTTGTAGATGGTTACAGTACTGACTCTCAAAAAATCATACCATTTTATATATTATGCCCTCATGTAATCTCTTTACACATTGATTCTTGGCATGGCTATGTGCTTTCTTTGGCCAATGGGACATTAGCAAATGTGATGTAGAGACTTGAAATGTACTTGTACACTGCAGCTTTTCTTTTTGTTTTTGTTCTTGTTTTTGGACAAACTTCCATAGTGAAGAAACCTGGACTAAACTACTGGAGACACATAGCCCAAACAATAAATAGCACCAACTCTTAAGACATGGAAGTGTGGTCATCTGGGATGAGCCATCCTTCAGCAAAACTGTCATCTAGCTGCAAATACATGAGGGAGTCCAGCTGACACCACATAGAGCAGAAGCGAGTTGCTCGCACTAAGCCTAGCCCTAATTGTTAACCTGCAGAATATATGCATAAGTGTTGTAAGTCACTAAGTTTCAGTGAATTAGTTTGTTATACAACAAAACTAACTGAAAGAAATATATTAATTTGAGAAGCTGGGAATGGATTTATTTGCTTAGTGGATTGACTGAAACTTGGACTCAATGGCAGGCTACATTCAATGATATTGAATTGCCAGAATTTCTCTGGAATAATGTGCATGAAGGATTCTAAAGGTTTAAGAGAGAGAAATAGTGGAGCAATTTATACATCTTTCTTCACCTTATTGGGCCCTGGAAGAGCCTAAAGAGTAGTTCCTTCACTAAAGCACCAAGAAGTGAATTAGTGAGGGGAGTCCCTGGCAACCCAAACACTTCCATGTGTCTGTTTCTTGGGGCCAAAGATGATGGCAGGAAATGTCACCACTTAGATGGGCTTCCTGATTTCAATGGAAATGATGAAATCCTGGAGTTACAATCAGAATTTATTTCTTAGGAACTCTGGTAGTGGCTGGCTCTAAGAATTAAATAGATGAGCAAACTACCAGATCATTACTTCATCTATAGAATAGAAACCAGACTTGACGTGCCACAACCGAGAATCAGAACTTCTTCCTCAATTACAAAATCAGTGTGAATCAGAATATATTTTACTTAAACCATTTCACAACTAATAAAAGGATTTTAAAATATGATTTTAGAGATTTATCCTAAGAGGGTTAAGAATCTTCTGAAATCACATAAAAACAAATATGAATAACCCTGAATTGTCCAGATCACCTGTACTACTATTTTATAGGTAAGTTTCAATATAAACTTGAAAAAAATTTTTTTGAGATGGGATCTGACCAAGTGGCCCCAGCTGGTCTCGAACTTGTGGGTTTCAGTGATGATCTTGCCTTAGCCTCCTGAGTGCTTGGATTACAGGCACATAACACCATGCACATCTCCATAAACTTGAAAGAAAGCTTACATTATTTTGTCAAAAAATTGACATAATTTATTAATAGAGCTCAACATATATTTATTGAAGTGAAAGGAAGCCATATTTCTTGGATGATTTTTATGTGCTAGATGCATACAATAAAATAATCCTGTGAGAGAGGTATTATTGTTAGGAAATCTATATACAGATAAAGACATTGAGGCTTAAAGAAGTTAAATAATCTGCTAAAAAGATTAAATTATTAAGTAATAGATCACACAACCAGAGAATAAGTGGGGAGGGGAGGAGCAGATGAAGCATGAACTAACTTCAAATTTAAGAATGGGC
This sequence comes from Geosciurus inauris, assembly GCA_004024805.1. Taxonomy (NCBI): domain Eukaryota; kingdom Metazoa; phylum Chordata; class Mammalia; order Rodentia; family Sciuridae; genus Geosciurus; species Geosciurus inauris. The sequence continues at coordinate 139,961 of PVHX01001668.1, forward strand.
ACAGGAAGAAGTATGATTTAGAAACAAACCTGAGTGTAATCCAAGACATGAAAACTAAAATTACCATGAAGTATTAGTATTTAAACCTGTTTAACTAGCAAAACTATGCTTGAAAAAAAAATCTATTTTTGGGAGAATATGCCGATAGCAATGTAAATGGATACTTATCAAAAGCAAATTGATGACCTTACTCAAGAGCCTGAAAAATGTTGATGCTCTAATTCCATAAATCCCTTTTCTGGCATCCATTCTAAGGAAATTTGATGTAAAAATACATGTATTACCTGAAATAGTATAATATATCAACTAGGGCACTAAACTGAATAATTTGAGTATTAATTAAAGGGACTTTTTGCAAAGGTATGGACTGGATACAGGTAACTCCAACAAATACTGCAGTACCCCAGGGCTAGCAGGAAGAGGGTGTGTGTTTCTCAGGTATCCAGGGCTGCAAAGGGGAGGGAAGGAAGCAGTTACGGAAAAGCAGCAGTAGTGTAAGCCACATAGAGAAGGTCATTAGACAGGAGCTCTGACCTTTGCTTGAGAGATTTATCCAGCCAGGAGTGACCCTGGAGTAGAAGAGCCTGGGGAATAAATACTCATCATTCCCCTGCTCTCATCCTCTGATCTCTTACCAGTGTTTCCATTGGCTGAACCTAATCAGAAGCCAAAGCGCAAAAGAACCTATTGTTATAGTCCATAGTCCATACAAGTCAGTCTCACCGGACATAGAGCAGGGTGGAGAATGCTGGAGAGTGAATCTGCAGGGGCTGATGGGAAATATTTAGCCCCAAAGCTTTCAACAAAAGTGGCAAAAACATCAACCGTAACCTTCTATCAATAGTGGGATGGTTAAAGTGTCACAGCTGCTCAGTAGAATATTAATCAGCCATTAAAAATGATAATTAAGAAAACTAGTCAGCAACTTAAGTATAAACTTATAGTACAAGACAAAATTTTAAAAATAACAAAAAATTACATGTTGTGATTATATCTAAGTTTATATTCATAAATGAACAAAGCAAAAATAAACAGCTAAAATGAAAATACTTGTGATTGGATGATGAGATCATAGGTGATTTTTGTTTGCGTGCTCTTTCACAATTCCTCAAACTCTCCCTAAAACTATTTTTGCTCCCTTCGTAGAAAACACTTAAAAAAAGAGATGTAGATCTCATCTACCCTTTTTAAGAATTGTCATTATATACATTTAAACCAATCATATTAAAGTCATTAAAAGTAAGAAAGTTAAATGTAGTTGTTCTCCTTAATATGTAATGAATCTCAGAGCCAATCATACAGGAGGCACCAAACACAATCAGGGTGCTGTGGGAATGAGAAAATCCCACTCTCTCCCTTGCCCTCCACGAGTGCAGGGGGAAGAGAGAGCATGTGCTCAAATCCTCATGATCCCAAATCAGAAAGAGCAGTTTTTCAGAGAGGGAAAAAGAAAGCATTGCTGTGTCCAAAGGAAAGAGAGCTCATAGTTGAAGAAAATTGGAAAATATTCACTGACAGATAATGTCTAAAGGATGGACAAGATTTTTCCAGGGAGCATTGAGGAAAGGAAGTATTCTGGAGACAGTACAAGACATACTTACAGTTCAGTGAGCATTTTGATTTCGCTGGAAGTTGAGACATGTATCAGAGAGCCTGGGATACAAACCCTAGGCTAAACCTTAGTCTAAAAATTTCCTGGAGAACATAGCTCACTGTTCCTTTAGGATTAGGACTTAGGAGAAATTCCCTGCAGACAAATTAGCCAGATAATGTCTTGAGCATTACTGATTTGGCAAGGGATTGTGCCTGATAAGTATGGGGATTACCAGTGATAAGTGATATTTATCAAGCGTTTACTATGTACCACACATGCTAAGTGCCTGATAAAGGAAGGTGCTAGGTACCTTTCTTATACTACTTATTCTTTAGATATGGAAATTGATTCTTAGAAAGGACAACTGACACATCTGAAGCTGTATACCTCATGCATAGTCAATCTTAGGTTTGAATCTCTGATGCCAGAACCTGCACCCTACCCATGCTTCTATATACCTCCTTAGAAAGAGTAAAACTGAAATTAATCCTGGACCAGTGAAGAGACCACAGGATGCATGAGACTGGTAAAAATCCCACCTTAAAGTCCCATCTGTTAGGAAATCAGGGAACATTAGGGTTATAATAAATAGAGGTTCATTGTCCCAGCTCTATCCCTTCCACACTGAACAGGAAACCTTAACCAAATCACTTAACCTCTCTGTGCCTCATTTTACTTATTTATAAAGTGGAAACATTAACAGTGCCTTTTCCAGTGGGGTTTTAGAGAATTCATTCCAATAGTATGTGTAAAGTGCTTAACAACATTGGCTATATAGTAAGTACTTGATAAATATTAGATGTTAAGATGGCATGCTACAGTATAGAATATTTCTCACATGAGGACACACTGCCTTATGTTCTTCCATGACAGTGATTGAATTGCCTCAAAATAAAAAATAAAAAGATTTAGGGATGTTGCTCAGTGGTTAAGCGCCCCTGGCTTTAATCCCTGATACCAAAAAAAAAAAAAAGGGGGGGGGGACGGCATTTTCTGACTTATATAGACAGATACTAGAGAAACTAAGATGTATAATTTGTTACTCATTTTCACATTTCTTCATTCTTATTAACCCAAATTCTGCTTAGTCCAAGTATCAGTTAAAGAGTGTGTTTTAGACCTGCTAACCTGAGACTGTTATATTATCTCATGTACATATTTGGACAGTTCATAGGTCAATTAATGCCCTGAGCTTCATGGCTTCAGCATAAAGACCAAATATAAGACAAAAAACCTGTTGTGTAGAGCAGTTACTCTTCCCTTCAATAAACGTGATGGCAACCCATAGGGTTTCCATAGTGCTGCTGATCATCAAATGTCCTGACTAGTGAGAATCACTGTTTCAATAGCATGGAAACTGAAGCACTATGTTTAACTGAGGCTAAGTTTAAAATTAGACAGAGGACCAGGAAAAGAGGCTTCGTTTGGGGCTTTGACCACTACTCATCTGAAATCTCTGCATGCTAAATAATTCTACTATATACCATGTATTTCTAAGGTTAAAGAAATTTTTTCTTAAGGAAAGATATAGTTACAAAACATTTAACATGGTATCATTTGGGCTAAACAATATTTTGTTATTTAGACTTAATAAAAAGTAAGACTCAATTCCTTTTCTCCATAATTTGTGTACTTAATGTATACTCAAATGTTCTCTAATCATTAGAATAACTTCAAATGCTATCAAGATTCTGAGATGCCACAAAGTATGTCAGTTATGGCTTGAGTTTGTACAAAGCCCTGTCTGTGAGCTTCCAGTCTCCAGAGGAAATGATAGATAAAAATAACCATTGGCAATCTGTTTCTATAACTGGAAATTTCCACACATATGTGCTTCTGAGTTGCTTTGGAAAGTTAGGGGAAAAAATTCCCTTTGCTTTCAGTCTAGCAGCAAGGACACTCACTGAGGGCTAGGATCCCATGGAGTAACTTTCTAAAGTACAATAGGGTTTGTTCAGAGTCACAGGCTGCAGAGAGGATAGCACCAAGCAGTGAAGGGCTGCGCTGTTGAGTTCCTCCAAGTACACGATGGCCAAGTGCTGTCCAGTCTTGCTGCAGGCTCTTGATTTAAGTGCTGGGTGATCCCAAGGTATTTGAAAAGTGCAAATGGCAAGATCCACTTGCCAAGGGATTCTTGTTCAGATTCTGGAAGACTCTTGAGGATTTAGTATCAGTTTACTTTAGCTCCTAAGACTGACTACAGGTTCAGATCTGGGGAGAAAAGTCCATAATTAGGGGAAAAAAATCACATTTCTAATTCGAAAAATATATCAACTCTCAAAATAGACTGGAATGAGAAATTACTTTAGAAAACACACATTTGTCTGGAATCAACATGGTTCAAAACCTTTCATCCCACACTTTCTACCACTGCCCTAGTCCATATCTCTTCCAGATACATTATAGGAACCTGCCCTCCATTCTAAGGACAACAGACACTTTAGTGATACTGGAGCACATTTTATGGGGCTTGCTCTTCAAAATATTTTACAGTTCCTTATTGCACCAGATATTTTTATTTGTTCCTGTAGATCCATTCTCCACACTGCTGTCCTTGTTCATGCTCCAAGAGGATGACATTATAGACTGTTGCTAATAACTTCTGCAGCCCCCTGCTTCCCTATGGTGTGAGGGGAAAGGAAAGGAAACTTGAAGTCACTTGATGTGGAGTGGGCAATTCTGAGGATTATGAGGCTAAATAGGGTGGGCTTTGGAATAAAAGGGTAACATGAGGGCTACATGATTTTCCAAATATGTTCTGAGAAGTACAAGGTAGCTTGAGGCCCTTACAGGAAAATGTAATAGAGTATTTGTGTTCTCTACTCCAATCCTATCATTTTTTAATTAAAAATTTTAAAACATATTAATTGATTCATAATAACTAGAAATATTTATGGGGTACAGTGTGATATTTCAACACCATATACAATATATAATGATCAGATCAGGGTAATCACTATATCTATTACCATTAGTATATCCAGATATTTTCATTTGTTTGCTTTGGGAATATTCAACTCCTCTCCACTAGCTATTTCAAAACATACAATTACTTGCTATCAACCGTAGTTATCCAACTGTGCTATAGAACAAATTATTTCTCCCATCTAACCATATTCCTATATCCATTAACCATTTTCTCTTGATCTCCCTGTATACTTCTTAGCCTCTGATAACCACTATTCTACTCTCTACTTCTATGAGATAAACTATTTCAGCTTCCACATGTGAGTATATGCACTATTTGTCTTTCTGTGCCTGACTTATTTTATGTAATATAATGTCCTCCAGTTCTGTCCATGTCCCCAGAAATGACAAGATTCATTCATTATGGCTGAATAATATTCCATTTCTTATTATAGCATATTTTCTTTATCCATTCATCCATCAATGGAAAACTAATGGGTTTCATATCTTGGCTATTGTGAATAGTGCCACAATGAATGTGGCAGTGCAGGTATCTCTTCAACATGCTCATTTCCTTTCCTTTAGCTATATACCATTAGAGTAATTACTGGATCATAGGGTAATTCTATTTCTAGATTTTTAAGGAACCTGAATACTATATTCTATAGTGGCTCTACTAATTGATATTCTCATCAACAGGGTACAAGACTTCCTCTTTCTCCACATCCTCGCCAGTACTTATTCTTTGTCGTTTTGATAATAACCATTCATTCTTACTGGAGTGAGGTCACATGTCATTGTTTTAATTTGTATTTTCCTGGAGGTTAGTGATTTTGAGTATTTTTTCATATGTTTATTTGCCCATTTTAAAATCAGATTCTTCTCACTGTTGAGTTGAGTTTCTTATATATTCTCTACCACTGTTTAAATCTGCTTTATCTATAGGAGTTCTGCTTGCAATTTCCTTTGTAATGGAAAAAGAAATCAATTGAGAACCACTGGAGTAGGAAATAGGAAAAGAAACACTGGTGGTACAGGGCTGAGCTGTGGTTAGTTCCAGGTGGAAGTTCTTAGGGACAAGACAGGATTCTCATGCAAATAAACAATACAAAACAGAACAAAAAACAAAACAAAACAAAAACAGAGAATGGGCCCATTGCCAGAGGATATATAGAAAGCTGGCTCCTTTTATTTGAATTTTAACCCAAATTATACCAAAGAGAACAGTTTTTTGAGTATCTTTTTTTTGGTACAGGGGATTGAACTCAGAGGTACTCAACCACTAAGCCAAATCCCCAGCCCTATTTTGTGTTTTTTCATGTAGAGACAGGGTCTCACTGAATTGCTTAGCACCTCACCATTGCTGAGGCTGGTTTTGAACTCAAGATTCTCCTGTCTCAGCCTCCCAAAGTGCTGGGATTACAGGCATGCGCCACTGGGCCCGGCTTGAGTATCTTATCTCTAATATTTGTAAGAATCTTGGATGACAGATATTATACTTAATTCATTCTTATAATTTCCATAAGGACTACCTGAAACAGAGTTTTACAAATAGTAGACACAGTACAGGTTTGTGAGTGGGTAAATAAATGAAAGAATAACACTATACTGAGAATTGCAAGATATATTTTTTTCCTCTATCACTTTATCATTCACTTATTATTTCTTAGTCCCAATCACTATTTCTATAATAAGAAAGCTAGGCTACAGGGTCTACAAGCTCTAACAAAGCATGGTTTGATGACTAGAAAATCTCTTTTTAAAAAGACCAATGATACATATTTATGGCATCAAAATCGACTCCTAAATTTGCTTGACAGCCTACTTGTCTGCATCAGAGCAAGAAAGCATAAGCCCAAGAGCAGCACAAGTAAGGCTGGATGCAACATAACTTCTACAAATGCAAAGATCAGTGTACCACAAATGAGGACTCAGGGGACCTGTGTGGCAGATCCAATTCTACCCCCTAAGTTTTGAAATAACCTTATACAAATCACTTCATCTCTTATGTCCTTGCAGTATATTCATCTTTTTAAATGTAGTAATACTAGAAATCTTTGCAAGCCAGCTAAGACATGGTATGTACCTTTAAAAGAAAGTATAGCATTGCCTTATCTAGAGTTGATAGGGACCTAAGGAAGAATCCTACATAATGCATTAACTACTGAGATATAGAGAGGTGAGTAGGAGATCTCTCTTTATGTAGCAGGCAGCTCTGGGTATTTAAATAGAATATGTTAGGACATTAAAAATGTGTTAAAGTATGAAGAAAATTCATGAAACATAAAGTAGAAAATCACGTAAGATTCCATAACCCAAAGACAATAATTCTTGACATTTTCATATTTTTCCTTCTCCTTCTCCTTCTTCTTTTTGGAGAAAGTGGTGAGGTGAATATGTAAACTTGTTAATAGAACACAAATGATAGAGTAAATTTTTATGTTACCTTCTTCTACTTTTTATTATATAAAAAGAATTTTTCTACATTATTATTCTTCAGGAAGGAAATTTTAAATGACAACATATAGTGTATTGAGCATAGGTTCTAGCTTTCCCCTGTTGTATCAGTCAGAATATATTAGGTTATGCTGCAGTAACAAACAACTCCAAAATCTCAATATAATAAACAAAGTTTTAGTTTTGCTCATGCTCCCTGTCAACTGAAGGTCAGCAAAGTTTTCTTCTAATTTTTAGTTTCGAAGAGACCGAGGCTAATATAGCAATTACTACCTCAAATGTTTCAGGTTACTAAGTCAGATGGAAAAGAAAATAGCAAAGCACATGCTAGCTCTTAGGTGCTTTCATTTAATTTACTAAAGCAAGTAACATGGCCACAGAACTATAATTGCAGGGAAGTTCAATCCTATCATGTACACATGCAAAAGATGCAGGAAATGTTGAAATAGCACAAATAACTTCCACACCCACCATGGAGGAAGATGGGAATGAATTATCTCTGGCAATCTCTAGTTTTATCTGAGTCTTTTCCATTTACAATATGAAAATAAAAGCCTTGAAAGTCCATCTGGGGAGATTGAGGAGTATGGATTTCCAAAAGAATAAGAACATGAAGCAATTTTCCCAGAATCACCAAGAAAGTTAGGGGTAGAACAACATAGTGGAAAATACCACTGAACAACTGAGTTTGGCTGGGCACTCTCACAATAATCAGATCTGGCTTCAGTTGCTGGCCAGTGAAGTAAAACTAGTAATCCCTTCCTTTCTTTAGGGGGAAGGGAGAATATTCATCTAAATAAAAGTCTGTCAGAAGTATGTGTAACGGACATGCCCAGGCCAAGTTCCAAGAACTCATCTCTCAAGATGATGCTAAGTCAGAATATGAGGGTAGAAGATGACTCTCAGGCAGCCTGGAAGTGGTCACTTCCTCACAATGGAGAATTTAATGGTCAGTTTGAGCTGAGCTGGCAGAGAATGGGTATGGGGGATTGAGAGCCTACAGCTGTCAAGGCCTAAACAATATTACAATATTACCTGTGGTAATTTCTGTAAAACAGATTGCACACTATTTTAATATTCTTTATAATTTTTCTTTTTTGTTTATTTTATTTTTAGTGGTGATATCTAATTTTATATATAATAATAGGATTCCTTGTGACATAGTCATGCATGCACATGATATAACAATATAATTTTATCAATACTGTTCCTCAGTATTTCCCCCTTCCACTCAGAATGTGGGCCACGTTTGGTCAAAATCAGTCATCTTTTAAATTTTTACAGAATAAATCATGAGATGCACAGCAAAGAGACAATGGGAAAATATCAAACATTGGATAGTTGTATTAACACCAATATCTTACTTCATTACACTGGCCAAGTAAACATAAAATATAGAAACATGGATGCAACCTGAAAATAATGCTGTAATCATGTGCTTGAGAGTGGGCTAGTCTGTGTGTTCAATGCAAGGAAGGGAGGATAGTGTGGTATGTAGGTGTGGGTTCTTGACTTGAGTACCTGGGTCAATTTACTGGGCCTAGTATTTACTAAACATTGGGCAATTTAACTTCCCTGTGTTTAGTTTTGACATCTACAAAATGGGGCTGGGGAAGCACATACCTGAGCAATGACCAAAAGGATTAAATGAGTTAATTATTATGGTATCTTAAAGTAGACCCTGCAAGGAGTTTGAATTTGAGTAAGCAAGAAGATCATGGAGGGCATTCCAGGCAGCAGAGCCAACATGAGCAAAAGCAGAGGTAGGAATGAGTTTGGCAAGGAGTAAGGCTGACCATGGTGGTAGTGGTGGGGACAGCTTAATTTGAGGGAATGAACAAGAGACTGACATGATAACAAGAACAGGGTTTGGTGGGATTGGATCGGGCAGTAGTGTGCTGACTCCCCCTTAAGGTACCTTCCCCAAACTATCTATGGTGTTGTCAAAGAAAATAAGATATTAGATAAGTCAAACTATCTCATGATATCCATTTTATTGAGAAATCATTTTCAAAATTTTGTTTTGATTTTATCAAGTCCTTTCGATTGCAAGTTTTCCTCCCCTCTAGATTTACTCAGAGATTCATTTTTCAAAATACACAGTAGACTCTGGAATCACAAAGGTCTTTTGATTGCTGAGAGGCTGAGAGAGAGTGAGAAAAATATCCTGCTAAACTAAATGAAACCCCCAAATAGTCTGCATGCAAATCTGGAGTGGCAGGTTCATGCATGAGCAGGTATTAGACAGTTGCCTGTTAGACAACTCCAGGGACCAGATAATACATGGTTACTTAACTTCTATTTTTAAAGGCTTGGGTAAGTCTGACAAGGCAACTTTCTCTAGCTAACTGCAGGGCCTAGATTGCTCCCAACCCCATCTCTTGCTTAATTTTGGCATCATGGAGCTCAGTTCTCTGGTCAAATGCTAGTCTACACGCCACTGTGAAAGTTTGTAGCCTCAACTAACATTTACAATCAGCCAGCTTTTATTTTTAAATTCTTTTTAATTAAGGCAGATTACGTTCCACAACTCAGTTTGCTTCATTGAATCAGTTGAAAGCCTTGAGAGCAAAAACAGTTTTCCCACAGAAGAAAGATTTCTTCCTCAAGACCATAACATGAAGATTTTGCCTGAGTTTCCAGCCTGCTGGCCCAGCCTACAGATTTCAGACTTGCCAGCCTCCACAATCTGTGAACCAGTTTTTAAAAATGTCTCTCTCGGGGCTGGGGTTATGGCGCAGTGGTTGCGTGCTCGTCTAGCACGCATGAGGCACTGGGTTCGATCCTCAGCACCACATAAAAATAAAATAAAGGGGCTGGGGCTGTAGCTCAGTGGTAGAGTGCTTGCCTAGCATGCATGAGGCACTGGGTTCGATCCTCATCACCACATATAAATAATAAATGAATAAAGTAAAGATCCATCAACAACTAAAAATAAATAAATAAATAAATAAAATAAAGATGTTCTGTCCGCTTACAACTACAAAATAAATATTTAAAAAAAAATATCTCTCTCCCTCTGTCTCTCTCTTTCCCTCTGTCTCCCCCAACAATGGCTCCATTTCTATGGGGTGCCCTTGACTCCTAAAAACAGGCACCAATTTCTTGGCTATTCAAACACTAGGGCCCAGACTTAACCTCTTCTCAAAATCAGTATCTTCATGTCCTGCTTCTTTTCTTTCCCAGGAAATATCAGCCTTAGTTCTTGTGGAAGTGTTAATAACTTGTGACTAATATGACAGGAACTCAAAAAGTATCTACTAAATCTAACACATTGGTATTTGTCTTGACAAAAACCATAAAACATTATTCTGAATAAAAATGAGTCGTTTTTTTCTATCATTGCTGATCATTAATCAATAGCTGCACTGTATGCAGATCTAAACAGGATTGCAAAGACTTGGGCTAATCAGAAAATAGCTGAGTGCAACTGAAACATATAGAACACAAAATAATGTATCAACACTAGATAAGTGTTAGAATATGTATGTACATGACAAAGAAGAATGAAAATACTGATAAATAAGCACAGAGTCATTTCTGAAGAAAAGAATACCTACTCATTGCTAGACCCCATGACTTCTCCAGGTCCCAAACCTAAGGCGACATCATTCATCCATCACCATACTCCTCACCTAGAAGTGGTCCACCACACCATCCTCATATTTGCTTCAAGCATCCCTGGTCTGAGATAAGGCCTATTTACCTTTCTGGATTTGGTTCTAATTTCTCAAATTACAGATGACAAAACTGAAACCTAGAAAGGTAATGGATTTTACCTATGGTTCGGTAGCCAGCTCATAGAAAAATTCAAATCTAAACCTGAATTTGAATTATGAACACTTTTTATCCCCCCAGTACTGAAGAGTAGACACAGGGCACTCCATCATTGAACTACACCTCCAGCCTCTTTTTATTTTGTTTTGAGGCAGGGTCTCACTAAACTGCCCAGCTTGCTCTTAAACTTGTGATCCTCTTGTTTCAAACCTCCCAGGTAGCTGGGATGATAGGTGTGCTCCACCATATTTGACTATAAGTACTTTTAAAAATAAAAGTGAATATTTTAGGCATAAAACAAAGTATGGAGAATAATACAGTGGATACCTGTATACCCACCTGTACATGAATTTTAAGAGGTTGAATTTGGGAGCATTATGCTAAGCAAAAACTAGCCAGATTCATAGTCAAGAGTCTTATGTTTTCTCTCATATGTGGGAGCTATAGGGAAAAGAGGGGGGAAAAAGTGTCAGGGGTGGATCTCATGAAAATAGAAGACGGACTGTTAGAGCAGAGGAAGTGAAACAGGGGGAAGGAAAAGGGGAGGGAAAGGGAAATAATGGGGAATAAAATGGACCAAATTATTTTATGTGCATATGTGATTATGTCACAATGAACCCCACTAGTATGTATATTTACAATGCACCAATAAAAATTTTTAAAATAAGGTTGAATTTGGTGTTCATCATTGCCATGCTGGTTTTGTACTTTTAATTCATATGAATATTTCCCATAAAAACTACTGAAGAATTATCTGTTTTTTAAAACTCTTTATAATAGTTATTATATTATTTGTACATTTCTGTGATCTGTCTTTCCTCTCAAAATTACATTGTTTAGACATATTCATCTAAAAAATACACGTAGTTTTGGTTCTTGCATTTCAATTATAGTTTAGTTAAGTAATCCTATCCATCTATTTTATTGATACATATTTGATTGTTTCCATTTTGCTGTAATTATAAGCAATGGTACCAAGAAACTTTCTATATGCATCTCATTGAGCACACATGTAAATGTTTTCTATGATGTATATCTAAGTAGCCCTGACCTCCTAATCATATGTCACATGTTCTCAGATAAGTACCAGAGATGGGGGGAGGGAGAGAGAACATCAATGTCTCATGTCCCTCATTTTCACTCCCCACCTCGGCTAGAAGGGAAAGAGCGTGACTGTATATAATTGGGAAAAATAGAACTATTCTCATTTTTAAAATTTGACTTTTAATCAAGATAGTTAATTTAGTTTGAATTTCAGATGCCATTAAGAGAAGGTCTGAGAGTTTCCTGTTTATAAGGAAAAGTATTTGTTAAATTTGCCTGCTACCCTGTTAACCCAATAAAGCTACTCTCTAATAGTGCAATATTCAGACCATGTGGCAGTCTATGGTTTAAGACATTTAGGACATTTAACACACCCCTGTGTGTTCCCTAATTCCTCAAAGAGATTCCTCTAATAGAGAAATTTCTTTCCTATTTGCTCATATTCTAAACCCTTTCTCTAGTAGCATTTTGTCTTTAGGACAGAGGTTGCAAACTGATCACCCATAAGCCATATTAGCCTATGGGCATATTCAATTCAGCTTGTTTGGTTTAAAATATTTCCAGCCAGCACTTAACAAATAGCCTATTTTATGTAAACATCTGGATTTTCATCTTGGCAATGACAGGATAGTGCTGAGTAGATAGGCCATATATTTTCCAGATGGCAGGAGTCCCCACTACTCCCTATCTGATTGTACTAGACCATTTGTATTCACTTTATTACCTGCCCAGCCCCAATGGGCATCTGCGTTGGCCACTTCTGCTCTCAGGACTTTCAACATTTCTTCCCTATACTGAGCAGCTGAAGGAATTCCGTATACAAAGACTCTGAGCTCATGAAACACAGACAAACACTGTTGTCTTTCCTGGAAACTCACCTTTAGGCCAAGAAGACTTTTATAGGAGTCCATGGCCTTCATAAAAAATGGATATTTGATCAGGCCTGCAGGTGCTAATTAGAAACTTTTATGAGTCAAGATCTCATTGCAGATTCAGAGAAGCTCAACGTAACTGAACCCCAGTATGGTCCTTCCCTAGCTGCATTTGTCCTTTGGTTCTGTGCCCAGTGTATGAGTATGCAGTGAGGAGGCAATTCCAAGAATGGCTTTCAGACCAGTAGTGGGAGAAGGGAGGGTGCAGAGGCCAATGTCATTCCCTTCCATTACATTTTGTGCTTATGATTACCATCTCTTATGTAGGAGCTGGTTACAGACCCTGGAATTTGAAGGCTTTCTAGGGTTGTTTTCACAATTGGTACTTCTGGAATTGTGGTGCTATATTCAGCAGAATGCTAAAATGAGTACTTCTGAATATACTGTGTTAGGGATGGAAAGTTATTTAAAGTTTCTCTAATTTTCCTATGTCATTTTGGTGAACCAATGAATCTATGCATCATGCCATGTGATTCCTAGATCACAAAAGTAAAGGAGGCTTTTGCCAAGAAAGCTCAAAGTATCCATTTTCCAGTATGACCAGGCCCACTTGACCCCAGAGCACCTCTTCCACATGGTTTAGACTTTCTATCCAACCAGCCTGAATGACATCAGCAGCCCCCCTTCTGACCTCCACATTCATTCTTCTTCCACAAGCTCCAGCTCCAAGCCTGTAAGCCTCATGAGGAGACTTCTGTTCACCCAGTATTGCTCTTGAATCACTGCCCTCAACAGTATACTTCTTAATCATTGTTGCAAATGTAAGTTGTTGATTGTGTCCAGGTTGAGCATCTTCTCTTTGCTGGCAAATTTTAACCATGTTTCTAACTTTGTGAGCCCAGATCTCTTGTATAGTGTGGCCTAGGAGAGCTTAGGAACAAAGACTGAGCAAAGGATGGTATGATTGCTTTGGGGCTAAAGGGCAGACACCATCTTTGTTATCCAAGAAAGATACAGAGCAATGCAGGATAGCAAGATTAAGGCTTAGCTGAAATGCTGCAGAACAGGGAAATTTCTGTACTAGCTGGAACTGTTCAGTTGCCATTCATGAATTAATAGAGTAGTTGCAGTTGCTCCTCTGTCCCCATGGGTGTCCACGTCTGTGAGTTCAACCAACTATGGATTGAAAATATTTTTTAAAAAATTTATGTCTGAGCCGGGTGCAGCGCTCATGCTTGTAATCCCAGCACTTTGGGAGGCTAAGACAGGAGAATCATGAGTTCAAAGCCAGCCTCAGCAATGGCGAGGCACTAAGCAACTCAGTGAGACCCTGTCTCTAAACAAAACACAAAATAGGGCTAGGGATGTGGCTCAGTGGTCCAGTACCCCTGAGTTCAATTTCTGGTACCAAAAATAAAAAATTATGTCTGCACTGAACATGTACAAACTTTGTTTTTTAAATCATTATTCACTAAACAATACAGTGTAACAATTATTTGTATAGCATTTACATTGCATTGGGTATTATAAGTAATCTAGAGATGATTTAAAGTATATGGGGGATGTGCACAGGTTTATCTGCAAATATTATGCCATTTTATGAGAGGGATTTGAACATCTGCTGATTTGGGTATTAGTTGCGGGTGGGGGGAGTGTCCCAGGAACCAATCCCCTATGGATACAGAAGGGATGGTTGTATCTTTTAATTCAAGCTAAGAGAGAAAGGGAGGGGGGGTGAAAAAGAAAAGCAAACTCATGCTTACTTACAGCTTTGTTCACTTCCCTTTTTACTGTGGTGACAGATCTTTTTGTTGTGCCTGAAATAATAAAAATCCCAGAAATAGAATGAGTGTTGGGTAAACACCAGTCAGTACTTAGGGAGGCTTGTTGTTCCTAGTGATGAGATAAGAAGGACTTTAAAGAATGTGATGAGGAAAGTAAGGGGACAGGAAACTGGCTACTTCCTTGTTGCCAATCTTTAGGTGAGGATCAAAGCAGAGAAAGCTTGGTTGTAAAATAAAGGAATGTCTTCATAAAACATCTGAAAAAATCCATCTATGCAGTGGGCAGGCAACCTACCCTACATGATCTCCTTGCTTTTAGGTGTGGTGTGGGCCTCCCATTTTGTCCCAGCCTGCCGCTGCTGAAGAACACCATGTGAGTAATATAATGTCCAAACCCTCTCCATTGAGGGTTCTTTCTTTGAGATCAGTAAATAGCATATTGGGCTTTTGCAGCCCTGGTGTTGAACAATGAGAAAATTATTCTGCTTATAGATTAAACTATGGCATAACAAAAAGTAAATCCATATATAGAGCTCCAAATGTTCACCCTGGTTTGGGACCTCAGGCTGAGTAATACATAATGTAAAATCTGGCCTCTAGGCCAGGACTCCGGACAACAAAAATCCTTTAGTTTCTATTCCTTTGTTTGCTCTTGGATTCCCCCAGGCACTTAAATGCTGAGGGGCTGCAAATTTGGTATGTAATCTAAGAAATGTCTGGTTCTAGAATATTCTCTCTCTTTTCCATTCTAGTCTGAACCGCCTACATCCTGCCTTCCTTCGCTGGCACAGAGCAGAATGCATCTTAATTTGCACTAAGATGTAAATGACTGATGATTTAAAGTGACTGATGTAGCAAAAGCACAATTCATTGCTCACCACTAAATCCCTGCTTTCATTTCTTTCCCCTGATTTTACATTTCCTTCCATTCTAACTCTCTTCTAGGATTTGATGCTCAACTCTTGTCATTGCCTGGGTTCCTGAATTCCATCACTATTTCTGCTTTTGCTCTGTTTTTAGCAATTCCATCATAATCATCTTGATCTTGCCTAGAATTTGAGGACCGCACCCAGCATTGTAGTTTCCCCTAATGTTTGCATTTGAAAGGAGCCAAATGGTTACCCCAGAAGAATTGATCTTGAATGTAGGTATTTTCAATGGAAGTCTCTCTAATGCCACAGATCAATGCCAGTATTCTCTGTGGGTCTCTGGCAACCATAAACCAGCATCTGTGGCTTTTGGTATAGATCCCTGTAAAGCTCTGGCTCAATCTTCTTGGGTGGTGCTACTTAGAGTCTGGTCTATAGGCTAGTGTCAGTAGGCAAACTGTTTGTTACCAGCCTATGATAAGATAGAAATAGAGTGTAAACATTTACAAACTTTTGTAATCATTCTTTTATTATTTTTTGATGGTATTTTTTGAAATTTAATATTTATTGTACCTAATAAAAAATAGGGTTTACTTTTTTATGTAAATAAAATAATGGAAGGAATAAAATATTCCTCCCATTACATTTTTTTGTAATTAATTTACAGTGTTTATTATAAAACATCAACGTACTGGAAATTAAAACAAAAAACTAATCCTTCAACAGAGTTTGAGAAACACTTCTCAAGATCTGGATAATTATTCTAGAGATCTAGATTCTATAGCTGGTTACTCTTTCTGGATTCTAACTTAGCTTGTCATTGGCTCAGTAAATCAGTGATAAAGTCACTCAATTCTTTTGGATTGAGAACTTACTTTTGTCTTCAATTGCCCAAAGATACTACTATTCAGACTGAGCCAATCTTTATTTTTTTCAACAAATAAGCTACGGGTTTTAGAGTCAGACCTGTGTACCTGTGTTCACACACAAGCTAGATGACTTTGGGAAGTCAGATAACTTTTCTGAGCCTTAGTTTCTTCAGCTGTAAAATAAAAACACTATCTCCATTTCAAGCAATTTTGGTAGGATTAAGTAAAAAGAAGTTTGTAAAGGGTCTAACACAGTGCCATCTACCAACTTTCTGCCATGATGTAATGATGTAATATCTTCAGTGTCAAATATGATAGCCACTGGCTGCAAGTGACTCTTGAAGCATTAACAATGTGTGAGCAATTAAAATGTAATTAAAGAATTGAATTTTTATTTAATTTAAATTTAAATAGTCATTATATTGGACAAGGCAGGTCTGGCATATTCATCTGCATATAGTAGTCTCAATGTTTATAATTTTGTTGAAATCCTAAATAAGTCAGATAATGCTTTAAACCCTGGGCACATATTGGCAAATGAGAGAAACAGTCCCTGTAGTCACGAAACTTAAAGACTAGCTGAAAGCAGAACTGTATACTACTTTTGCAACAGAAATTGCTAGCTTCTCTGGAACTCAACAGATCACCCTGGGCCTTTAATGGTTATCTTAGAAGGAAATAGTAAATAGGATCTTTTATGGATCAACAACTGCTGCCCTCCAATACACTTTAGTGTGCAGAGCTGGTGGTGAGGCATATGTAGCTAAATCTATTTAGGAGCCAAGGAGCCTTTTAGAAAGAAGGAAACTGAGACTACTACATATTTACTTGAGTCTCCAATGGATTAATAAGTTTAGGACAATAATGGCCCTAAGAGGAACTCAAGAGAAGGAAGTGAGGACAAGCGTCTTATGTTCAACATGAGGGCCTAGTGTGGAACAGCCTGGCTATGCATAGCTGTTTTTAAGGCAGGAAGTCTCCCCTGTTTCTCCAGTCCATGAGGGTCTTGCTTTGGGACCAACAGCAAAGCATGTGAGGGTGAGTCATAGGAACTGTAATCTGGTATCATTGTGGTCTGCATGGGAATCTGCACCTGCAAGGGTACCTTTTTGCAGTGGATGTAGATACCTAAAGAGAACAAAAATTCTGTATGGCAGGAGTAGAGACAGAAACAGCACAAAACTAGGACTCTTTGGTGGACTGACTTAGCTCTCCAGTAGGCTTTCTGCCTCTTTGGAAAGAGCACTGGCCCTGTAAGCTAAGAAGGTCTCCCGACAGTCTGTGGGAGGTGGAGAAATGCATACTGTGTGTGTCGGGGGGCACACTGATCTTCTTGCTAAGATGAGCAGGTGGGTGCTTGAGGAATTAATTAGAAAACTAAAAAGAATGCAATGCATTTGTAGCCAAAGCTATTAAAGCAGGTTCTAGACAATTTATTTGCGTGCCAAGTGTATTGAAAGAAGAAATGAGTGCTGTGGAAGCATATGACAAGAGGGTTTGATTTAATAGGTGTGGCAAGAGGGCTAGAACTGGGAAGGGACAGCTGAAAATTTAAAGGATGATTCTAACTCAGGTAGACAAGAAGAAGGCATTTTAAAAACAGAGGATAGCATAAGAGAAAGTTCAGAATTGACAGGGCAATGCCTCTGAGGACTAGAAAATCCTGTATGGTGAGAGCTTGGGCAAGAAGGGTGGGTGACAGTGCTGTAGTCAATGCTGGAGATATGAGTCAGATGCCCAGGGCTCATTGGGACTTCATCCAATGAGCAAAGGGAAGTCACTGAAGAGGTTGAGCAAAGGAGAAATGGTTAACTTTTTAATTTAAAGCTTATTCTAGATGAAATGAAGAACAGATCATTAAAGAGGTGTCAGAATTAGATGCATGGAGACCAGTTAGGAGAATTCTACTGTGGTCCAGGTTGAACACAGATGTGGCAGCAAGACTGTGTTAAAAAACCATAAAATGTTCATTCTCTTGCTGCTTCCCATTTACACATAGAGAGACCATCTCATACTAGTCATGGTGGAGTGCACCTGCAATCCTAATGATTTGGGAGGCTGAGGAAAGAGGATTGCCAGTTGCAGATCAGCCTGGGCAACTGAGCAAAATCCTGTCTCAAAAATAATTAAAAATAAAAGCATTAAAAATTAAAAAGTAAAAGTAAGTAAGTAAATAAATAAGTGGCTGGGAAATGTGGAATGAATTTAAGAAAATTATGCTATGTATATATACACTGCAGTGAATTACAACTTTGTGCCTATAAAGCACCAAGCTGAAAATAGATAAATTAAAAGTAAAAAGAAGACGAGTAGAGGAAAGAGAATAAGAGAAAGGGGGAGAGGAGGGAAAGAGAGAATATTGGGGACTAAAATGGAGCAAATTAAATTCCATGCATATGATTATGCCAAAGTGAACCCAGTTATTATTTATAACTACAATGCACTAATAAAAACATTTTTTAAAAAGGGCTAGGAATGTGGCTCAGTGATAAAGCACCCCTGGGTTCAATCTCCAGTACCAAAAGAAAAAAAAGAAAGAAAGACCATCTCAAAGTTGAGTGATTTGTATAAGATTGTAGGCCAAAAAAATGGCAGCATCAGATCCACCTAGCCTTCTGATTCTGTCCACAACACCTGCAGTTCTTTGCTCTATTCCATGGCATTCAAGATTGTGTGCATGGCAGACAGGTTTCTACATGCATCCATGTATCGTCCACACAAGAAAACAGATCTGAATGCAAATAAGCTAGATATAAGGGGAGGTTATTATATGGACAATCATGATTTCCCCCTGGCTTATTAAAAACAAAAAAGGAATCATTAACAAAATTAGTCATTTAACTCTTATTAGTAACAAAGCTTTCCCAATCACAGTTGGGACTTGAGCCTTATACTCCAGTAACTCTGAGCTACTAATATCCTCACTCATTTTCAAGACTGAGGTGAAAAGGGCGAGGTGGGGAGATTTTTTCTTCTCTGTCTTTGAGTGTGACTTCATTTCATTCTGCCTAAGATAGCAAGAACAAAAGTGACTAAAGGGTCCTCAGGCCTTGGGCCTGGAACCTTGTTTACAAGAGGCATGTGTGTGGGAGCCAAAAGAAGAAAGGCAGAAGGTAAGACTTTAGTGAGTTGCATCTGCCTCAGCCCTCTGAGAGCATAGATTTGTAAAATGATTCCATTTAAAAATCAACCATATATTGAGCAAACCCTTTAATTCTTCTTTTGCCATGATACCCTCTTCTCTTCCACGTTTATTGTTTGCCTTCTTCCTCTCTCCTTCCCTCTCCCCTTTCCTCCTTTGCTCCTCCTTCTTTCTCTCCTCCCTCTTTTCTTTCTTTCTTCTCTCTCTCTCTCCCTTTCCCTCTCTCTTATTCCTTTCTTCCTCATCTCTCTCTCTCTCTCTCTTTTGGTACTGGGGATTGAACTCAGGGGTACTTGACCACTGAGCCATATCCCCAGCCCTATTTTGGATTTTATTTAGACACAGTGTCTCACTGAGTTGCTTAGCACCTTGCTGTTCCTGAGGCTGGCTTTGAACTCGCAATTCTCTTAGCCTCCCAAAGTGCTGGGATTACAGGTGTGCGCCACTGCTCCAGGCCTCCTCTCTCTTTTGATAACAGTTTCTTGAATTCTATAGTTAGAGGGTTTTTTGTGGTCACACTCAAGCTAATATGCATAGGGCAATGGACTAATAGAGCATGACATGATAATATAGATGATGATCTTTTTTTAAAAATATTTTTTAGTTGTAGATGGACACAAATATCTTTATTTATTTTAATGTGGTGCTGAGGATCAAACCCAGTGCCTCACGCATGCAAGGCAAGCACTCTACCACTGAGCTACAATCCCAGCCCTAGATGATGATCTTTTATATTCTTCATGGCAGATGAGAATATAGTAGTAAATGTAGAATAACAATCACTGAAAACCTGCCCAACTGCTGCCCCAAACTCCTGTTGAATCATTCTCATATGGCATTTCCTTTCCTATAGACAAGGCCAGTGTAGATCTTAGGAGAAGTGCATTAGGTGCTGAAAAAAGGACAGCTAGATAGGCCTGCATACATCTAGGGTTTTTGCAGCCAGGCTCCTCCAAGGAAACCAAGGACAGACACACCAAGGACAGAAAGAGGAGTAACCAAATGCTTTGTTCAGGGCTCAAAAACTGCAAGCATGCCCTGTCCTAGCCAGTACTGCAGAATAGGCATGGGCTGGTGAGAACACACTGGGCTAGGGAGGCATGCCAGGGGCACTGCTGAGACTCCCCAGCCCCAAATGGCCTCATAATCAGTTCTCCTTTCCTTACCCAAACAGAGGATTCAGATTCCTGGGAGATAGGGGGCAGTTTTAACCTGGCTTAAGCCCAGGATGGGGAAAAGAGGTATGAAACTGAATGAATCCTCAGAAAGACTCCTGGACACCTCTCACCTGCATCTGACCATGTTGCTATCTGCATTGCCAAAATGGCATTACTCTCATCAGGCTGATCAAAGTTTCTAGCTCAAAGAATAAAGCCTAGCATGTTAGCTATGGGAACAAAACTTTCTCTTTAAAAAGCTAAGTGTAAAGAATTTACCTCACTGATGACCAGAGCTATTTTATTTGGGGGTAGGGATTTAGTGTAGACTTCTCAGTTCATTTGATTACTATAAATAAAACTTACCTTTTCTAGGATACAGCTTTTCGCAGAGTGATTTTCTCATGACTATCATTGTGACTGTTAAAATCAAAGCAATGGTGCAGGAAGGGATGAAAATATACAGCAGTGAAGTAGTAGGGATATCGGGTTCTGTCTGACCTAGGTGAAGGGAAGAACCAGAATCTTATTACATGGCAGTTCAGAGGTAGACAACAAGTTGGCCGTATGAGTGGGTTTTAACCAACACGGCCAATTTGCTGAGCATTTACTCAGTTATTATTAAATGCTCTGCACATCTTAGCGCATGTATCTTCACAACAACCCTTTGAAGTAGGCTTAACTGCAATTTTGCTAGTGTAGAAAGGCTGGGAACTTTCCCAAAGTTAGATACCAAATGACTTAACTGAGATACAACCTGGGTTGTCCGCAGACTCGATGCTTTTTGCCACTCTGATATACTTATTGTCTATCAATCAATCAACCAACCACCAACTTTCTTATTTTTTTTCTTCCTTTCTTCCTTGTCTTTCCTCCTTTCCTTTCTCATCGTTGTCCTCTCCCTCTTTTCTGGTGGGAAAGTCCCTCAGTCCAAAAATATCTCCACCTCCCCCACTGACAAGCACTCAAGTGCTTAGAATCTCTACCATTGCTCCATTTCAAGGATCAACAAGATCCTTTTGAAAAAGTAGAATATCCCAGGCAGTGGTCATTTACTAAATCTGATCATTCCTGCCTTAGCATGAATAACTACAAATGACCCTTGTCTTGGCTAATCAAGATCCTGGCACAGAGGGAGACATCACTTAGTAGGGAGGTAGATGAGAAGAGCAGTGTTGGAGGCTGTGGAAAGCCTTGTGAGGGAGAGCTCTGGGAAGCTACAGGTTAGAACAGGGACCTTAGACTGATAAAAGACAGGATTCCAGGGGTGCTCATAGTAGGGATATGAAAGGCTTCCAAGTTAGGGTGTGTCATTTTCAAAAGTCTGAGTTTTGCCTCATAGAGTAACTTACACAGAATAAAAATAACAGGTTCATCCAGGAAAAACTGGACAAAGCTGTTCAGCAGGAAGGGCTCAGTCCTGCCAGCTGCCTCCCTCCTACCTCTTCCTTCCCCATTCTGTCACAGTGCCATCTGAAAACCATAGATTGTTTTAGCTGAGAAGGGATTAGACATCATTTAGTCCTAAGCCTGTCATTTTAGAGTTGAAGGAGCCTCAGAGATACTTAATAGCCCATCTGTGGTCATCAATTCCAAGTCAGTGACAGATCCAGGATTGCACATCCAGCCATGTCTGATCCAGAGCTCAGGCCCCTCAGATACCGTCTCCATCCAAAAGAGGGCAGTGAGGATTAAGGAAGAAAAGGATAAAGAACCTATTTGGATAAGCAATGTTAGATAATGCATATTGATTACAATCTTCTTCACTTCTAGGAAGTGCTTATTAGGCATTTGCTGCATTTAGCATTGTAAGAAGACTAGGCTCCTCATTGCCCCCATGACAGAAGGGGTCCCTGCTCATTGCCTTTAGGGAAACACTTGTCCTGGGCAGGTTCCCTCAGAGTCCCTTGCACATGCAGAAACTCTACTCATTCCTGAAGACTTAGCAAAATTGACCATCCTAGGACATCAATCTACTTGGACTGTAAGTATTTGGAGGATAAAGGCCTTATCAAAGTCACCTTTGAATTTTCTGCACCTTAGCACCAACCATGTGCACTTGTCAATAAAAATTGTCAGGCCAAATTATGGTCTGTGTGTCTAGTCCACCTAGATGATCTTCCTAGTCATTAGTTACCTTGTGGTAGACTAAGGTTTATCCCTTTAGACCATCCTCTCTTTCTTCCCTAGTATTAGTGCATTATCTGAACACATGGTTTCTCAGAGACAGCATTTCCAGTACCCACTGAAGTTAAGTGTGGCTAGTCATGTAAGCTAAGTTCAAGCAGAGAAGGAGTCTTCTGGATCTCAGCCTTAAAATATTGGATATACCTTCCATCATTCTTTTCCTTTCTGAGGGAAGAAACTGATTTGGCAGTGACTCTGTTTTGACAATTCAATATTCTAGAGAACGGCAGAGCAACAGGATAAAAATAACCTGGATCATTGAATAGATTTATGGAATATAGTTGGTTAGCTACTCTGAACTATCTTCTATCTCAGAATATTTCATGGAGAGAAATATATTTCTGCCTTGTTTGAGTCACTGTATTTTTGGTTCTCTTCATTATGGCAGCTTAGGCTGTGTCCTAAGATATATTATTCTAGATTGTTTTATAATAATTGAAAGTTCTTTAGCAATGATATGATGGTGCAGTGCCAAAAATGTTTGTCTTGTCTTACCCCAGTCCTGTGCATTCATGAGGAAGCCATGCAAATGCTAGAGATGCCATATTTTTCTTGTTTTCTCCTTTCTGAGTGCTAAGCTCTTTACAAGATACTTCATTTAATCATCATGATAACCTTTTGAGGTATCCATCATTTTTTACCCTCATTCTACACCCAAAAGACTGATTTCTAGGGTGACTAAATAGTATGTTCAAGTTCTCAGCATTTGAAATTCAAGTCTGTCTTGACTTTAAAGCCCATGTTCTTGACCACTGCCTGGAGTCACCTGTAGGTGTCCTAGAAGGGCTTCACTTTTCTGCCAGTCTCACAAAGGTCTTTTTATAGTTATTTCCTGTGCTGTAGTCCACTTACATTTCCAAGGAATATGTGACAACTGGCTGAGCACAAGAGACCTTATGAATTCATTCATCTCTAACTTCTGATTGAGGGTTAGGATGTTCAGTCTTTTGTGCTAGCATCACAGTCACACCTCACACCCCTCCTGCTCTCATTTCTGTTCGTTTTATTCATTGACTTCTGCAGAAGCTTGTGGTGGTTCACAGCAGCCATCGGTGAGCAGCTCAATTTATAAGAATGAGTAGAAAGAGAAAAGTCCTAAGACAACTTGAAATTGGCTTTGAGAAATAGAAGCAAGGCATCTGTGGAAGGATGTGAGAACTTGGTGTTTTGTTGCTGGTATCTGTGCCACAAACTGGGACATCATTTGGCTACACTGCTCCGACTTCCTACACAGTCCAGTAGTTGAGATGAAAGGTCAAAAACTAAGTTTCCAACCCATCAACCCAACATTGATTGAACAATGATTATGTTATTAAAGGCAATGCACTCTGCTTTTCATTTAGTCTCGCTGTGGGACTAGATATTTTCTGATTCTTGTCCACATCTGTTCTATCCATTTCAATTCTCTGCTCTGAGACCTGCTATGGCTGACCTTTATGGAAACCATCAGTAGACTCCATTGTTCTCAATGGAGAACAATGGGTTCAGTCAATGGGAGGCACTGGCAAGAGGTTGGAGGTGAGAGGAGAGCAAGGTTGGGGTATCATTCTTCCAGTTTCTGCCCTTTGTTGTCACTGCAGCTGGCAGCCTTCCTCTTCCAAAGGTCACATCTCCTAAGTGATGCTGTTCCTATAGCTGTCTCCTCCTGGTTCCAGCAGCTTCTTCAACAGTGGTAACAGTTCTCTCAATATTGATGCTCTACGTCCTGCACTATCCTTTGTAGTTTTCCTAAATTCTGATAACACTTTCATAAACAGTACCTTTATTACATCCTCCTCAAATGACTTACTTTGAATGCACTGTCTTGCTCTTGCCTGAACTCTGACTGATAGAGCTAAAAGTGGGGGCAGGGCAGCTCTTACCTCGAGGGTCAATGATGGCTGAAGTAAGTTCTTTCATGTTAGCATTCCAGAACATGCAGCTAAAGTTTCTGCCAAGCTGTGGCTTTAGGCGCAGAACACTAGTAACCTGGTAGAATCCTTCAGGGGTCCTGGTGTGGCTGGTGTTGGCAGGAACACTGACATTTGACCAGGACACTTCTGCTAGGGGATAGCCTCTGGCCTGGCAAGTGAGTTCCACCTCATCTGTCCCTGTGATCTTGAGGATGCCAGTATCTATTTTCTTGTAGGAAGCTGGACAATAGAAGAAAAAGAAGTCTTCAATTTCTGATTTTTGTAGAGCTCTGTACCCAGTGCCATGTGAAATGAATAAAATTGACACTATTAATACTAACTAATAATATTTTCACTTTTATTCTTGGGTACACTCACACATTGTTGGTGGGACTGCAAATTGGTGCGTACACTCTGGAAAGCAGGGTTTTTTGTTTTTTTGTTTTCCCTCAAAAAACTAGAAATGGAGCCTAGGTTGTGGCTCAGTGTTAGAGTACTTGCCTGGCTTGTGTGAAGCACTGGGTTTGATTCTCAACACAACATATAAGTAAGTAAATAAATAAATAAATATCCATTGACAACTAGAACAAAAACTAGAAATGGAATCACCATTAGACGCAGTTTTCCCACACCTTTGTACATATCCAAAGGATTTCAAATCAGCCTACTACAGTGACACAGCCACATCAATGTTTATTGCAGCACAATTCACAATATCTAAGCTATGGAGCCAACCTACGTGCCCATCAACAGATGAATGGATAAAGAAAATGTGGTAAAAGTACACAATGGAATATTAATCAGCCATAAGAGAGTGACTTTAAGACATTTGCCAATATATGGATGGAACTAAAGATTATCATGCTAAGTAAAATAAGCCAATCCCCCCAATCCAAAGGTCAAATGTTTTCTCTGATATGTGGAAACTAACCCATAATAAGTGTGTGTAGAGAGGTTGGAGAATAGAAGTTCAGTGGATTAGACAAAAGGGAATGAAGAAAAGGGAGGAGGGATGGGAATAGGAAAGACAGTAGAATGAATCAGATATAAGTTTCCTGTGCTCATATATGAATACATGACCACTCTAACTCCACATCATGTACAACCACAATAAATTAATTTTAAAAAATAAAACAACTATGAGTAAATGGCTAAAAGAACAGTAGTGGGAAGAGAGTAGGGGGTGGGGAAAAGGAAAAAGAAGGAGAGATAGATATCTAATTAAAATAAGATATATTCCATGCTTGTATAATTATATCAAAATGGATTCTACTGTCATATATAACCAAAAAAACGAATAAAATAAAAAATAAAGTTTAAATAATAGAAATAAATAAATAAAATAAATTTCTCTGTCTCAGATTTCATATTAGTTTACATATATTGAATGGTTTAATTCTTACTATACAACAAAGAGGCTATTGTTGCTATTTCCAATTTTTTTAAGAGTAACTGAAGATAGAGAGGTTGAGTATCATGCCCCGAGTCATGAGGGTAATAACTGATGGAGCCAATATTTGAATATTGGAAGGTCATGATTTTATCTGAGCAGTTTTCCAAGCTACCATACTCTGTGACTTCATAGGTGCTGTAAATTATCTCACAGCTGGGGCCTGAAGAGAGGCTAGGGGGCAGATAAACAAAATCACTAGATAACTCCATCTCATTTTATTCAGTGCTTTTTTCAAACATCATCAGTAGAAAATTTACTTTCTAATTTGTCCCTTCCTCTATTCTGTTTGAGATTAGCAGAAAACACAAGTACCTAGGTAACGTCTATAGACAAGAGTTGGGTCTATTTATTATGTACTTCTTAATGCACGCGCGCACACACACACACCTGTGCAGTGCGTGCTGAGTGAATTAATCACATATGGTCCCCTAACCTCTAGAGAACTAAGATCTAAAATGGACAAAGGTGATATTGAGAGGGACAGAAAGACATAAGGACAAATTCTTCAACAAATTAGACCATTTCTGAAAATAAACAAATATTAACAACATATAGAGATACTAGGGTATGTGGAAAGTAAACTGTTGATTTTTAGTGAGGGTAAGAAGGAGCCAGCATTGGCTTTCAGTAGGGAGAAAATATTTCAGTACAATCTCTGAAGTAAAAGTAATCTTAAAGTAAAAGCAGTGTGAGGAAACTCCTATTTTTTTTCTTAAATTTCTGGGGATATACATAGGTACAGATGTTGTGGGAAATGATTCACATTACAAATAACAACTGTATGGAAAACATTGTATATGTATGATTTAGGTAATCTTTTCTATGCGCTGAACTTTGTGCCATACTGCAAAAGCGCAGGAATGTTTGCTATCCATACATTTTGACTTTCTGCCCACCTTCCTTATTGTGTATCTTCATGTTATGATGTGCTAATTTGATTTTTTTGTACTCAAAGACACGCACTGAACTGAGTTCTGAACTGTGAAGAACTGTTCATAGCCTGTGGGTCTTAAGCCTCTGTCTTGCAATTCTAATCTCCATGGGGCAAGCATATCCTGCTGAGCCTGCTGTGTGTGTGTGTGTGTGTGTGTGAAAACAAAATCTTACAGCATATAATCCCTATGGCTGGGGAGGCTGAGGCAGGAGGATAGCAAGTTCAAGGCAAAACAAACAAACAAAAACAAACGAAACAAAACACAACAAAAACAAAACCTCTGGCATCTTCCCAACTTCTACCTGTGCTTGGAGCACTTTTTTTTTTTTTTTTTTAATGGTGCTTGGGGTCAAACCCAGAGCCTCTTGCATGCTAGGCAAGAACTCTACCATTGAGCTATACTGCTCCAGCCCTGGGGCAAATGTTCTTATCCATGATGAGTGAATTTAATCTGATCTGCAACTCTAGAGTTGTAAATTAAGATGAGGGAGCAAGAAACAAGAGGTTTCCTATTTTAAGTCACATTCTCCAGTATAAATTATCCCAGAGAAACCCCCAAGGGAGAAGGGAAGGAGGAAATCATGTGCTCATCAAACCAGACATGGTGTTCATTTCCCATTTGGTGACGGATTCTCATGCGTATCACTTACTTAGTCTAGAACTTAGAGAGGAGCTGGGGTTAGTGACTCTAATACCTGGCTGCAGCTCCATAACACAGATGTTATCTCAGTTAAACTATACTCTGAACCTTGGAGGTAAATTAAATTCATATTCTTAGTTTGTAAGTAGAGAAACAGCAGGGGGGCTTGAACACATGTTCCCTGCATTCTGCATTAGAAACACCATTAAAGGACAAGGAATATGTTTTCCTGAGAGATCTAGTAGGACCCAGGACTAGCAGATGAAGAGAATTAGGTTCTGAAACACACTACTAAAGGACTTGACCTAGTTGACCTAGTTAGACTCACCAGTCTCCTTGGAGTCAAATTTTGGCTGATCTCTAGAAATTACACAGTATCTGAAGCATGTTTTAAAGTGTTCACTTTATCTCATGTTATTTATCAACATGTATTTTCTCTTGTTTCTCTTATAATTACTTAATCCTATTATATTGTATTTCTATAAACTCTTGGGTCTTTTGCAGAACGAAGTCAAGAAAATGGATGTCTTAGAGCAGTGTTGTGCCTTGTTGTGTGTGAGGGTCCTTGTTGTGTGTGAGGGTGGCTCGGGACAAGCAGCTCATCTTAATGGCTGAGGTGAGATCACCATTGAGAGGTAATTTCAGAGGCAGACGGGCCAGGAATTAGGAGCTTGGCTGAAGCTTTCATTGAGATATATAAATGATGGGGCAGAAGAAAGAGAGGTTCAGCTAAAAGAATAAGCAAGGTTCGGAGAAAGGACAGAAGACCACATTCTACAGTTTTACAACATCAAAGATGCCTCTACAGCCCCTTTTTTATTTGGGAAGTGGTTGAAGAAGTATTGTATCAGCAACACATGATGGGGAAACTGGATGGCTGGTGATATTCTTCAGAAAAGATGAGTAAATTTTAAAATTTCAGAGATAGAAGTGATCTTAAAATTCTAATTTCTTAATTCCATGTTCTATGAGAAATGCCTTCTTCAGCAACTCTGCTAGGTAACTATCTAGATGAATGTTCTACATGCACTTGAAAATAATGTGTATTCTGCAGTTGTTGGGTATAAATGTTATAATATCAATTAGCTCAAGTTTGCTAATTGTATTGTTTAAATTGACTGTGCTTTCTTTTCTTTGTGTGTGTGTGTGTGTGTGTGTGTGTGTGTATGTGTATTAGGGATTAAAACTAGGGGTGCTGTGCCACTGAGCTACATTCCCAGCCCTTTAAAATTTTTATTTTGAGATAGGGTTTTTTTAAAAATATTTTTATTTTTTAGTTGTAGGTGGACACAATAGCTTTATTTTATTTTTATGTGGTGCTGAGGATCAAACCCAGTGCCTCCCGCGTGCTAGGTGAGCACGCTACCACTGCGCCACAACCCCAGCCCCAAGATAGGGTTTTAATAAATTGCCCAGCTTGGCCTGAATTTGGACTCCTCCTGCTTCAGGCTTTGGGGTAGCTGGGATTACAGGCATGTGGCCACCATGCTCAACTTCTTCTACTGTATTTTCTTGTTTGTTTGTTCTCTCAATTATAATAGAGATGAGTTGAAAGCTCTAACATGATTATAGGTTTGTCTCTCCTTTCAATCTGCCAATTTTTGTTTGACATTTTGATATTAAGTTGATAGATGAATACACATTTAGGATTGTATCTCCTTGTAGGACCTATTCTTTTATCATTATAAAATGCTTTTTAAATTTAATAGTATCTATTTTTCTGAACCTAGTAATCAGCTAGATAGCTAACTTTTGGTTAAATACAGCTTCAAATGGAAGCTCCTCCTTCATCTTTGCCTGGATTAGACAGTCTTGGCTAGGACTAATAAGCAAGTTAAACTTTCCTTGGGAAGATCATCCCTACACCAGTCTCTGTAGCCTCAGCCCATTGGTACTTGTCTGGTTTAGTGTAACAACATATGGTTAGCATAGTAATTGATAACATGGATTTCAGAATCTGAGGGTTTTTTCCCTTCTTTTTTTTTTAGTACCAGAGATTCAACTCAGGGGTGCTTAAACACTGAGCCACATCCCCAGCCCGCTTTATTTTTTTTATCTCTATCAGTTGCTTAGGGTCTCACAAAGTTGCTGAGGCTGGCTTTGAACTTGTGATCCTCCTCTCAGTTTCCATCACATTGATGCAAATGAGATGGAAAAAATGTAGTTTTGCATGTCTTGGTCTTGAGGATCCAGGCAAGTTTCTAGCAATCACTGAAATAAATCTTTTAAAATTGTTTTCAATCTGCCTGTCAAACAGCCTAAGGTTAGAGTTTGCAATTCCCAGAGGCTTTTCCCCTTTGAAAATCAGGACTTTGTATTCTTAACTCCAAATTTCCTTATCACCTTGTTTCCACAAGGGAAAAAAGACACTGAGAGCAGAGATGTAGCTCCATAATAAGTTATGTTAGCAAAGGCTTTTCCTGGGCCTAGAGGCTTAACAGTCTACCTTTTCACTTCTGCCTTGCTTTTCTTCCACTGTTAGTCCTGACCCCTTGGACTTCCTCTTCTTTGAAGCGAAATCATGCTGCCTCTTCCTATACCCTGTACCTATTGAAGTTACACTCTTGTCTATCTTGGGCTTTTTTTAAAAAGAACTTCTAAAACCAGCAAATTCCTTGTGTTGGCTCTTCCCTGTATCCATCACATCTCCACCTCTCCAGGTCTGTTCCTGTGTGGAGTCTTTGGCATTGTACCTCTCCTGGCCTGTGGAGCCTTCTGTACTGTTTGCTTCAGCCAGGCTTCCTGCCATAGATTGCTCCCAGTCATATAGTCGCCGCCTGGCTTTTCAGAAACCAGGGCCCTTTATCATTATCTCTTCTAGATACTCTAGCCATTACACCTTGTATTTCTCCTATCCCTTTGAAATCAACTCTCTCTTCACTATATTTGGGGTGAATTGCTTCACTATATCACATTAAAGAAGTTGATATAAACCTATTTTCAAGGTTTATGCCATGAATTTTGAGGCAAAAGTCTGCTTTTCTGTAGTCCTTTTTCATTTATGGGAATCCTCACTGTGGCCCCAGATCTGTGCTGCTTCCTTTAGAAGTCCCTGATCAGGATACAATTCTTTTGGGTGCTGGTCTTCAACATTTTTTTTTTTGTTGCCTTCTTCCTAAGGAATTATAAAACAGTATGCTACCTCATATATTGATTCTTAGAATTTTTTGTAAGTTTCTATACTAGAAAATTAGAATCTTACAAATATTTATGTTGCATTTTTTAGTAGAACAATTATTTCATTCTTACATATGCATCTAATAGCATCTAAATATTAAAGAAAGTGTCTTTTCTTGCATACCATCATCCACTGAAAAATACAGACAGAAATTGTTTTCTAATGGTCAGAGCTTTATATTGTATTTTTTCTTGAATCTCACTTCTCATTTCAATTTCCCCATAGAAGTTAATTTTTTTTCCCAGTGCTATGATGGAACTCAGAGCCTTAAACATGGTATGCAAGCACTCTACACTGAGCCACACCTCTAGCTCCAGAAATTTATCTTAATGAGACAAATGTTTATGTTTGACAGCTTTTTGATTTATTATCCTTATGCACCTCACAACAAAATATGTATAGCTACTGAAGTTAATATTTTTCTTATAACTATGAGGCTTTAAGTATTCAAAGTTTTCTTCTGCACTGAAATCCAATTTCCATTATCAGCATATTTATTTTATAATGTAAATTGCTATGAATATTGGTAATTATTCAACATAAAAGATAAAAATTTCCTAGAAATGTTTTGCTTGTTTTTCATGTTGTTCATGAATCCGAGGATGCAAATGTCTTAAGGTTAGACTGATGCAATATGGTAGTATACGGCATCCATTCTCTTGCTGATTTTTATTTTCTGTAGCTAGAAGGGCTGTGGGATCTTGTTCAAATGAGTAAATCGATAGGAACTGGGAACAGTTTTGTTCTACCTATGTCATTCTTTTGAATGACATGATTTATGTGGCAAAAATTACTCAGTCTTACTGCTTGTCACTTTATTTGTGCTTCTGTCCATTTTGTTGAAAGCAGAAAATTTGATACCATTTGATTTGCAAAATGATCAGTTAGTCATGATGGATCCATAAGGTGTCATTATTTCTGTTCACTCTTGTTTGGTACTATGAAGGTTTAAACCCTGGGGCAATGGACTACATTAATAATGAGGGAAAAGTGAGCTTTTTATGAAGTGGAAGAAAGCAATAATAAAAAGGAAATGTTTCAGTGGAACCCCAACAGCCTTGCCTGGTGGACACATTCTGAGTTTCATCAATTTGGGGAAAGAGTACTAGGGCAAGATGAGAATCTAGAAACTTATTTCCTAAAACTGATGGTGCTTAAGCATACCTTAGAAAGTTTTTGTGTTCCTCATGTGCTCCAATGTGCACTGCCTTAAGAAACAAATCTGTCCACACTTGAGAAATCCCTGGTCTAGCTGAGGAAGTAGGTGAAATGCCTTGCCAGTAATGAGAGATAGCCCTCAGTCTGAAAGAATGGGATAACCATCCCCCAACTTCTCAAAGACCCTAGACATACCATAAATAGGGATCAATAAACAAGGGTGTGGTGATCAGGGATACAGATACGCTAGCACTTTAGGGGATCCTGAGACTACAGCTTTCTTTTCTCATATGAATTGAATTGAATTTTCCTAGTTCCTCCCTTCTGATGCCAAGATGTAGAAAATGCAATAAAGAGAAGGCAGGTATGTAACTTTCCTCTTGGCTCACTGATGGTTGAAGGGTGAGGAGGTCAAAAAAGATTTGGGTTTTTAAAAAAAAAAAATCTGAGCACTTTCTCTATGCCAGCCACTGTGTCCAGTTCTTTATGTTTATTATGTTTTTGATGTTGACAACAATACTATGTGGTAGGAGCTACTACTATCCTCTCACTGATAAGAAAAACACGGGGTTACAAAAGATGACACAGGTAAAATCAAGGTTCACCCTTGTGCCTAATCCTTCTCTTATATCCTCCTTTTTTCTAGATCATAGTCACACCATTGTTGCCAAGGTCAATAGTATTTAGGGGCCAAAAGGATTTGTAGAAATAAAATGGGGCTAGAATAAGCCAGGAAAACAAGATCTCAAAAGGTGGGAAGGTGCCAAAGATAAACTTTGCCTAATTCACTGTTCTTTCGTGGAATATTCCCAGCTTGGTTACTAAGCTAGTCCAGAGTTTTTTAAACCATAGTTTTCCATCTATAGTTGTGATAAAGTATCAAGTTAGTGAGCAGCAACCAGATAGGTGTTTCCTCTCTCTGCACCAAAAAAAGAATAAATAGAATAAACAGATCAGAGAGTAACATACGGTAGGGCTGAGTGTTGTTTTAAGAATTTTTGTTTTTAAACATCCAGAAGGGCAGATCCTCTGAGGCCTAATGAGTGGGGTGGAGAGGGCTAGGGCTGCCAGCAGTGTAGCTCAGAAGTCTGTCAACAAGCCAATCAACAAGCTGATTCCAATCTTTCATAATTGTTAAAAGTCTTGCTCAATATGACCTTTCCCAGAATAAACAAGACAATGAAGATTCTCTTCCGATTTAGGTTCCTGGCACTTTGCGGATAGAAAGGGCTCCAAACCCAGAGAAATGGGGACAACTATTGGCTTAACCACCCACTCTTGGGCCACCCACTTTATTTCTCTAGACGTTGGTAGCCTCATCTGTGATATAGGACTTGGACCTGAACAGTGTTTTCCAAACTTTAATTTTTTATGACTCAAAGTGAGAAAGAGAGGGAAAGAAACATTTAAGCCATGACCTCACACACACGCACACGCACACACCCCTGAAACAAGAGTTTGATTGTTTTTGTTTTCATAGTGCTGGGGATTGACCCCAGGGGCCTTCTCCAACTAAATTACATCCCTAGCCCTTTTTATTTTATTTTATTATTATTATTATTTTTGAGGCAGGAGCTTGCTAAGTTGCTCAGATTGGCCTCAAACTTGGGATCCTCCTGCCTCAGTCTCCTGAGTCATTGGGATTACAGGCATGTGCCACCTTGCTCAGCCAGAAACAAGAGTTTTTTTGTTTTTTTCTGAAGCAAAATGTTTTATTTTAAAAATATTGTGACCTACTCTTTAAAAATCTATGAATTCTAGAAACTTTATGTCTCTATGTTATACTTCTATTAGGTATCATGAACACCACACAGAGGTAGAGACTCGGTCTTTTTTTTTTTTGTCCCCTTCCCTCCTCTCCCTCTCCTTCGACCAAAGTTCCTCCATTCTTCCCATGCCTATCAGAGAGAACATTCAGCCTTTGTTTTATGGGATTGGCTTACTTTGCTTAGCATGATGTTATCCATTTCCATCCATTTACTTGCAAATGCCATAATTTCATTCTCTTTTAATGCTGAATAACATTCCATTGTGTATAGATACCACAGTCAGAACTAGAGTTTTAAAAACAATACTCCACCCTACTGTATGCTACTCTTTGATCTAATTATTCTATTTATTCTTTTTTTGGTGGGGAGAGAGGAAACACCCATCTGATTGCTACTCATTAACTTGATATTTTATCACAGTTATCATTGGAAAACTATGGTTTAAAAAACTGTGGACCAGAGGAATAAGCTACAAAGAGTAGCTTAGTAACCAAGCTGGGAATGTTCCACGAAAGAACTGTGAATTAGGCAAAGTTCATCTTTGGCACCTTCCCACCTTTTGGAATCTTGTTTTCCTGGCTTATGCTAGCACCATTTTATTTCTATGAATCCTAACCCTATTTATCCTTACTTACCTGTTTTATGTGCAGATGTCAGAAAATATTTCCAAGCAGGTGTTTTCCCCTTACCCCCTCTGAAACAGCTATCTCTTTAAAACCCTTCTATAGTTTTCTGTTATTTGCAGCTAACACAGCTGGAGAGGTGACTCTATGGATTCTAGTCCTTGAAACCACTTACCTTTGACTTCCATGGTCAGGTACTTGTAGTCCCAGGCGAGCCCGCAGATGATCAGGCAGCGGTACTGCCCTGCGTCTCCCACTTGCACTCGGGAGATGTGGAATAATGCCTTCCCCAGGGGCAGCTCCTCCTCCAGCAGAATGGCTCTCTCGCTGGGTGAAGATGTATTATTCTCCACCCTTTGAAAACTGGCTTTTATTGCTTCAGGTTCCATACAACCTTCAGTGTCAAAATCGCACTCAAGGGTCACATTGCTGCCATAGTCTACTGTGTATAGTTTTTTCGGGACTGTCACTGTGAATAAGGCTGAAAGGGAAAGACATCTTACTGTTGCCTGCCTCTACTTGACAGTTCAGTTCAGTTCTTCCCACCCTCATTTTCCAGGAGATACCTGTCGTTATCTGGGCCTTCTCTTAGGCTCCTCTTTCTCCTCTGCCCATTCCAGCAGGGCAAGGGTGGAATTCTTCGTTCATTGCTCTGAGTTGGTGGACATTCCCACCCATGCAGCTGACTGTCCTCCTACTCTTCCCTGGGCACCCCAACACGAGCTTCGGATGGACAGCAATGCTTGCTCATCACAGCATCTCCCACCTAGCACTCTGTGGTCATTCCAGGTCATCCCTCTTGGAAGAACAAAATCTCTCCTTAGGATTCCCCTGTCATCAAAGTCTGAGTCCATGTACTTAATGGCCTTCACACCCTATTATCTTGGCTCATTTTTTCAATCTATATGGATCAATTCATTCCTTTTCCTGCCAAATATTACCTCCTCTAACCAGTGACAGTAATAAGAATTCTTACTTGTAGAGTTCTTAAACAATTCTGCTGACACATTCTCTCATTTAGACTTCCTAGGAAGTGAAGTAAGCAATACTGGTATCCTATTTTTAGAAAATGAAACTGAGGCGCAGAAAAGTTAAACAGCTTGCCCAAGATTGCACAGCCAGGATCAGACCAGATATTTCTTTAAGTCACAAATGCTGTTCAACACCACATCATACAAACCCACTGTGGATGCTATTTTCTATCAATAAAAGGAAAGGGAAAAATGGAACTGATATTTAATGTGTATCTACTATATGCTAAGCACTATTCTCAGCACTTTATGACTATATCATTTAACCCTGAAAACATGACTGTGAAAAACATATTATCATTAAGGTTGCATAGTTAAGGAAACTAGCTCAAAGAAATTGGCTCCTGGAATATAGTTAGTAGGTTAATATTTATAACCAAGACAGTGTTTGACTTCAAAATCTGTAGTTTCACTCAGTGTCTCTCAAAATGTGAAGCACACACCAATAGAAGTATATATGATAATTTTAGATGGGGTAAAATCAAAGCCTAAAGAAAGTTGAATTATTTAGAGAGGAATTTATCCCCTTTCAGAATGTATTTCAATCCCTCAAATACGTGCGATTTATAACTAGACTCCTATGCCTTTAACACTTGCTCTTTTTCCTTTTAATGAAACAGGAAGCTTCCAGGCAGATAAATGTCCTCAGGGTGGAGTTTAACAACATTACTTTATTTTGATTGCATTTATTTTGTTTCTAGCCTACATTTTAGTAGTACAAGCAATACTGAATTTCCAAGTACAATGGAGCATCCTGTCTAGCTAAAAGAACAAACAAACAACAAAACAAAAAAAAACTGAGTTGATTTAAATAATTCTGTGAAAACCAATGATATAAAGAGCAGCCAAACATGGCAAAACTAGTGAAGGCAGTATTAGTATGCATGAAGCATGAGACACTGCCCCGAATTATTCTGCTTCCATCATTAATGAATAGGGATCATTATGATGGAGTAGGGAAAGATCTGGAAGTAGTTGCTAAATCATCACAGATCAGATCAAATTATGTTATATACTTTGTTATGTTATTAGATCAAATTATGTTATAGAGTTTGCTTCATTCATTCCTGAATTTATTCAATCAAATTGAAATCAATCAAATCAAATCATTCACTCAACAAATATTGGGGGCCTCATCTAAGCATTTGCTTTCCAAGAGCCATTTCTGTATAAAATGTGATGTGGGAAGAGCACAGCAGTTAGTGGGTTCAAATTCTGCCTATATCAGTATTAGGAACCTTTTTTTTTAAAAAAAAAAATTTTAGTTGTAGATGGACACAATACCTTTATTTAATTTATTTATTTCTGTGGTGCTGAGGATTGAACCCAGTGCCTCATATATGCTAGGTGAGCACTCTACCACTGAGCCACAACCCCAGACCCAATTAGGAGCCTTTGATTAGAGACCCAACATTTAACTTCCATGAATCTCAGTTTCTTTTTTGTAAGATGAGGTTAGTATTTACTTCTCAATATCATGAGGAAAACTGGACAAGGTGTTACATGTGCAGGGCCTAAGTCTGGTAACTAGTAGGCACTTGGCAAACTTTCATACCATGTTTTAATTCTTGGGAAAGTAGAAATCTATATATGGAATGCATGGCCATTTTTTATTAGTCAAAATTCTTTTTACTAACCAGGATAGTTCATCCCCTGACAAGAGTTCACAACATAGTAACTTTTGGGTTTCTTGCTGCTTGAATAATTCACAGTTGAATTGAATAATTTCTCTTTGGATTCAAGTTTTTCCTCCCATTGAACTGAAAGTCTTTGATGGCAATAACCAAGTTGAGTTTGCTTTTATATCCCCCAATGCTTAACACATGCTAAGTTCCAGATAAGGGCTTGGCAAATAGATGGCAGAAAGAGAGATGAAGAAAGAAAAGATGAATATGACCATATTCTCTTCTCACTAAATTGCACCTTTCCAGAGATGGCATGAATTGGCATTCTTAGTCACCACACAGCACATTTGATAGTTATCTGCACAAATGGGCTTTATAAAAAATGATAGATATGTTTATATTTTGCCTACACTCCCTGTTATAACCACAATTTCTACTATTTCTATAGAGATGTATGGTAACACATGTGCCCACCACTCTTTTGTGCAAGATGGGATCAAGACCAAGGCTATCAGGTGAATGTTTTCATATAAAACAATGCTAATCACATCTGTGCTTGCTGGACCAGGAAGAGAAGACCCTGGGATAATATTCATGAAAAGGGACATTGTGCTTCAGTGTTTCCTGTATGATTCAACTTTGTAGAATCCACTGCATACTTGTGACAAGGTTTCACATAATGGGATCACAGTTTCCATATGGGGCCTATTAAGGGTAGATCCCTTTATGACGGGGATCATCTCTACATACTTAATTCCCTTACAACTAAGACACTCTGCCTTAAGAATCATATTTAATTATCAAAGATGTATTAACTATCTTCTGTTTGTTAGGTTCAGAAATTTTCTGCTACTTTCACTCTTCTCATAGTACTTCCTTCTCTTATACTACATGTTAAAACAGAAACATGGAAGGAGATGGAGTGTGCAGGGAAAGTTAGTTGCTGTGTCTTAGTAACAAGAAGGATTAGATTTGGTTGTCAATTCTATTGACTCTATTTAGCAAATTTATTTACCACACGATGCTTTCTTTGTAAGAGCAAAGGAACATCTGTAACTTCCTCTGGAATTCCCCTTAGAATACAGCAGAAATCCCCTCTTTACTGCCTAAGCCCTAGATAAATGTGTTTTCTTCTTGTTTTTCTCCTCTGCCTTGTACAGGGTATGTTAAGGGTTGTAGACATAAAGTATGCTACCTTTCAAACAGGTGATATTTTTTGGCTAGTATTCACAAGAGAAAAGAGTAATGAATGAATACAAATCATGTATATGAGTAACTTGGAATAACTGAGGTTAATTGTTATTTGGTAAAACTTTGCCTTGAAGCTTCTAAGATATGCAAAGCTTTGGGCTTGATTGCCTCCTATGAAAGGAGAGGATTAGGAAATGCAACACACTTGAAAT
The DNA here is from genome assembly GCA_004024805.1 of Geosciurus inauris. Taxonomy (NCBI): domain Eukaryota; kingdom Metazoa; phylum Chordata; class Mammalia; order Rodentia; family Sciuridae; genus Geosciurus; species Geosciurus inauris. Next base: position 178,326 of record PVHX01001668.1, read on the forward strand.
CCTGGAACATTCCTATTGCATAGGAAATAAAAACAATTTTACAAACAATTCTGTGAAGAGACTTTTCTAAGCTAGGCTGCACATCAGAATCACCTACACAGAGGGCTTCAACCTCAGCTGACATTGGAATCACTGAGAAGCTGTCTTGGTCTGTTCAGTATTTCTTTAACAAAATACCTAAGGCCGTGCCTTTTAAAGAGGCTCATGGTTCTGGTGACCTGAGAGTCCAAGCAGCTTGGCACCAGCATCCTGGCAAGGGCCTCTTGGCTCTATCACAAAGTGGAAGAGAAGCAGAAAGGGAACTGGCCACATGCACAAGAAGCCCAGTACTCATGCATAGTGCTCAGGGTGGCTTCCCATTCTGGGACACAGTCTTGGCACATTCATGAGGGCAGAGCCCCCAGGACTTAATTAACTTCTACTAGGTCCCACCTCTTAAAGGTTCTACAATCTTAACACCGCCACACGAAGGACCAAACCTCCTGGACATGAGTCTGTGGGGGTAAACTATATCCAAACCATAGTAGAGGCTTCTAAAGAATACTAATGCCCAGACCCCACTTTGGCTCCTTTAAAATTAAATTATTTCAGGGGTAGGACCAGCATTAATTTTTTAAGAACAATTTTCCTGGGAGTTTCTAATGTGCAGACAATACTGAATAGCATTAGACTAATATAATACATGTACTTGCAAACTCTTGTTACCATCTTTCCAAAGTATTGTCCTCAGCTTTAGCTGGAAACTAGTTAGAATTGGAGGATCTCAGGTTTTCCCCAGATATAGAGAATCAGGATCTGCATTTTAACAAGATTTTGGTGATTCATATGCACTGTAATATTGAGAAGCAGCATTATAAAACTTTCTGCATTTGCACTGTTACTACTAGGAATTGGAGTAAAAATCAACATTTTTTTAAACACTTAGAATGAGCCAGATGCTGAGCTAACCCTAATGTCATCATCTCATTTGATCCTCCCAACTATTCTGCAAAATAGGAGTTACTATCCATATTTTAAAGATGAGGAAACTGAGGCTTCAAGCAGTAGCACACTGTCAAAGAATGATGGCCATGTAATTTGAATTCAAAATCATTTGTGTGTCCTCAATGCACATTCATTTCCGTACTCCTAATGACTCTATAGATATGACTATATTTCCACTGGCATGTGTATGTTACACTCATGAATGAGATAAATCTACTTTTTAGCTTTATGTTAAAGAAAAGAGATTGTTTTCATTTCATGTCCCACACAGTTACTAAATTAAGCTAGTTGAACTTCTGAAGTTATGAAAATGAGAAAATTGTGAAGTTTCCACAAGTGCAAAATTTAGCAGGCAACACAAGTTTTCTCATTCATTTGGGGCTCTTTAAATAAAAGAAGTGGCAAAGGACTTAGTGAAAGCATAAAAAATTCATATGTGCAAGTCTCTTAGCCAACTAACTTGGATAATGCTGTCGTCTTTTTGAAAATTCTGGAGGCAACTTTGCATTTTATTTGCAACCAAGCATCAATGAGAGTCAGTACCTGTCCCATCTTCAGGAAACACAAAACAAATCATTTGCATTATTACCCAAAATAGTTTTTTTTTCCTCCCAAGATAGCTTCCTCTTTAAGCTAATTATATATTATATATTTTCAATTTAACATCAGAAGCCTAATTTTTTTTTTTCAGACTTCCCATATGATGCACTTGGAAGATAACAGGGGGCTGGAGGGCTGCTTTACACAGTTATATTCTTCATAAAATTCTACAGTTTCTGGTTTAGGACAAAATCCTGCTCTGTGTACCTGACCCATGCTCTGTTCTGTGTATGAGCACTGTATGGAGACACAGTAATTCTGTTCTTTTAGAAATCCTCTCGCCAACCTGAGTCTTCTCTTTTGTATTTCTCAGCAGTCAGTAGAAGTGGAAGACAGTCCAAGTAGAACAGCCTAGGGTCTGGTCTCTGCCCCAGAGCAACCTCAGTTACCCATGATCATGAATACTTCTGGTTTTCACCCACCTCTGGAGGATGAAGAGAGGGAAACATCAATGAGAGAAGGATGACTAGGCTTTCTTCCCTCCAAGACATGATAAAGTATAAAAATAAATATTGCCCTTTAATTATTTCTGGGATACAAAATATTCTTGGGTTTTGCAACAAATGTATAAGAATAAAAAATCAACTATAAAGCTACAATAAAGGTGCTACTGGAAAAAGGCTAAGCATAAATCAGTGGAGCAGAATAAATATTAGAAGTAGATCCACATGGTGCAACCATTATGGAAAGCAGTATGGAGATTCCTCAGAAAACTTGGAATAGAACCACTATTGGACCCAGCTATCCCACTTCTCAGTTTATACCCAAAGGACTTAAAATCAGCATATTACAGTGATGCAGCCACATCAATGTTTATAGCAGCTCAATTCACAATAGCTAAACTATGGAACCAACCTAGATGGCTTTCAACAGAGGAACAGATAAAGAAAATGTGGTATATATACACAATGGAATATTATTCAGCCTTAAAGAAGAATGAAGTTACGGCATTTGCTGGTAAATGGATGGAGCTGGAGAATATCGTGCTAAGCGAAATAAGCCAATCCCCCCAAATTAAAAGCCCAATGTTTTCTTTGATATGCGGATGCCAATGAACAATGGGGGCAAGGCTAGGGAAGAATAGAGTTACTTTAGGTAGAGGAGAGGGAAGGGAGGGGAGAAGGTATGGGGTTTAGGAAGGATAGTAGAATGAATCAGACATTATTACCCTATGTAAATACATAACTTTATGATTGGTGTGATTCTACATCATGTACAACCGGGAGAATGAGAAATTATACTCTATTATATATGATATATCAAAGTGCATTCTATTGTCATGTATAACTAACTAAAGCAAATAAAAAATTTTTTAAAAAATGAAGTAGACCCTCACAAATATAACCAAGTGATTTTTGACAAATATTTAATGGCACATCTATGGAGAAAGAATAGACTTTTCAACAAAGGCTGGAGCTACTGGATGTTTATATGAAAAAAATGAACAAGTCTCAACTTATACCTCACCCCCTATACAAACACTAACTCAAAATAAATTATAAGCTTGAATGTAAAATGTCTAAACATAAAATGTTTAGAATGAAAGCTTTTGGATCCTGGGCTAGCCAGAGTACTTACATATGACACCAAAAGCATGAAACATAAAGGAAAAAATTAATAAATTTGAGTCCATTGAAATTAAAATCTTTGCAAAGACCCTGTAAAAGAATGAAAAGAAAAGCCACAGACTGTGAGAAAGTATTTACAAAGTACATATCTGATAAAGGACTTATATCTAGAATATTTAGAGAACTTTCAAAACTTTTCCTGAAAATAAACAACCCAAATAAAAATTGTCCAATGATTTGAACACACACTCTACCAAAGAAAATACATGGATTGCCAATAAGCACATGGAATTGTGCCTTACATTATTGGTTACTAGAAAAAGGCAAATTAAAACAATGAGATATTTCAACACACCTATTAGAATGATGTAAAATAAGAAAACAATGTAAGTACTAAATGTTAGTGAGGATGAGGAGGAATGGAAACTCTCATGTACTGCTGATGGAAGTCCAAAAATTAACCTATGGAAAGGTTTAATAATTTCCTATAAATTAAATTATAATTACCATACGACCTAACAATCCCACTCCTAGTTGTTTATCCAAATGATCTGAAAATGTATGTTCACACAGAAATGTAGATGCAAGTGTTTATAGCAACTTTATTTAAAATAATCCAAAATGGGAAACAACCCAAATGTCCCTCAATTAGAAATGGATTAACAAAATATGGTACATATATACAACAGAATATTACTAACAAAAATAAATGAACTATTGATACATACAATGATACAAATGAATCTCACATGCATTCTGCTAAGTGAAGGAAGCCAGATAAAAATCTAATATACAATACACACTGTACACATGTATGGAAATATCACAGCAAATTCCATAAATTTGTATAATTAATCGGTATTAATAATAAAAATATAATGATTTAAAAGAATGCCAAATGAATGATCCCATTTCTATGACATTCTAGAAAGATTAAAAATGTAAGGACAAAGAATAGATAGATGGTTCCTGGCTTTAAGAGTTGGGAGATGGCAATCAGATATATAAAGCAAGTACTAAAGGACCTAAGGGGAGAGAGACAGACTTTAATACAACAACAGTTGGGGACTTTAACACCCCACTTTCAGTAATAGAGAGATCCTCCAAACAGAAAATCAACAAAAAAAATGGCAGAGTTAAATGGCACCCTACACCAAATGGATCTAACAGACATCTGCAGAATTGTTAGCTAGGTGTAGTGGTGCTTGCCTGTAATCCGAGAAATTTAGGAGGCTGAGGCAGGGAGATCACAAGTTCAAGGACAGCCTCAGGAACTGATGCCTTAAGCAACTTAGTTGGACCCTATCTCAAAACAAAAAAATGAAAAGGGCTAGGGTAGCTCAGTGGTAAAGTGCCCTTGGGTTGAAACTTCAGTTCAAAAGAAAAACAACAAACAAATAAACAAACAAAAAAGGAAACTAGAAATAATATCCTTGATGAATATAGATACTAAAGCCCTCAACAAAATACTAGCAAACTAAATTTAAGAGCACATTAAAAATATGATTCACTGTGATCAAGTGGGTTTCATCCCAGGGATGCAAGAATGATAGAATATATGCAAATCAATAAACATGAACACCATATCAATGGAATAAAGGACAGATGGACTTCCCAAATTATAGAGAAATACATTCAATAAAATCCAACATCCCCTTCATGATAAAAACTCTGAACAAATTGGGCATAGAAGAAACATGCCTCAAAATAATAAGGCAATTTATAATAAGTCAACAGCTAATTATATTGAACAGGAGATAAGCTGAAATCTTTTAACATCTGGAACAAGACAAAGATGATCACTTCCACCACTTTTGTTCAACATAGTGCTAGAAGTCCTAGGCAGAACAATAAAGCAAGAGTAAGAAATACGAGACATCCAAATTGGAAAAGAAGTCAAATCTTCACTGTTTGTACATAGAAAACCCATAGAACTCCACCCCAAAATGATTAGAAGCAAGAAACAGATTCAACACAGTTATAGGATACAAAATCAACATACAGAAATCAGTATAGTTATATGCCAAGATTTAATTATCTGAGATAGAAATCAAGAATGCAATCCCATTTACCAAATAGCTACAAAAAAATCCCTAGGAATAAATTTAACCAAAGAGGTAAAATATCTTTTCAATGAAAATTGTAAAACATTCATGAAAAAAATTGAAGATATGCAGAAAAGGGGGAAAGACATCCCATGTTAATAGAAGATTTGATATTGCTAAACCACAATTTGATGTTGCATCCCTGGGATGAAACCCACTTGATCACAGTGAATCATATTTTTAATGTGCTCTTAAATTTAGTTTGCTAGTATTTTGTTGAGGGTGTTAGTATCTATATTCATCAAGGATATTGATTTGTAGTTTCCAATTTTGTTTGTTTATTTGTTTGTTGTTTTTCTTTTGAACTGAGGTTTCAACCCAATTTGTAAATTACCCAAAGCAATTTACAGATTCAGTGCAATTCCTATCAAAATACCAATAGCATTCTTTATGCAACAAGAAAAAGATAATTCTAAAATGTACATGGAGCCACAGAAATATCCCTAATAACTGAAGTAATTTTTAACAAAAAGAATGAAGCAGGAGACATTACACTACCTGACTTCAAATCTATTACAGATGTGTAGTAATATAAACAGCATAGAATTGGCAGGAAAACAGACACACAGACCAATGGAACTGAATAGAATGCCTAGAAGTAAATTCATTATCTACAGCCAACTGATTTTTTTTTTTTCACCAAGGTGGTAAGTCTTCAATAAATGTTGTTGGGAGAATTGAGTATCTGATTTTATACTGAAGAATGAAACAGTTCCTATCTCTAATCAGTCACAAAGATCATCTCATGATAGATTGAAGACAAATGTAAGACCTTAAACTATGAAACTACTAGAAGAAAACAGGGGAAATGCTTTAGGACCTTGGACTGGGTAAGGATTTTTTGGACAAGACCCTCAAAACACAGGAAATGAGAGCAAAAATAGTTGAATGGGATTACATAAAACTAAAAAGCTTCTGCACAGCAAAGGAAACTCTTAACAAAGTGCAGATGCAACCTATATAATGGGGAAAATGTCTGCAATGTATATAACTGACAAGGGGTTTATATGAAGATTATATAAGGAACTCCAAAAACTCAATAGCAAAAATCAAATAACCCAATTTTTAAAATGGACAGTAGATCTAAATAGACATTCCTCAAAAGAAGACATACAAATGGCCAACAAATACATGAAAAATGATTCAACATCACTAATCATTGGAGAAATGCAAATTAAAACCACAGTGAGGTATGACTATACCTCAACCAGTAAGAATGGCTAGTGTAACAAGTGCTGACAGGGATGTGGAAAAAGGGGAACTCTTGTACACTATTGGTGGGAATGTAAATTAGCATAGCCATTATGGAAAACAGTATGGAGTTTGCATAAAAAATTAAAAATAGAATAATCATATGATCCAGCAGTTCCTCTATGGGTGTATAATCCAAAAGAAATGAAATCAGTGTGTCAAACAAAAATGGTCTTCCATGTTCACTGCAGTACTATTTACAGTAGCCAAGAAATGTAAACAACCTAAGTGTCCGTCAAATGATGAATGGATAAAGAAAATGTGGTATTCATGCATGACAGAACACTATTCAGCCATAAAAAATGAAATCCTGACATTTTCAACAACATGGATGGAACTGGAGATCATTATGATAAGTGAAATAAAGCAGGCACAGAAAGACAAATGTCACATAACTCATATGTGGAATTTAAAAAAGTTGATTTCAAAGAAGTTGAGAGCAGAATGGTGGTTACCAAAGGCCAAGAATAGTTGGGCAGGTGGAGGGATTATGAAAAGTTGATCAATGGATCTAAGACTCAGATAGGAGTCACTGGGGTATTATTGCATGTATGGTGACTATACGTGTACTATACATTTCAAAAAGCTAGAAGAAAGGACTTTGAAAGTTTTCACCACTAAGAAATAATAAATGTTTGATGAAATAAATATGGTTAGCCTGATTTTTTAAACATTATATGATGTATACATGTATCAAACATTACAAGGTATCTCATTAATATGTACATCTTATATGTTTTTATGTATCAGTAAAAATTTTTTAAAAATTTAATATAAAATTTAGAGGAGGATGTCTCATTTGGCAAATGATGGAACTGTTCTGGATCTTGATTGTGATGGGAGTTTATATGACTACACACATTTGTCAAAATTCATAGATGAATTTTATGTATGTAAGCTTAAATATTAAAAATATGAAAATATATTCCTAATATTTTACTTCAAACTTTATAGGTAATTTAGTAGAACATGTTCAGAGCATACAAATAAGAAAAGAGTTAATGATTAATTGTTTACTGGAATCCTATTTTAGTCAACTTTTGTCACTGTCTTGGGAGGCACACTTTTTTTTCAAGCATTAATCTAGGAAAAAATTTAAATTAGTGCAGTGTCCATCACTAAGGAATTGGTTAAGTGAAGTACAACATGTTTAATAAAATATATAGAGCCACTTAAAAATTAGGGGTACATATACTTGCTGATTTGAAAACTATAAAGAACATACACTTACTGAATACTTACTAAGATTTCATGGGCTTAGTAATTTCATGGAAAAAAGGGGCAAAAAGGATAGTGTTATGGGGTGTGTTTGAATAGATTCATCAAGACTTGGGCAGCTAAAGAAATTCTGGGGAGTTGGCAAAGATCCACTTCTTGATAAGGGTGATACTTACAAAAGGGTTCAGTAACATTAAGCTTTACATTTGTTTCATGTGGTTTTCTGCATCTCTAGTATAGTTTACCACAGAAAGGCTTTAAAAAGAAAACTTATAAAAAACTAATTAAGTAAAATGTAGATCTGTGAACCCACCACCCACCCAAAGAACTGGAACATAACTAATAATACACATCTACTACCTCCACCAGAGGTAATTGACATCTGCATATTGGTTTTTTTTTGATACTGGAGATTGAACTCAGGGGTACTCGACCACTGAGCCACATCCCCAACCCTATTTTGTGTTTTATGTAGAGACAGGGTCTCACTGAGTTGTTTAGCTCCTCGCCATTGCTGAGGCTGGCTTTGAACTCTCCATTCTCCTGTCTCAGCCTCCCTAAGTGCTGGGATTACAGGCTTGCGCCATCGCACCCAGCTGTCATCTGCATATTGTGTTTTTCAATCTCTTGCATACTTTTTTGGCTTTGGCTTATATATATATAAGTGTGCTCAAGTAATATATTATTTATAAAATGGACATTGTGCTATATACCATATTTCTAGGCTTGACTCTTTTTAAGTTCAACATTACATAATTCACATATATAGATGTAATGGCATGTTTTTGAAATTAATTTATTTGCACACAGTATAATATTTTATTCTAATCATATTCCACAATTTCTCTATCCACTCTCCAGAACACTTGGGTCACTTTTTTATTTTTTTTGAAATGACTAAATGCTGTTATAAGCATTGTTTTTAAAATTTAAAAATAGAAATGTATGCAGAGAGGGGACTAAGGCATCATATTGACACAATTCAAATTTTTTTTTAATTTTTTTTTTTTAGTTGTCAATGGACCTTTATTTTATTTATTTATTGTTATGTGGTACTGAGAATTGAACCCAGGGCCTCACACATGCCAGGCAAGTGCTCTACCACTGAGTCACAACCCCAGCCCCACAATGCAAATACTTTTTGAATATTTCCTTTTCAATGAAGAGTGCAGGCGGAGGGTTGCACAAGGAACAGAGGAGCAATAGGGTCTTTAGTCTGGCCACTGATGGCCTGACTCTCCCAGGAACTGGATGTGGTAGCCTGACTGTTCTCATAGGTTCATAAAGATTTCTTTTATTTATAAAATTATATTTTTATTATATAAATAATTCCTAAACATAATTTTTTTTGCTTCAAAGGTTTTAAAATGAGTAAACTTAATGGATAAAATTGTCCTTTCTATAGCATCCCAGACCTTTTTTCCCTTACCAGAAGTAAACACTCAGAGTTTTTGATTTCTAGGTGTTTTGTTTATCTTTCTCCTTCTTTGAAGTGCACTCTTTAGAGATATGTGAAATGACAAGATTTTAAACCAACCCACAAGGAAAGAGCATTCTAATTTAGGTATTTAATATTTGAACTGAAATTCTCTGCAATGTGGAAAGCAGAGAAAAATTCTGAGTTTGTGGAAAAGCAAAAAAATAATGTTTTTACTTTCTTTTTGGTTAATTTGTCAATTATCACCATATGTTTTTATTTTTTGAAATGTTCTGAATAAACTTTCAATAGATATCTATATTCAGATCTATGTACAAAACCCATTCCCAACTTGGAAGATTTATGGATTGTCTTCCATATTTGCCTACACCATTGTTGGAGCCCAGTAAAGTAGAAAGGACAATAAGCTTCTTGAAATCTTTCATGTGCCACCTAGCCATGTAATTTTAAGTAAATTAAATAACTTTCTCAAGTCCATTTCTCCACCTGCCCAATGGTTATCACAAAGATGAAATGACATATAACATTGGCAAATTGCCTAGCATAGTGTCAGGTATTTAGTTTATCTCCTCAGTAAATACAAACTCTATTCCCTATGCCCTTTAGTATACCTAATGGAGAGCTAGTGCCTTCTCGTTGCCTTGTGCTGTTTACCTTAAAAAGAAAAATCCTTTCTCTATAGAAAGATCCAGTGATGGATTAAAAAAAAAAAAAACGCCTAGCTCTTTTTTTTCCTAGGAGAAAAGATCAAAACAAAAACAAAAACACAGCCGGGCGTGGTGGCGCAAGCCTGTAATCCCAGCACTTAGGGAGGCTGAGACAGGAGGATTGTGAGTTCAAAGCCAGCCTCAGCAACGGCGAGGTGCTAAGCAACTCAGTGAGACCCTGTCTCTACATAAAACACAAAATAGGGCTGGGGATGTGGCTCAGTGGTCGAGTGTCCCTGAGTTTAATCTCCAGTACCAAAAAAAACCCAAAAGACAAAAAACAAAAAACACCATCAGGCATTTAAACTACAAACCCCCAGAGATTGCACAGTTCCCAAGGTTTCCCCTGAAGCACTCAGTCCTGTCAGGGGACAGGGAACTCCAGTTTCAGACCCTTCTTTTGAATTTTGGTCTCCTTAATTACTTTATGAAAACTTGAAGCTTTTTAGCACAAAGGGGTGATTGCACCTTTTGCATGTCTCTAAAATCCCAACCTTGCAAAGGAAACATAAAGTGCTTCTTTAGCTGGTGCTGCTGGCACAAAGTAGGAGGAGGTAGAATATTTGGGTCTTCCTTTCAGGAGGGTGCCAAATCTATGTCTCTAGTGTCAGACAAGGCTGGGCAGCCCAAGTAGGGGAGTGGAACATAGCTGGGAAAAGAACCATCTGGGGCCACCTGGACCAGGAAAGAAAGCTCTTCAAAATGTTATCAAGTGTCAAAGGATTTTTTGTCAACCAAGAGCAGAATGTTAGGTGATTTCCATGGGTTAGGACTGCTATCACTGAGGACTTTATCCCCCTTTTCCACCTCTTTCTTCGTCTCTTCCCTCCTGGCATTTGCCTAAAATAATGCATTCCTGGTCCTTACTGCACACTCTATGGGTCTGAAGTCTGTTTGCCAGGAAAACAACCAATTCTTAAATGGCCTCTTTCCGCTCACCCACATCCTTCAGTAGATGACCCATCTTCAAGTCCAAAGGCAGAGGCTATAGATGCATTGTTCACTGGGGCTTTAGGAAGACTCTGAGTTTTCAATTCAAGTAGTTCACATTAAGATAAGAATGACCAATGGCTGCTACTGTTTCATTTTAAAAGAGGAACTCATATGAACCTATAATAATAGGTAGAATGTCTGCAACAGACTCTATACTAATAAAGTCCTCTAGGTGTTCTGCACATTGTCTACTTACTCTCCCTGCCAGAAGGGAAGGGGAAAGAAAGCCTCCTGGCATTTCACCTTTGAAGAAACCCAATCACTGCCCTCTTGTATCAGTTCATATGCAATTGGTCTGGGTGGTCCTGCCTTCTTGTCATTACTCTTACTGGATAGTGGGGGTGGATGGATTAATATCCTCAGTCCTTATTTCCATAAGACAGGGACATTGGAATACACAAGCCACCCGGAACACCGTTCTTTTGCTTGAAACAGCCAGTAGTCACACTTCCTTTCAAAGGAACCCCTCAGCCTGAGGACCACATGCTCATTATTGGCCAGAATGGGGGCCACTACCTGCTCCCCTCCAGGACCCCTCCCTCTCCTTGTCTTTTCTTACCTGCTGCCTGATGAAGCTGCGATCCTAGGCTCACCACTAGCAGGAGGAGGAACATGTTCTGTATTTGATCTGAAATAGACAATTGGAAGTTTCAGAGCCTAACACAGCCTTTCTGGGTCTCATGATTTGGTGAGAATATTCTCCCAAGAATAGGGTAATGACTTATAAACAAATATTTTGGGGGAAGGCATAAATGGCAGAGGAGCGGAGATGGGATGAGAAGTTTTAGTTTGAATGCCTGGAGGATAGGGATGTAGCATAAAAGAAAGTGAGACATTCTTTCTCAGTCCAAAGGAGCAGCTGTTCTTCCTTTTCTAATGGCTTTTTTTCTGAAGATGAACCAGTTCTCATGAATTGCCCACACTGGTGATTATTTGCACCTCTTTGTGTCTGCCACGAAACTTTACATGGTTGTTTTCCCCCCACAGCAGGCCCTCAAATACCAGATGTGTTTGCCAAATGGATAATGCACATTATCTTCTCTAGCTGGATTGAAAATCAGGGAATCTGACACTTGAGAATAGGGTTTAGTAGAACAGAGCTGGGTTCTCAGTAAATACTTGCTAATTGACTGAGTAGCATAGTCAAGCTCTCCTGAGTGCTGCATTCCATGTGTCTACCATGTGACTTACTCTTACCAAGAGGTTTAAATGGGGAAGACAGAGAATAGACTCTGATGAGGGTTGCCCCATCTTGGTCTTGCTCTACTTCCTGAGCTTCCACCTTTGATTCCAGGCTTTTTCTATCCAAAGAATGGCCTTGGTTGAAGGGAAAAGGGGCAGGGTACACCACTGTCTGCTATTTTGTCCTCAAAAGGACTTTCAAACTTTTATTAGCAAAGGGACCATTTCTCAAGGAAAATCTGTTGGAGCCATTCATCTGAGGTAATAATGGCAGAGATACTCCGAATGTGATGGAAAGTCAGTTGAGCATTTAGACAAGGAGAATTTATATTTATATTTATAAGGCCTCATTTATATTTCTAAAAGAGGCCTCAGCTTTGGCTAGATAATAGACTTGTTGGGAGGGGAGGCAGTTGGCAATATTAGAAGCAGGAAGATCAGTTAAGAATGTCTTTGGAGAAATGGTGATAGCTTGGGTTAGGGTGGTGGGGCTAGAGGAGGTGAGAAATGGTCTGTTGAGGCATTTATGCATTTTTCTTTGTCTTTTAAATTTATTTTAAAAATTTCAACAACTTTATGGAAGTATAGCTGACATACAAAAGAAAGCAATCTCTTAAAAAATAATCTCTCTGTGTGTGCATATGTATTTAAAACAGATTTTTTAAAGTGTACAATATAATTCAGTGGTTTTTAGTATATACACAGAGTTGTGCAACCAATACCACTATCTACTTTTGGAACATTTCAGCTACCCCCAAAAGGAGCCATACTACTAAAATGAACTCATTTCCCTGTCTCTCTCTCCATAGCCTCTGACTACTATTAATCTGCTTTCTGTTTCTATAAATTGCTTATACTGGTAAATTCATATAAATGGAAGCACAATGCATGGCCTTCTGTAGCTGGCTTCCTTTACTGAGCATAATGTTGTCAAAGTTTATCTGTGTTGTAACACATCAATACTTCTTTCCTTTTCTATGATTGAATAATATTCAATTATATAATATAGTGCATTTTGTGTATCCATTCATCTGTTGATTGATATTTGAATTTTTCCCACTTGTTGACTATTTTGAATAATGCTTCTATGAATATTTGTGTACAAGTTTTTGTGTATATATGCTTCCAATTCTCATGGATATATATAACTATATATATATATACATTATATATAATTGCTGGCTCAAATGGTAACTCTGTGTTTAAGTCTTTGAGGAACTGCCAAACTCTATCAAACATGATTTGGAAATATATTCTCCCATTTTGTACATTTTCTTCGAATCTTTTTGATAGCATTCTTCTGAGCATAAATGTTTTAATTTAATTTAAATTTAACTTTGAAGCAGAAATAAATTTAATTTTGATGAAGTCCAGATTATCTACTTTTTTAAAAAATTGTTTGTGGTTTTGGTGTCATATCAAGGAAACCATTGCCTGATCTGAGGTTTCAAAGATTTACATCTATGTTTTCTCCTATGAAATAAATATGTTCTAGCTCTTATACTTAGGTCTCTGATTCATTTTGAATTAATTTTTGCATATGATATGAGGTAATGCTCCACATTCTTTAGCACATAGACATCCAGTTGTCCCTAAATAATTTATTGAAACAACTATACTTTCTCTATTGAATTGGCTTGGCACTCTTGCAAAAAATTGCTTGACTAGAGATGTGTGGGTTTATTTCTGGTCCTCCAATTCTATTTCATTTTCACATAGTAGTGATTGCAATAGCTTTGTGGTAAGTTTTGAAATCAGAAAGTATGAGTCCTTCAACTTCGTTCTTCTTTTTCAAACACCCACCTCCCCCATTCTGGCTCCCTTGAATTTCTGTATGAGTTTGAGAATGGGCTTGTTTATTTCTGGGGAAAAAAGTTGAAAATTTGATAGGAATTGTATTGAATCTGTAGATCTGTCACAGGAGAAGAGATGTCTCTGGAGAAGAGTCCAAGGAGTTCCCAGAGGAGAGGGGGAACTCAACTCAGGACTGGCAGGGTTCTTGGCAAACATGATAGAAAAGAATTTCAGCACGAGCCATAACATACAAAGGTATAGACAGAAGTTTATTTAGGAAGAAGATACACATTCAAGAGAGAATGCAGGCTGTCTCGAGAGCAAGATGAAACTCTGACTTGGGCTAGGGGTCCGATATTTACAGAAGGGCCATATCAGGGGCTAAACTGGAGGTGGATCCAGGGCGGAGCTGCACAATTTGGTGCCAGTTTTCCCTGCCTTTGCCTATTTCCCTCATTTTACAGGGCATAGGCCAAGGGCGTGTTGCTCAAGATTTACAACTGTTCTTTCTACATCTCAATGGCTTATGGATGTTTCCTTTAAGTTCAGTATTTTCTCTTTATTTTAAATTGCTATTTCAGATCCATTTGTGGAATATAGCCATCTTAATAGTATTAAGTCTTCTAAGCTATGAAGATAGCATTTCCATTTACTTAGATATTCTATATTTTAAAAGAAAACCTGAAGAGAATTGCCCACAGTTTGGATATGTAATTTGAGAAAAATAAAGAAATACAGGAAAATTTCTAAGTTTTGGGCTTGAGTAGTTAAAGAAGTGGAGGTGCTATTTATGCAAATGGAGAAGCCTGAAGGAAAAGCAGGTTAAGGAGAAGAAACTACAAGTTGTGTTTGTATGATTTGAATGCCGTTTAGACTGGCAAGTGGAGGTGTTTAGGAGGCAGTTGGATAACAAGTTCAAAGCTTGAGGAAGAGATATTAACTTAAGAGTCATCAACATGTAAGTGTCATTTAAATCCAAAAACTGCATGGCATTGCCTATGGAGAGATGAGGAAGAGAAAGTGGCCTGACATGTGGGACATTCCAACATTCATTGATCTTGGGGAAGAGAGAGCACCAGCAAAGAAGACTGAGAAGAAGGGTAACATGGCAAATGACAGGTGTATTAACCATATCCTTCATTCTCTGTATCCTAATGCTTTTATTTCCCGAAGCCTTGCTGACCCTGAAAGTGTTGCTCTTCCCTAGGTTAGCAGTTCCAAGAGGTAGGAAACAATGGGCCCATGAACACACCTCTCAAATGCAAACCAACCAACCAAGAGCTCATACCCTCAACCATTTCTTTTATTAGGCCCTTCCACATTTCCAGTCACCAATCATCTGTCCTAATCACCCCAGGGCCAGAAAACTAGAGACAGCTCCTATGGCCTAGAGCCTGCAGAAATTATTCATATTAGCCAATCCTAAATTTGCTTTCCTTGCCTCACCTGTTCCTTCCTATGGAAACCACAGTAAGGTGCCTGCCCACGTGTCCCACTTCCCTCCCTCTGCCCAATGACTGACCTTGATGCTTCCCTATGTAGCCCCTGCGCTTGCATCCTTTTCTCTTGGGATGTTGAGTATAACAAACTATCTTTCCAATGGTTGAGGCTTGGCCACATGGGATATAAATTCCTTAAATAACAAAATGCTTAAATTGCTT
Source organism: Geosciurus inauris (assembly GCA_004024805.1). Lineage (NCBI taxonomy): Eukaryota > Metazoa > Chordata > Mammalia > Rodentia > Sciuridae > Geosciurus > Geosciurus inauris. The sequence continues at coordinate 193,827 of PVHX01001668.1, forward strand.
TTCAGGAAAAGCCTTCAAAATCCACTCAAGGATGATTTGAAATCAGCTGTTCACGAATGGACATGTGAAGAAGCAGCTAGCTCCTCTGGTCAATGAATTTTTGACATTAAAAGCTCCAAATTCCCTGAACAGCACATAACTCCCTCAGGAAGGAAACATGCTCTTGCTGAGGCGTGATGACCATCTTTGCCTGTGTAGAAAAACCTGAAACTCTCTCTTCTAGCCAATCAATCAACAAGCAGTTTCTCCTCTTTCCCTCTCTGTAACATTCCTGGTTACCTAATGCATCAGGGAGGCAGATTTGTGCCTTTTCCCCCTCTGCTCCGACTTCCTTGCCAGGTGACCTTCCAAGAAAGCTATTTCTTTTTGTAAAAAACAGTGCCATGGTATCAGCTTGTATTCACATGGGTAATGAGACCTTGGCAGTTGTCTCCTGATCTGTTGGCCTCACCATACCTAAATACTAATAAAACTGAAAACTAATAAAACAGCACTACAAGGAAAGAGTGACTGGTAGTGGTAAATGTTGCTGCAATTTGGATTTAGTAGTATGGAAGTCATTAATGATCTTGACAAGTGCATGTGAAAGCTCTAGTTACATTTAAGGGAGACTGGGAGGTAAAGATGTGGAGCCAATAGAATACAGCCAACTCTTTATAAAATCATGAAGAGAAATGAATCAGTAGCTAGAGAGAAATGTGAGGTCCACAGTTGGTTGTATTCTTGGTTTTATTTAAAAGGATGGGACAGGCAACAAATGGGAGCTTTCCACAGGGAAGTGCTCATGGCACACTTAGCTGAAACTGATAATACTCTTCCTCATCAAAATGGAAATATAATAGCTGTGCCCTATGGCACATTCCAGTAATACTGGTGATTTGGAAAGATGAGGTAGGAAGATTGCAAGTTCCAGGCCAGCCTGGGAAATTCTGTGAGACATTGTCTCAAAATAAAATAAAAAGGACTGTGGATGTAGTTCAGTGGTAGAGTACCCCTGGATTCAATCCTTAATACCCCGTCCCCCCCACACTAAAGAAAATATATTTTGAAAAGGTTTCATTTTAAGCACTTACCAACCTCCTATTTTTAGCACTTACGAGCTTATTAGTACTTAAGCATTTATGAACAGCACTTACCAACTTCCTATTTTTAGAACATGAAAGGATAACATAACATAGTTCTAGTAACAGAAAGGACTCTTGGATCACCTATCACTGGCTTTAACTTCTCCTTCTTCCTTACCCATCCAAGGGGACTTTCCTGGCATTCTGTGTCTTTGGTGAAACTGAGAGACAGACAGTGTTACAAAAGTACTTTCCAACCACAATTCTCCTGTATTAAACTTTTTCTAAGGAAATTGTGCTCCATGAAATGGTTAAGAGCTCAGTCTCTAAAATCAGACACATCTAGGTTCAAAGTCTGAGATTACAAATTATTAGCCTCTAACACCTTGGACAATTTGTGAACACTGTTTAATTTTCCTGGAATGCCAATAATAACAGCCACCTCAAGACAGAATCTTAGGGGTCATGTTAGACCTACTCATCTCTCATCTGTCAAATACAGTCCATCTCTTATTTCTGTTAATTCTGAGGCAGGAAGATAGATCTTCATGAGCAGCCAGGACAAAGGCCTTGGAGAAGGACAGGGGACATCATGCCAACCTGAAAGGAGATAGTGGGTCTGAAAGACATCCTTTGACCTGCTACTCCATGCCAGCATTAACCACAATGACTTCTGACCTAGAATACCTGTTTTTATTCTTCACATCTTTGATCACAACATCCCTTCCTTAGTTACTCTTGCTCTTACCCCTAGCAACAGCCGACCACAAGCAGACTTCTACCTGAAATGCTTCCTCTAATAGATGTGTCAAAAACCACCAGGAGAGAACTGTGCTTAATGATGTAAATAAAGGATTGAAATTATGTGCTCCTGATTGGCTTATTAAATCCAGACCTTGAAGAGCTTGATTGGTCCATGCAGACATTCCTCAACCCACCAATCATCCTTGCTGGGCCATTAGACATGCCTTTAAAAACCCCTAGATAACAGACACCTGTTGGCATCCCTCTTGGGGCTCCTTCCCTTTGGGAGCTCTGCTTTCTTTCTGTTACTCTAATAAATCCTGTTACTTTGCTCTCTCCCTTGTGTCCCTGGATTTTGTTCCTTGAATTCCTGAGATGAAGAGCACAACTGCTTAACTTCCTGTTACATTTCTGCCTCCTTGATACTTCTTAGATGACTGCTGTTTTTTGCACCATTACCATCACCTTGATTCGTCTTCTCATTTATCCTTATCTCATTGCAGAGCCTCCTCACGGCTGCTTTCCCTTCTCATCTTGCTTCCCTCGACCCTATTCTCCATCAACTCCTTTCTTCTCTCACCATACATCTGATTAACTAACAAATCCTACAGACCCTTCCTTCAATTATATCCAGAACATGACCTCTTCTCACCACCTTCACTGCTTCCTTATCCGTCACAGCCATTATCATCTCTTATGGTGTTGCAATAGCCTGAAAACTGGATTCCATAATTCTAATCTCACCTTCCTGTAGTTGATTCTTAACACAACAGACAGAATGATTCTTCAAACATATGAGTCAAATAATGT